>BDMB01000003.1:803635-1217248 GCA_016859785.1 Macrotyloma uniflorum
ATATATATATGTCTGTGTGTGTGTGTGTGTGTATGGAATGATTAAACCTTATATTCAAGTATTTTAATGCTGGATTGGAGGTTTTTAGAAGTCAATGTTGGGTATATCATCAAACCGAGAGCATAGCTAAAGTGTTTCATACATATGTGGGCTCTGTTCATTTTTAATATAGCCAAATCGGATACTAGCTTCTGCTTTTGAATGTCATTAAGTATTGTTAATAATCAGAATTGTGTGGTTCTGTTAATAACTTGTTGATCAAATTATCTATTTCGGTAGCTTTTGAGTAAAATATTCATTTACTTCGTCTGAAATACACAGAAATATGGAAATACTGATATCGAGGGTGTTGATTCAACTAATGCATGTTATGGAGGAACTGCTGCTTTGTTTAATTGTGTCAATTGGGTGGAGAGCAGCTCATGGGATGGGCGCTATGGACTTGTTGTCTGCACAGACAGCGCTGTAAGATCACTTCCATATTCGTGGCCTTTGGACTATATATTTAATAACAGCGAACATGTCTCAAATTCCCTTTTAAATGTGCTATTTTAAGATATACAAGTTATGAACTCCGATGCATATCCTAGATTCTGTTGTACCGTGAGGTCAGGTTAGATTCAACTCTAGCGTGTGCCACTGATGGGTTCCTTTCCCAGGTCTATGCTGAAGGACCTGCTCGGCCTACAGGTGGAGCTGCCGCTGTTGCCATGCTAATTGGTCCTGATGCTCCCATTACTTTTGAAAGCAAATTGAGGGGAAGTCATATGGCTCATGCCTATGACTTTTACAAGCCTAATCTTGCCAGTGAATATCCAGTAAGCTGTTCAGTATCTTTGCACTATTGTGTCAGAGAACTTTTGTCTATGGGATCTTATGCTTTGAAAGCTAACTTCCATTTTCCCCACTAGTGTTAAAGAAATCATTGCATTTTTCTTTCGGTTTGAGAAAGTGCTATGAGGGATGGCATTTGACTGTATCCATTCCTTTACTTGAGTTTTGACTAACTACAATAAATCCGCGTGATTTATGTTTTATAGGTTGTTGATGGGAAGCTTTCTCAAACCTGCTACCTTATGGCCCTTGATTTTTGCTATAATTACTTAAGTCACAAGTAAGCTTCTACTGTTAATATAATTTTTCTGAAATTTGCTTTGTAAATTTAAACCAAGCACATTATAGCATTACTCTTTTGCAGATATGAGAAACTAGAGGGAAAACAATTTTCTATTTCTGATGCTGAATACTTTGTGTTTCACTCTCCATATAACAAAGTAAGCTTATAAGGATCTCATTTAATATCTTAACGGAACCACAGTTAAGAATGCTTTGTATAATAATCATTCATGATTGTACCTATCTTAATTGATGCCTACATGTGCATATTATTTTTTCTGTTTATATATATATATATATATGTTTATTTAATACTTCGAGTTATTGCAGCTTGTACAGAAAAGTTTTGCTCGTTTGGTGTTCAATGACTTCTTGAAAAATCCCAGGTTCTTTTTTATTTTTCCACCTTCTGGAAACCTTTTCAATTTCATTTTTTTAATGTATTGGTGGTGTTTAAAAGTTGGTTATGATTACAGTTCTGCGGATGAGGTTGCCAAAGAAAAGCTGGAATCTTTTGCAACATTATCTAGTGATGAGAGCTATCAAAGCCGGGATCTAGAAAAGGTCTGAGAGCTCTAAGTATAGTTTGGGAAGTAAAATAATATTCTTGTGTTTCTTTTAGTCACTCATTTATTTCTCATTTTTCCTTTGGCTTGGAGAGCAAAGATGTGTTTTCCATTTATGTAACTATTAAGAAAATGGACAATTTGAAACTTTTGCTGATGGTGTGAAGTATTCTTCATTTACAGGCCTCCCAGCAAGTTGCAAAGCCTCAATTCGAGGCAAAGGTGCAACCAACCACCTTGATACCAAAACAAGTTGGCAACATGTACACCGCATCTCTTTATGCAGCATTTATTTCACTTATTCACAACAAACATAGCACATTGGTGAATGTTCTAAACACTACCTTAGTTAAATATGTATCTTCTCAACAAAGGTTCATGCTTTCTGATTAAGATTTACGTTTTACAATTTGCAGGATGGTAAGAGGGTAATATTGTTCTCGTATGGAAGTGGCTTAACTTCCACAATGTTCTCATTGCAACTGCGTGAAGGCCAACATCCATTTAACTTGTCAAACATTGTCAAAGTGATGGATGTTGCTGGAAAATTGAAGTCAAGACATGAGGTATTTATCTTTTAAGTGTCTTTCGAAAATAGAAGTATTCAACAGTGCCTGCCATATTTAAGATTTACTTTGAATATGTAGCTGCCTGTTCCTGCAATAAATTAATGCGTCGTTCTCTGGCCATAAAGAAAGCATAGGACTTTTTTTTATATAAATATTTGATTAAATAGTTTCTAATTTGATAGAGATACATTTGTACATGTAAGCAACTGAAGTCGTCCAGACTTTTTTCTTAACCAACTTGTTTTAATGCTCCACATGATGCAGAAAACAGAACCTTTGTGGGTTACACAATTTATTAGACTTTTGACAAGTGCGATTTCTTATGCAGTTTCCGCCAGAAAAATTTGTTGAAACCATGAAGCTAATGGAACGTAGGTATGGTGCCAAGGAGTTTGTAACAAGCAAGGATACCAGCCTTTTATCTCCAGGCACATTCTATCTCACTGAAGTTGACTCCATGTATAGGAGATTCTATGCGAAGAAAACTAGTGAAAATGATTTGATCAGCAATGGTCACTGATGTTTACTTAGAGAACGTGTAATACCTAGTCAGGAAGCCAACTGTGCTTAGCATTTAGAAGGTTGTTATTGTACAACTGATAGGCGATTAGAAGTTATGTTAATATATTTCACTCGCCATAGCTTGTACAGTAAAGATTAAATGATTCACCAAAATTAGATTATAGCTACAGCGAGTGAAATATATTAACATTACTTTTACATCGCCTATAAGTTGTAGAGAGGAAAGAATCTAGTAATCTTGTTATATAAAAGTAGAGATAAAAACGCTTGCTAGACTGTTATATATTTATTTAAAAATTATAGACGTTATTGATTTTTGTTGGATCTTAGAGTCTTCCATTTTAATGTGTTCAATGTTCTTCAACTTGTTCTTTTATAAACTAGGTAATGTGTCAAAGACAGACATCTTGCATGCTGAATTCATAATCTTACCTTTGTACTTTTGCTGGTTTAAAATTTAAAATCCCAACCAAATTAGTAACAATTAAATACCCATATATCCAATACAACAAACATAAGAATAGTTCAATAAAACTCATGAGCAACATACCAATGATTAGATTAAGAGAAACAAGCAAAATTTTGGAACCCTTATTAAAAGACCTTAATAATGGACCAATGACAAAAAAATCTTCAACCTTGAATCATTCCAACCATGGACGACTTCGAATTGAAATATTTCATCAAATGTATTTTTTTTTTATCAAAAATCTTACGTTGAATTTTATTTCATTTCATTTTTGTGCTTCTCTTTTTCGTTGCATAACTTTCACTTTCAATGCCGGGAATGGCTGACCATTGGAAGGATTGTTTTCATTTACAAAAGAAAAGAAAAAAAAAAGGGTGATAAATGAGTGAAAATATATAGATAATTTGATAGGAAAGAAATATGTGAGAAAGATGATGAAAAAAAGATTTAAAATAAAATATTTTAACCCAAGGTTCCATGCATGCAGTAAACCCAGTTTCAATGGCTATAAATTCTGATTTTAGGGTTTACCTTCAGGCCAAGAGGAAGCAAACCCCATTAACCATCTTCTTAGAGTCAAAGCCAAACGAGTAAATGTCTAGTATTATAAGAAGTCTAATAGTATTATTAACTCAACATAAAAATTAAAATACCATAAAAAACATCTTTTTAATAGAAAACTGTTAATTATACTCTCTTTCAAATACAGTTTTTTTTTTTTAATATTATTTAAAGCTTTCTCAAAATTTTATACTTTTCTGATGGTATGAAGCACCATAAATTAGTGGTGCCTACCAATGAAAACCATTTATCGAGCCAGAAACCCTACTTTTGCAGGTCCCTCTCACATCATCTTGCAGGTTTATTGGTCTAAAAACGAGACCACCCCTTTCCTGTGGTCCACCAATAATATGGATGACAAATGGTGAATCCCATCAAGCACATATCGACACGTGTCACTCCATCTTTACCTTCACCCATTTGATCAAATTACAATGGTGAGATGATAAGGATAGATAAGTTTCCCACTTGGACATTTACACCTGTCCCTACCCAATTTCTTATTAATACTAGTCAAGGTTATTATTAACATAAACAATTACTACTGTTTAAAAATAATGATTAATCAACATATACATAAAATTAATAAGAATTATGATATCACTAAAAACTTGACCCTAATCAACCAACACTTAAATATTATCTTTTCAGATGTTTTACTCTTTTTAGGAAATTTTGATATATTGTATTATCATATATAGATCTTGTAAAAATATTTTACAACCAGCATAACAAATAGAGAGGATAAAAAATTATAATTAAGGGTTAATTTCTTATTAGCTAAGCAAATAAGTAAAAGACATACATATTGTGTATTTTTTTTACCAATAATAATATTATTATTAGTGAGATTAATATTTTACTCCAAAAATAAAATATTTTCGTAAAAGGAAAAAAGAAAATAATTTTTTAATGAGTATTGTACAAAAATTACGTTATTATTCATTAAATTTATTATGAATATGTATAATTACACATAATGAGTTTATTTGATTCAAACTATTACATTCTACAAAAGATAGTGCGATATTTAAAAAAAAAATAAAAATTAATACAATAATCTTTTATTTAATAACTCAAATGACTCTTTACATTATAAAGTGTATTATATATTTATACATAAGACAATATTTGATTTTAGATTCTAAAAATATATCATATTATATAGGATGCAATTCTTGTTTTTTTATGAAAAAGTATCCTTTTGTCTCTTATTTATAAAAATACGAACAGTCTAAGATATATTTTTATAAATAAAAGTAAATATCACTCTATTTTTACGATTAAAGAAAATATTTGATTTAATAGTTAATAAGTTAGATGGATAAAAAAAATAATTATATTTTTAATCTTTTAGGATAATATATTTTCTAGTCTTTTGAATTAAAATATATTCATTTTATTTTTTTAAATTTAATAAAATGTGATTTTAATTTTTATATATTACAATAACATATAATAGAATAAAAATATGATAAAAAAGCAGAATAAATTATAATTTTGTGCTACACATTATAACAAATTAAATAATAATGAAATAAAATATAAATTATATATAAATAATATTTTTATTGAATTTAAATATAATTTTCTAAATTCAAATTTAACTTATATATTTTTTACAAATTATAAAAAATATAATTTTAAGAAAATTATACAAAATTATGTTTTATTCGCATAACTACATTTCATATTATAGAAAAGAAAGTATATAAGATTTTACATTATAATTTAATTTTAAAATTTCAATAAATAACATAATTTAAATTTATGTGTCACAAGCATTACAAATATAAATACAAATAAGATAACATGTATAAAGAAAAACAAGGATATTATTATTATATAAATTAATATTAATAAAAACATATTTTATTTATATAGTTACTTTTTAAAATTATAAAAGAGTTACATAAATGTTGTAAAATTACTAATATCAAGAGAAAAGTAATGTGGGTCCTCCCAACATGTTCCAATAACAGGACAGGTTTGAAGAGGAAATATCAAACCTTTATCCCCTCTATTTATTAATCATTATTTATATCACATTCATTTCTTCTATTACATTTTGGTGTTATAGCCACCAAACATAAAAAAAATTATAACATTTTTATTTTTCAGGAAAAGAAAAAGGAAGAAGAAAAACCAGTTCCAATTCTCTCTGTTGCTTTGCCTCAATCTTCCAATTCACAATCAGTGACATGGCGTCCAATCACGAGGAGCACGAGATGGATCGAGACCAAGACGGAGGAGCAACCGACCTCAGCACCAGCGACGTCGACGCAGACAAAGACTCCTCCCAAGGCACCAACCTCAATGGACTCCCCAAACACCTCCAAGTCTTGCCGCTCAAAAAGGAGGAGCCAACGGATTCCGACCCTGACCCGGACCCCAAGGCGCCGATTCCTCCGCTTCAGGCGTCGCAGCTGCCGCTCAAATCGCCCAAGCGCTCCTCCACCAAGGACCGCCACACCAAAGTCGAAGGACGAGGCCGCAGGATCCGAATACCCGCCACCTGCGCCGCCCGGATCTTCCAGCTCACCCGAGAGCTGGGCCACAAATCCGACGGCGAAACCGTCCGGTGGCTCCTCGAGCACTCCGAGCAGGCCATCATAGAAGCCACCGGCACCGGCACGGTGCCGGCCATCGCGGTCTCCGTCGGCGGCGCGCTCAAAATCCCAACGACGTCGAGCGCCAACCAAAACAAAAACGGCGACGAAGGCGCATCTAACAAGAAACGGAAACGCCCTTCCAACAGCGAGTTCGTGGATATAAACGATACCGTTTCACAGACGTCCGGTCTGGCCCCGGTTCAAGTGCCCCAAGGTCTGGTCCCAGTCTGGGCCGTAACTAACCCCAGCATGGTGGTCCCCGCTAACACGTTCTGGATGATACAGCAGGCCGCAACCACGGGCAACCCCTTGGGCGGAGTTACGGGCTCCGCGAATCAGCAGCCTCAGATATGGGCCTTAGCTCCCTCCCTGTTGAACGTGGCGGCTAGGCCCATATCGCCTCTGGTAACAACAACGAATATTGGAGAAGCTTGGCCGGTTGTGACGCCCTGCACTAACGGTTCTAACTCAGCCGCTGTGAGTACCAGCACGGTGGGGGCTAAGGTGGCAACGAAATCGAGCATGGCCCCTCCTGTTGCTTCCAGCGGCACTGGCAAGAGTCAGATGTTGAGGGATTTTTCCCTCCAAATTTACGATAAGCAAGAATTGCAGTTCCTGGGCCGCTCTGGCACTCACGCCAATCGATGATAAACACGTTTTTCCATCATTAGGAACTCTTTTTTTTCTTCCCTTGGTTGAGATTTTGTGTTGAATTTAATAAATGTGACCATGTGCAAATAATGGAGAAAGTCACTGGTGTTTGTGTTGTTATTCAAGTTCTAACTCGTAATTTTTATTGCTATGTTTTTGTTCTATATGATTCGCTTATATGTATGAATTTGTGCGAGAGGGTTGAAATAATGTGTGATAGTCCGATGGAAATAAGAAATAGAGGAGTGTGGAAGAATTATTGAGATTTGTTTATGGAAACGAAATTGAAGAGAGAAAGAGAAAGAGAGAGAAGGGATAGAGTGGGTTGTGTTGGGGCGATAACAAAAAGAAAGGAAAAGGAGGAGGAGAAGTACGGACTACTACATAGTGGAGAGAGTTTGACCTTTACGACACGTGAGTGGAAAGTATGACACGTGTGAGTAGGGGGGACTGAGAGAGTGAGGAGGGGGCCCCACCTAGAAATGGAATTGTCAGGATGCTGGACTCCCCAAAAATTGCTTTTCTCATTTTACTCTCTATAATTTAAATATATAATCTCCATCACTTTATTTTATAAAAATATAATCTTTTTAGAGTAAAAGACCAATTTAATATCTGACAATGTATTTTACTGTCATATTAAGCTTCTAAATCAAGAAAAACTTCTTAATTTAAAAAAAAAAAATTATTTATTTGTTTAAATGATTTATTTTGAAATGTTGAAGGGTTAGGGATGTGGGGCCTGTGCGCACCCTAAAATTCAAAGCGGCCAGCTGCGCCTGCACTTTGGCCACACACATCACAGTTATTGTCTCACCCAACTACACCCCCTCTTACCCCTTTTTCCCTTTTCTCACCACATTTTTAATCCAACAACTCCTCCTCCACTGCCAACAAATATATAATTAAACAACAATTTACAAAAAAAATTAAAAAGATCTTTCCTAGCCATGAGACTTTCAATTGGTTCTGATTTGCTAATATCGTAATTTTCTGGGGGGTGAATTGGGATATCCAAATAAATATTAAATACCTCTAAAAAAAAGTGATAGAATTTACATAAATAAAAACTTATAGAGAAATAGGAGAAAAAACAGAAAAAGTATAATTTTTTTTTTAAAAGATAAATTATACCTAATAAAAGTGTTGACCACTGATTTGACTTCTTGAAAGATATGCTTGTGTGAGACATTATCTTGGAAAAGGACATATTTTGTTAATCATAATTACAAGCATGTAATGGGAATTAGGACAACCATTCTATAATAATTCAATCACACCTAAAAAGTCAGAATCAACAAACTAGTAAAAATATTTATGATTTTTGGGATGCATGAAGCCAGAGAAAATAATAATGGGACCTATAAATAATAAATATTTTTGGGATATAACCGATAGTTTAATATGCTATTTTTTAAAATAATAAATATAAAATAGTATTATTTTTTTAATTGTTATCTATATAATGTTTAATTTTATCTATTTCATTATTGACTACGTACTATTTTTGTTTGATTATTTAGTTGACCTGTTAAACTGTAGTAATAAGATCATAATTTAAATTTTAAAATAATTACTGCTATAAAAATAAAAAATACAAAGAGATGCAGAAGTAATTACTATATGTATTTATTTTTTTGCAGGTTAAATAATAAATGTAGTGTTCCAGTTCAATTGTGGTGTCTAATCGATTGATGATTGATGATTATGCATAGAGAATATATATGAGGATATCCAAATTCTAAAGTCAAGGAAACCAAATATTTTTATTTGACGGACGCATTTCCCATGATATTAATCAAAAGTCAATCACAGTGAAATGTGGCTAAAGTAATTGATTCTCCTGACCCTAATATTGGGCTTCTCTCACAAATTAATTATTTAACACATTTTTTTTTTCAACTACTATTTAGTTTTACATGTTATTTCAAAATTATATTTCTTGTTTGTTGCGATTACATATTTATAATTATTTTTAAATGTATTACAGAATATTTTTTGGTAATTATTTTTCTAATGTATTACATAATAAAATTTTAAAATTGCGGTATATCCAAAATGAAAACTAGAGAATATAGTGTTGTTTTGATAAGGAAGAAACTCAGTTCTCTTAAAGATGTAACCTTTAATTTTAATATTCAAGGGTGTATGAGAAAAACAATGTAAAAAAATCCTTACGAAACATCTATGAAATTGAAACAAATTATCTGATAAGGTAAGTCTATATAAAGTGAACATTTATTCCATTCTATGTAGTCAAACTGAGACTAACATAATTAAAATCCTATTCTCTACGCAAGGAGACACTAACATAATTCAGATCCTGACCTTGATAATGACACAAACAACTATCATACGTCTCCAATAATATTAATTTTAAAATTAATACTTAATATATTCATACATTTGGAGGAGAACTAGAGAACATGTTTAAACTTTTCAGTTCACCAAAAAAAAAAACCTGCTTTAAATATGTCATGTTCATAATATTTTTGTTTTAGTACTCACTATTTTTTTTTTAATAATTTTTCCTTCAAATAAAGTGTCTAATAATTTAAAAATGTTAGTTTAAGTTTATATAATACTTATTTTGTATTTTCTTTTTAGTCATAAAATATTTATAATTTATCATATAGTTCCTCAATATTTGTTTTTTGTCAGGGCAATTGATATTTTCCATCATATATTATGTTAATAGTAACAGAAACATGCAGAAATTTAAATCAGGAAATGTTCTTTTTACAGACGAGAATCGAAAATGTAAACTGACTAATTGATGATACAAATTAGAAAATAAAACAGTTGACTTTATGGGAAACTTGTATCATTGGCATTCGACACGTATATATTTGTTTTGAACTGACAAGAGATAACCGAACACATTCTTAGTATTGGACCATTAAGAGTATCTTTAATAGAAACCACTTATATGAACTGTTAAGTAACTTACTCTTCACAATTTTATATTTTTTCAATTTAAACCATTTTTTTTTTAGAGATTGAGTTACTTGCAAAACAACTGAAAAATATTTAAAGCAATTTTGAAGTCTGACTTAAATCTCTTCATAACTTCGGGAGATGATCTAAGTTTAGGGGTGCAGGCACTTCCTACTGGCGACTGAGTGGTTTTTGAATGGTTTGTACTTTCTCACTTTCTCTCTACAAACCCCGTGACCCTGCCTCAGCATTACCCTTTTGGAACACGAAAGAAACGGATTACAAGAATAGTATTTTTTCACCGGTCAT
This sequence comes from Macrotyloma uniflorum, assembly GCA_016859785.1. Lineage (NCBI taxonomy): Eukaryota > Viridiplantae > Streptophyta > Magnoliopsida > Fabales > Fabaceae > Macrotyloma > Macrotyloma uniflorum. The sequence goes on from BDMB01000003.1 coordinate 813,948, forward strand.
GTTATGGCACTGAAGATATCCAAGTCTTACTCCAGAAAATCATATTCACTTAGCAAGCAATGTGTAATATAACCATTATAAACCACAAGATAACTATTTATGGGCATTCTCAACTAACAGAGTCTTTTTTTGTCAAGATAAGAAAAGAGGGTCATGTATGCATCTTTAGCCTTGTAGATATTTTTGAATCAGTTCCGATGACTAACTGGTTACAATACAGAACTCCTAAAAATGATTGGAAATAAGTGGAGGCTCAAACTCAAATGTACTTAAACATGGTAAAAAGAGAGACATGATCCAAAAATACAATTGTTGGCAGGTAAGTTACAAACTAATTTATTCAATCACGAGTGGGTAAAAAATCAAAATGCAACATACAGATAAAAAATACACGTCCCAGGCATAAGAAGGGGGAGAGACATCTACACAAGATCCACACACACAAACACTTAAATCAATGACGACGACAATAATGATAAAAGTGGGAACCTTTACACTTATGCTTTAAGCTTCTGGTTGGGCTTGAAGACATACTTAATGAGGGAGTCCTTGATGGACAACAGTTCTGGAAATTCGGTCTTCAATTTCGTGGCATCAAGCTCATTGTTGCTCCTGGGGGCAACAATCACCTTAGCCTGTTCCTCGAGAGTGAAGTTCTTCCAGGTGAAGTTGGGGTCAACATACTCTCTGTACATCTCTAGAATTTCATTATGACTAACCACTCCAGGGTTCGTGAAGTTCCAGATCCCAGTGAGATTCCTCTTCGCCATCTCAATGGAGATGGGAAGAAGTTCATCCAATATAGTCATGGAATTTGGAATATCCACGACCTTCTCGTATCGAGTGATCTTGGTGATGAAATTGCGTGGATTCGACAAATCAGACGAGATAGGCATCCTCACTCGCAAGGTACACACATTCTCGTAGTTCTTAAGCAGATCCTCTACCTGCGAAAACAAGGTAAGGTGATTAATAACATGAACCAGATCTAAATTATGAATATAAATTGTATTGAGCTATTGTTTTAGACTCGTACCATGGCCTTAGTCTTAGAGTAGAAGGAGCCGGTGAAATTGGGAGTGTCGTGTTCTTTGAAGCCGATTCCGGATCCGAGAGGATGATCGGAATCGTACTCGAAGATGCAACCGGTGGCGTAGTTGAGAAGGAGGAGGCCGTGGTGGCGGCAGACGTCGGCGAGAGTGAGGGTTCCAACGACGTTGGTTCGGATGGTCTCGACCTTGTGGGACTCGCACCAGTCGACGTTGGGGCGGCCCGTGACACCGGCGGCGTTGAAGACGTGGGTGGGCTTGACCTCGGCTATGTCGTTCTCGAGGGAGGCCCGGTTCTCGAGACGGCCCGAGGCGTACTGGAAGGGGATGCCCTGGGCCTGACAGAGGGTGCCGAGGAGGCCACCAATCCAGCCCGTGCGACCGTAGATGAGGAACTTGATCGGGTTGTCCGTTGAGGCACCGTTAGCTGGGAAGCCCATGTTTCTGACAGTGAAATCGTAAGAGAGATGGAAGAGTAAGAGAATAAAGGTAGATCTCTGCAGTCTCTTCTCTTCTCTTCTCTTCTCTTCTCCTCTTCTTTCCAACTCTCTTGGCTTCTCTTCTCACTCTCTCTCTCTTTCAGTCCTTTTTATTTCCACGCATATGCAACACACACACTTCACAATATTCCTTTTTTTATTTCACAAACTCTTCTTCTATTTCTTCTAATCTCACATCAACCTTTCATTTATTCCATAATCTTTAAGATCTCTTCCAAATTTATCTTATTCAAAAATTTTACATGCTATAATAGAAATTCACACTCTGCATCTTATTCCAATTGGATTAAATTTAATTTTACTTAACTATAACTTTGTTCAGTCATTAGATTAAGTAATTATAAAAAATACTATCATATGTTTACACTTAAAATTAACATTTTTAATGTTTCTTAAACATTATTAGATATCAACAATCTTTATAATGTAAATACAAACATAAAAGATTATTAGAATATTAAGATATTACATTATATAATTAACTTGAATGTGATTCCAAAAGAAGATACAATCAATATAATATTTATTCTTAATACCATGTGTATTGTGTTTATAAAATGGTTACTTATAATATTCATCTGATTAACTAAAAAAAATATTTTTTTAATAATTATCAATAATTTCAAATATTGTATTGTCATATAACATCTATAGGTGAAAAGCTATTCTATTCTAGTCACTGTTTAAGTTTATTTTAAGTCCCGCGTTTATTTTATCCAATTACTCAAAAAATACACTCGGATAATATTTTTACCTGATATTTAATTTTTACTTTTAGTTTCATTACTTTTCACATTTTTATTATTCATTATATATATTTATAGTTTGATCTTTTTTATTCATTTCTTGATTTTGGTTATCAAATTTTAGAGAAATTATAATATTGATTTAGTTTTAAATTCTACATATATTTCATTTAATTAGATTATTTTGTGATGGTATAAGTCTTTAGTTCAACTAAACTAAAATAATATATATATATATATAAATTAAAATTTAACCAAAAATTATAATTGATACTAAAAAATTATCAGAATGATTCGGCCCACGGTCTTCTCATGAAATAATTAACGTATCCTTGTAATAAATTTAATCTAAATTTAAAATATTAAAAGAATTACATTTTATTTTATTTTGGAATATAATTTTAAAAGAATTGAATTGTTTTACCATTTTATATATAATAACATTTATATTATATAATATATTTAATAATATAAAATCTAATAATAATTAGAGAATTTATAAAAGTTTCTCACGTAATAATTTAACATCTAGTATAAAATTTAACAATTATATTTAACATTTATTTTTCTCACATGAATATTTTTAATTGATTTAAATAATTTCAAATTAAATATATATTTTTTAATATATTAATAATGATGAATATTATATGATTTTATATTTATTATTAAAATAACAAAGTGATTGTATGAATATTTATATTATTTACATTAATATAAAGCTTATGTGTATAATAATTTCCACTACATAATACAAAATACATACTATTTTACAATTTTTTAAGTTAAAACAAATTTTGGTAATAAAAAAAAGATTTATTAATACTGCTAAAATTACACATATTATGTTATAATATTTCTAACATTATCTGTTATATTTCTCACTTTCTTTGTTTTATTTTCTTTTTATGTCTCCATTCTTTTACCTCTTGCATCAAAATATAGATAATAGAAACCTCAGAACCACGGGACCCGGGACCTCTGTTTTTTCACCGATAAACCACAGTGGTGGGCTTACGCCAACCAGAATTACCATCATCAATTTAATCATATATAAAAAAATTGTCGACAAAATGGTTTGTTACTTCAACAAAATTTTTATTTTAATTTTCGATCCAAGCATTGAATAGTAGTTAAAGATACCACTTTATTATAAAATTGTACTGATGCGAAGAAATTAGGTTTGAAATAGAAATATCAAATTCATATTGGTTGCACCAAAATATTTATTTATATTTTATTTTACATCCACGTTATTATTTTCTTGTTTATCTTTATATCCTTGTTCTGTTTTGCATCTTGTATACCATATAAGAGATAGTTTTTTAACACCTGTCACGAGAGGATCAAACTTACTGGGTAAAACTTTTAAAAGTAATCTTCATTTTCTATCAATTTTTACAGTCACTTGATAGACAATTTCCTGAAAAGTCCAGGATAAAAGCAGAATATTCCGTCTTTAAATTCTCAAAAGTTTAACAATGCTTAATTGGTTGTCTAGGCATTTACATATCTGATAAGATAAGTATCAATATCTCATGTAACAACTGATTTCATTAGCCAATTCGTCCTTAAAATTCCTTTTCTTGTTCTGCAAAAGTAATCCTACCCCAAAGGCCACTAGTATTCCAATCCCAAAGAGCACAAGCGTTTAGAAAAGCTTGCATCTCACTCACCACAAATTATTGTTATCTCCTTCAAAGAATGGAGATGTTGGTACTTGTAAATGTAGCAGATCAAGCACAACACAATTTACACAAAAATACATACAAACATATCAAGTGTAGCAAATACTTTCAGCAGCTAAAAACAATATTCATACTTTTTCCTCAGTCAGTCAAATAATAGCAAACAATTTACAAATAAGAAACACTTGAAATGGAGGCAACGCACAGCAAGAAGAAAACTGTATCCGTTATATAGTCCAAGAATTTACAAACCATCACTTTTGTAAGCCTTCTTATGTTATTATCTCCTGCACCAGACTGGATCCTTAGTGGGAATACTCCCTGTCAGAAATCAGCATGAAGTAAATAAAAATCCATACACATACATAAATGTTGCTATATCTTTTCCAAATAGTTAGGAACTAAATCTCTCTACCTCTTGCGCTTGGACTTCAGAGAGGTGACCGATTGAGAGTTGCTGTGCCAGTTGCGTTTCCTTTGGTTGATGAACCAATTATTGATTTGCTTCAGCTGCAACCCTGTGTCCTCCACAAGTTTTGCCTTGTCATCTTCCTGAAAGAATAACAATTTTAACAACAATCTAATTGAGCAAGAGGTATCATATCATCAGACAATCAGTGTGTTGCTATACGTAAGTCACACTATTTAGCTGGATATTAATAGAATTAGTTGTTCACAGCGTAATTTTCCATTCTTGTTAACTTGGAAAAACAACACCGGCATTGGTTTCATAGCCAGTCCTAAGCCCGGCTAAAAGAGAAGGGTGGTGTTAGGCCATCGCTGACAACTAACATAAAACTCGTTGATATACAGAACATGAATCACTCACGACATATTTTGCTAATATTAAGTCATTAGTTAGAACTAATGCGTTATATCATTCAAGTACAATGTCAGATGAGTTAGAGCAACTTTATCCACTTGCTTAACTCAGTTGGATAAATCTATATTGTTAAGTTACACTAAAATAACATGTTTTTTGTGAATATACATGTAATGTATAGAAGCAATAATAAACCTTACTAGTCTAGTTTTGGTATCACCAAAAGACAGATGAGAAGATTGATGAAAGATAAAGGGATAGAATACAGTGGTTAATACTCAATTGCTGAAGTAGAAGATGGTTTATCCCTTACTTACAGTTGGGTAGGGCCACTTAGCATGTTGCTGCCACCATGCCTTTAAAACCGATGTTGTGTCACCAGGTAATTTCCCAGCTCTCCGTTTCCTTAATATTTCCTCCCTAACATCTTCAATTCTTGACTTAAAACCCTGCAGATATTAAATCTGGTTTGTGATATAAACCCAATTAAGGAGGAAAAAAAGAAATTGTGAATGACCCAGTTGCAGGAACAGCATGCACATTGATAATTGACTTCTAAGAATGACCTGCTTGAGCTCAATCTTAAGCTCCTGACGAACTCTTTCCATGAGGGACCTTTCAGATTCTGTAGGAAGCAATGGACCAAATCCCATCATGTCATGCCCGTCAGCGCTAGACTGATCTAAAGACCCATCCATCTGAAAATCCTCTTCATCATCTGACATTGTTGCACCTGATCCTTCTCCCAAACTGACTCCTGAATTACAAATAGTGACTCTGATACAGAGTTTGAAAAAGTTTGGAGGCGGAAAATGTGTTCCATTTTTTGTTTTATTAACTAGATTTGAGCATATACATACATAATTGTATATCATCAACATAAATAATCGTTGAATATTAAGGATGAATTTGATCTGTAACTAATATCAATACTAAAGGACTAGATGCAGGTTTTGTGGTAATTAATGCTACACATTTCACAACTCTTTAGAAGCCGTCTTATAATATAACAGAAGATTATAACTCGAATTTTAAATAAGTATTACTATGAGGAGAAGTATTAGGAGGGTATGTTTGTTTAACCTTTTTTATAAAGAGTGTACTTTTAATAAAGTGATCACTTATTATTTTTAATATATTTAGATAAATTTATTTTATAAAAAAATAGAAGAAAAAAAGTAGTTTTTTTCTTAAAAAAAACAAATGGGATAAAAGAGAGGGTTTTTTTTTTAATTATAAAAATTTATATAAAAATCACTTAAAAATAAATAATTTTTTAGTGATAAGTTTTTTAAGTACAAACAAAATAAACCCATAATAACATTCATAAAGCTTTTTAAGTTTTCAAATTAAGTCAATATTTTTCATTAATTAATTAACTATTATTTAAAGGAACTTTTTTTTTCTTAATTTCTTTAATAAATAGTAATTATAAAATTTCTTCAACTAAAATTCAAAATAGTTTCACATATATTTTTATTTATAAAGGGCAACCATTATTTTTTGTCATTAAAAAAATAATACTTTATTCGTTAAATTATAATAAAAAAGTTCCAAATCAGTACATTAATTATCTTAGTGATTATCTTTTCACTTACACTATGATTGGTTGAAAGGATCGAACCAGGAAGCAATCTGAGGATGGAAGACGGGTGGAAGTGGTAGAAGAATGATAGATTCATAGAAAAGAAAATAGAAAAGAAAATGGAGAGAAATATTTGCAAAAGGAGTGGAATTCACATGATATATTTTTCATGCAAATAAATGTATAAATACGCCAAATTACTGATTGAAGTGCAATATATACTGTGTATAATAATTGTTATTTTTTATTTACAAAATATATAATTAGACTTTGTAAATTGTTATTGATTAGGGAGATATTTAATAATCTATTATTAATAATAATAAAATAATTAATATTAATATTGAAAATAGAAAATTGTATTAATAAAAAACTAAAATTAATATTAATAATGTAGTACTTGATACGAACATAATATTATTCGGACAGTAAGAAATCTATGTATTATTAAGTATAGGCAATACACGTAACATACATTTTACATTTTCATTAGACAGTGCCTTCGAAAGTATTTAAGAAAATCAATGTTGAACTTTGGAGTAAAAGTAAGAAAAAAGAACTAAGAAATAATGAATAAGAATAATCAAAGTAAAAAAAAAAAGAATAAAAAATATTTTTATGAATAGAAATATATTGAAAACACAAAGAAAATTCTTTTCTATTTTTTACACGAATGGAAGAATGAGTAAAATAAATGTCTAAATTGTATAAATAAAAAAATTAATTAAGTTAAAAAAAAAACCTTTTAATATATTTTTGCTCAGCCTAAAATCACAAATTATCTTGAGGTTTTCTTATTAATTTTAAAATAATTTTTTTAATTAATATTCTGTGTCTCTCGTTTCTTACTTTTTATTTCTGTGTACCCGCAAGGCAAGAAACATTTATGCAAAATGAAAGTGGCCGTGGAATCGAGTACAAGTTTTTTTAGGGTAGAATATTTTTGAGGAATATATGTATGTATGTATATATTAGGGTTCTATATATTTGTGAAGAAAAAGAAATGAGTTACGAACTTGAAAGATGATAGGTTGTTGGTAATGGCATGGTGGGCGAGATTACCACCCTCCACCAAACTAACCCACTCTTTCTATTCCTATTCTTATTTGGCGTATAACTTTTGTACACAACCTTAGCAATAACACAACCACTTCCATTCCCCAGAAAACACATTTGGGTTAATGCTATCACAATGCATCTTTCCTTTCTCTCAAATCGCTTCCAAGACAAGAAACAAATAACCAACACAAACCACAACTCATACCGCAAATACTTTACATACCTAACCATTCTATTAATTAAAAACCACTCATCTTCTTATCCCTCACCTTCTTCGCATAATTAATTAAATCCAACAAGAAATTGGTAAGAGACGCAGGGATTAACTCAGTGCAGTGAGAAACCGGCCAAATAAAAGAGGAGAGTGAGTAGTGTACCTGTCAGCGCCTGCAAGGTACTTTCAATATCTCGACACGCCATCACAGCCTCCACGGCATGCACCCTCACATGTTGCTGAAGCTGCTCTTTGAACGTACACAACACAATCAAATATTGTGCCTGCACTAATTAATATATAAACTAATCATCATCCAATTTACATCCACAAATATGATTTGAGGCTAGAAAAGTTAAATGTTTTAAAATATATAAAATTAGAGGTGAAAAAGGGACGTATGAAAAAAGATGTACCATGAAGTTGTCGAGTTCCTGTCGGTCATGAGGAGAGAGGGAATGGGAATGGTGTGAAGCGTAAGAGCGGAGGAGATTGTTGAAGTGCGATAACTGAGCGTCGATGAGTGGCAACTGGTCGATGGGTGTGGCGACTCGGAGGCATGACACGTGTGCAGCGAGAAGCTGTTCGTAAAGTGGGTGGGTGGCTATCTCCGCCTTCACTTGACGGTGGTGGTGGTGGTCAGCGGCTGAGACCTCTGGGCTCAACATAGTGATTCCCAAGCCTGCTTCTTGCATCTGAGGTGTGAGTGATTGAGGGAAGGGAAACTGAGAGAGAGAGAGAGATTATTTGAAGGAAAAGAGTTAGGTTGAGTTTAGGACCACTCTGTGTATGATTATGGTAATGGGAATGTAATGATGTTATTATGTAAAAGGGTGAGGTAGGATTGAAGAAGTGACACCTGTAAATTCAAACCTCTCTCTCAGATGGGAACAACCAGTTTGCATAGGCCAGGAACAAAAAACAATGAAAAGAGAAGAAGAGAAGAAAACTGATGATAATGTTCTCACTCTCTATCTATTACTTCCTTTTTCCTTTTATTCCACACTTTTGCTTTTAATTTTTATTATGTAATTATCACATACTTAAATCTTCGTTTTTATATTTCATTTACGTTCTTTACATAATTTTTTAGAAAACCATTATAAAAAATTAAATAAATTTTCTCCTAAGTTAAAAATATTTCATACATAAGTTATTTTATACAATTATCTCACAGTAATTTCTCAAAATATTATTTGTTCAAAATTTATTTTTAATTTTTTTATAGTTAATTTTAATTTATAAATATTTTTTTATATTTTCTTATTATATACGTGTTTTCTTAAGTAATTATGTCTAAATAAATCTATAAGTTTTATTTTATTTTTAAAATATATAGAGATATAAGATCCTAATTTAAATACACAAAAGGAACTATTAAATATTAAAATATTAAAATTTAGTTTCATTTAGACTAATTTGATTGTTTGGTGATAATTATAATGCATTATGAGTTTGAATATATGCAGACTTTTTCTTGAACCTATGAAATGAGTTAAGATTGGTTAAAATATTAATATATTTAAATATAGATTCATTTGATTTATGTTTTATGGAAACATTTCATTATAGATTATTTCAAAATATTAGATTATTAATATTTTATATTTAATTACTATATATTATTTTTTTTGTTAGTATATGAATATAAATGTTCATTATATTTTATGTGAAGATTAAATATATTTATTTTCATGTTTATTTAATTTTTTAGTGACATAAATACATATTTATTTTAGATTTTCTAGTTTTTTTACTATTTCTGGCATATTTTCATAATTTAAGTTAGCCACGTTTCATTTTTTTCATCAACTTTTAATCAAATTTCGAGTTTTCAAAAATTTTATGAACTTCATTTAATTAACAAATTAGTTAGATTAATGTGAATTGAGTTAAATACTCATTTTAATGTATGTTTGGTTGCCTTTTTCCAATCTACGTTTTAGCATGTGTGGTAGAATGTAACGTTTTCTTATATGTTATATTGTAGTGTTTTTTAAATGTTAGTTTTTAACTTTTGGCTTCTTTTTTTTTTATTTCTAAAATAATTTTTAAACTTAAATTTTTTACATGAGGTGAGATTTCTTTATTTTATTTTTCTTTTCATCTCTTGTTAAGAAGAATATCATATATTATTTTATTTTTACATTATACTATTTGTTACCATGCCTCACTAAACAAAATTTATTTTAACTATTACATTATTTATAATATTTTATAATATTCGTAATTATAAATGATGGACTTATTTTATTTTTCTATTATATTTTCTTCTTTAAGAAAAGTTACATAATTGGAATTCTAAGTTTAAATAGTTAATATTTTTTTAAAAAAAATAGACTGACAAACTATATGAAACAAAACGAGTTGTGAGTTGAAGCACTTATCTCAAAGTGTTCACTCCAACTCATTTTACCACCGTTAGTCTAAATCATGAAAGAAACAACTTAGTTTTTTTAAGCTTACTTATACATCATATAGTGTTAATAGAAAAAGAAAAGAACAGAAAAAGTTAAACTTACAAGGATTGGAATGAGTGACTCTATATGATTGATAAACTTTTTCAGCAAGGATTAGTTATCAACATAACTAATAAACACATGATTATAAAAAAAAATATACATGACTCTATTTATTATTTTGTTTTATTCATCAAAATCAATAATTCACATTATTTTGTACGAGATATGCATCCAAGAAATAAATTTACATTTTATGATATACACATGATTCCACATGTAGCATGAAAAAAATAATGTGTAATGCATAACTTGTATGTTAAATATTAGTAAGTAGACCTTTAATATAATTTTTCTATTGATGGCTTAAAGATTTATTTATTTTTTAAACGATAAGAAAGCATTAGAAGTTAATCATAAGAACTCAGGTGTCACATGGATGACAACTGTTAATGTTTCGGTACAATAATATAGTGCTAACATTTGAAAAATAAAATATGATGCCTATCTTATATAATAAGCAAAGTACTCAATTTTCTATCAAAAGAGTAAGTTTAGAGTTGTGGGTGATTTTGGTTTCATCTAAAGTAAAATAAAAATATTTTGAGGACCTTAACTTATATTTTTTTTTCTTACTCATGCATGCATTTTATGAGATCCTAAGTTATATATAATTTAAGATCTTTAATGATCATGTATGCGAGACGTAAATAGCTAAAAACATTTAAGGAAAAGTTGGTATAGTTTTAGTTTATAGTTATTAATTATTACTAAATATGAAGTGATGGAGAATTAAATGTAGACTATTGTGGTTCGAAACAAATTAATGAATAAACTCTAGAGATTAGGTTTAGCATTAAACATGTATATTATGGGTGAGCAATGAATTTATTGAGGACAAACTTGATGAACACTTAATTTATTGATCGTTAGTTGCACCAAAAAGAAAACCAGACATGAATATAAAAATATTTTAAAGCTCCACACCCACCAATAGTTACAGTTCCAATGAATGCTCAACAAAATGTATAAGAAGAAATGAAATCTTAACTATGGAGGATGCACCAGTGCATGCCACTAATTAACGAAGACAATGATATGTAGTTTGATAGTTTTAAGATGGTTCAGCTGTCGATGTTTCTTCTCACTTTCCGCTGTTGCTATGTTTTTCAAATTTTCATCATCTCCTATTTATTTATTTATCAAATTTCATCTAGTATATGATACTTAAGTTCATTAAATTATGGTCGTTGGAGAATGACTTTTGGACATACAATAGATCTATGTTAGAAATAGTGTAGATCTAACTACTAAACTCAAGGAAAGAGGTGTCTAAAATTGTGAATAACATGATCAAATTTAATTCCTTTATCATCATGATTTTTTATTATCCATTTTATGACTTGCCCAATTGATAACCTAAAAATCGACACGTGTTATTAGGTGAAAAGAAATAGTTTCTCCATTTCAAATAATCATGCAATGCATACATAGATTATTCCTTATACCTTTTTAATACGTTTTCAACGTGTATTTCAATCCGGTGTCGTAGCTTCTACAAAATATGTTATATTTTGAAGAATTTTTCGTACATTTGATATCAGAATCAATTCTATCTGATTTATTACCTTATTATTAAATATTATTGTTCCCTATATTAATAAGTTTGATTATTGAAGATTAGAGATTTGTCCAAAATGGATTAAAATTTTGTTTATAATCTAAACTCACTTGAAGTTCTAATTGAAAAAGAACTCATTTTTTTTAATAAGAAATTATAGTTAGAAGATGTAGGAAATTTATAACCTTAATTCATAGTATATATATATACAAAAAAAATTTGAAGACTTTTCCTTAATTTTATTTACAAAAAAATGTGTGTAATTTAACGCCTTCCAAAAACTCAACAAAAAAAGAAGATGGGCTGGTAGGAGAAGTCCAATCCAGTCCATTGGGCCTAAAGTTTAGCAAGGCAGCCTTATAACCCAAACTCAGTACGTTTAACGTACTTGGCCCAAATGATTGAGGAAGAGCCGAGAGGTATTGGCAGCAAAATTCCAAAGTGGCTTAAAACAAGGCTTAACAACAACAAAAAGGCTTAAGATTTATTTTAGAGCAAAATAAAATTAAGCATTTCATACATCTTGCTTACATCTTCTCTATTAATTAATGTTTTAGTTTTCATTTACATAGGAAAAAAATATTTTAATTTTATTTATAATAAATAATATATTCTTAAAATACTGAATAAGAAAATTGCCCCTAATAAATATTGTTTTTAATATGTGTGAATTATGTTAAAAGATAAATGAAGTTGAAATGGAGAGAATAGTTGGTATAAGTATTTAGGGTTGAATGGGAAGTAGCATGGAGAGTTGTCCGAAGAGGAAAGAAATGAAAGTGGTTTGGGTTGAAAAGAAGGGAGAGATTAAAAGGAGGAAAATATGGAGAAGTTTAAGAGGAAGTTGGGGAATGTGGGTGAAAATACCTGAAATTTCACCAAATAAGACCTACATCAAAATGAGGCTTCTTCCTCACCCACATGCTCCTAACACGTGATTCTATGTGCTCCATCACTTTTACATTTTCCAATTTAAGTAAGGGTGCGGTCCAGGTTCCAACTGATTCAATTTCTTTCTTTTCTCATTTCATACTAACTATTTTTATACAAATTTATCTTTTTAATCCAGCAATATTTTTTTTTTATAAAAAAAATACTCAAATAAATCTAATATAAAATTATTTCATAAATTAAATCTATTTATTGTTTGAAAAAGATGAATTTCTATGAGTATAACTTTTTAGTATTGTTTTTGGTTTTCTAAATCAAGCTTCTTGAAAATAATCTAGAGTATCTTTTAGTATTCTTAACTCATATTTTTCTATTAAATTTTAGGTTATTTGAAGAAAACTGAAGATAAGAAAAACTAACTTTACTCACAATTTCACCTTTGACAAAAATTTGAGTTAATTGTAAGTAAAAACTAAGTTGTAAAATAAAATTTAAAATTGTTTGAAAAATCTTAAATGTATTTAAAGACATCATTCTAGTACTAATGAATTTGAGATTTTTTTTAGTATGTAAAAGTTAAATGTATATTTAGAATATTGAAATTGAATTGATATTGGATAATAAGAATTGATTTATGATTAGAATTTGAAATGAAAATTTCTTTTCTTTTGAAATTGTGATAGTTGAACAAGTAATTATTTTAGAATTTTAAATTTTTATAATTATTGGGTTGGAAATAGATTAAATGTGGTATGAAAAGACATAAAAATTATGTTAGTGATTTTTTTTTATATTTATTGGTAAATATATAAAAAAATAAATGACATTATAAGAAAAAAAAGTAAACTAATAATAAAAAATAGGTTAAAAATATAAAAGTAATAGTTTTGTTTTGGCATTGGAGTTGCGCTCGTCCGTCACTATTTGTCCGAAAATAACTGGCAAGTGGGAACCGACAAGTTTGTTTGGTGTTTAGCATAGCAACATTGGGCCTGTCTGAGTAAGTGTCACCGGAAGCATGGGTTGTCGGTGTCCTTGGGCACGCGTCAGGAGAATAAACGATAGCAGTGAAGTTTTTGTGGCTCCAACAGAAGCATCATTCTTTTGAGAAATGAGTGTGGATTCACGTGGCATTGGGAGCATTTATTCCCAGTTTTCTCAATTTGGGAAAGCTCTAATTTCTTTTTTCTCGGGCTTTACCCAAAGAAGAAAAAATAGGATCTGGTTCTTTTCTACCCGCTCCATCCTTTTCAGTTTCACCACCTTTATTTTCTCCATTTTGCAAGAATATTTTGGTTAGGATATATACTCCATAATTTTAGTTATTATTATTTTTATATATTATTTTTAAATATTATATATTGGCAAAAGAGCTAAGAGGAAAGCTAGGTCATAAAGGTGGAAGCAGCAATCCATCCATCAATCAATCAATCAGTGACTGGTGCCCCTATTTCTCTTTCTTCCGGGAAAACTGTGTTAGGGTTTCTGTGAGTGTGAGCCTGCAAACATATCCTTGATACTTGAGTCTACTCACTTCAGGACACAAAAGATTCCGTGGTCGCCTTCCACATTTAAATTTTGGCAGGTTTGATTTCTATTTTTAGAAACATCCCACACATACCCTTTTCCCCACTTCTATTCTAATCCTTCCTTATCTACATCTCCTTTTCCCTTTCCTTCACCACAGATCTTCACCACACACAAATACGCAAAATGGTGAGGGGCAAAACTCAGATGAAGCGCATCGAAAATGAAACCAGTAGGCAAGTCACCTTCTCCAAGAGAAGGAACGGCTTGCTTAAGAAGGCCTTTGAGCTTTCCGTCCTCTGCGATGCTGAAGTCGCACTCATCATCTTCTCCACCAGAGGGAGGCTTTACGAGTTCTCCAGTTCAAGGTATGTTGTTATGTTACTCAACACACTTCATTTTCACTGTTAGTTACTTCATTCATTACTTCTTTAGCTACTTGGTTAATGTGTCTATCATGTCAATGTTCTTTCTGCCAAAATCGTACTTAGATTAATTTGAAGATAAAAAATTTCCCTGACCAAATATGATGGCTACAAGAGACCAGGGCCATAGTTTTCTAGGCTCGTACCATGGAACCGAGACCCTTGTCAGTGTTATTTGATGTTCTTAATTGAGATTGTTATCGATCCTATAAATACTAACTGAATTTTAATGGATCCTTTTTAATTATTTCTGGCTTAAACAAGATTCTCGATGGTTGTTAACTTGTTATATGTATACTGCATATGGTCTGCGTTACCTGACCAAAGGGGAAGTAATTTATACCTAAGTTGGACACATTTTTCAATAGATTTTTTTCATAAATTCTTTCTAAGAAAAGTTATTATTAAAACTAATTTATACATAAATTAATTTGTTTTATAGAACAAGTTAATTTTATTTTAAGAAAAATTCAGATTCATTTTTATCATTTTAACTTTTTTTTTTTTTAAATAAATTCGTACCAGAGCTATTACATAAAGGTTAATGATGAAAGAAGACAAGTTCGATGGATTGTGAAAGTTCTGAAGGTGAACTAAGAAGGGCTAATAATTGAAAGGAATAGTCTCTTAAGTTTATTATTAACCTTAATTAAGGATGTAGATATATTTAGCTACACGCCTAAGTTTATTTTTGTCAAAAGAATTATTTTGGTACACTTTCCCCTGAAAGATAAGTTGTCCTTATCATAACTTTATTTGAATAAAAAAGGAAAATATGACTGTAATAAGATATATAACAAAATACGAAAAAAGAGTTTAAAATAGTAAATATTAGCAGGGTATTTAGAGTGAATAATCGATGTTCTTATATCATTCATTACTTAAACATGCAATTGAATGGTTAAAACAAGAAGGACTACAAAACATAAAAATATTTAATTTATATTTGATATAGCACTCTAGGCCAAGCATATTCCATTACAGTGGCTAAATTGGGTTATAATAAATATTTATTATTAGTACAGCATAATGGTATCTTTTAGACTCACTTTTAAGAGAAATATGGGTCCTTTGTTCCTCAATTCTCAATTATTTGTTTATACTGATCAAATTTTATGTGATATGTAATAAAATATTATTATTTATTTTATTTAAACTTTAAATATATAATTGGTCGAGATCATACAACATATTATGTCTCAGAACAATTTAATGATTTGTTTATATAAAATAAAGTGTTTATTATAGGGATGTTAGTTTTATTTTTTATTTTCTATAAATAGAATAGTTGCTTTCAAACAGACAGTATGAGAAAACAATAAACATCTAATTATTTGGAAATTTGTCATTAACCTTAATAAAAGAAATCAACGAACACAATCTGACTAATATGCTAGCATAATCCCTTTCATCTTTGAAATTAGTTGTATTGTGCATAGATTACTAAACAATAAGCAAAATAACAATGTTTATTCCATAACTCAACTAAATTGTTCTCTCTCCGTTTTTTATGTAAAAATACAAATAGTTAATTCAGTAAAAATTATAAAAATAGTTAAGTTTATTAACATTAATTAATAATATCATAAATTTAATTGTGATTCCAAATAATACTTATAGAATTGAACTTTTAAGCATATTTAATTACATTAAACCTAATTCCATTTTCTTTTCATTTGTGAGTGTTACTTATATGTTAATAAATCAATGAATGTATTATTTGCAAAAAAAAAAATGAAAATTTCTCATTAATGATTTTCATGATAATTTAAGAATATAAAAATTAACAATTACTCTCTCTTTTCCTTTTTAACAGTGAAATTATTAAATAAAAAGTGTTTTTATTTGTCTATTTGTTATATTATATTATTAATATGAAATAATTATTGACTTCACTGATAAATAATTTTTATCAGAAAACTTGACTGCCATCTTTATCTATTAATTACCCATTTTAAAATCATATCCTTACTTTTTTTTCGTAGATAATTTTGAATTAATTTACATATATACCTTGATTGGGATGGAAAAAAGAATCATAACTATTTTATTACAACAAAAATTACTTTCTTTTTCTCTAATTATAAGATTTTTCTTTTAAAATTTAGTTTCCTTTTTATAATTTTTTTTAAAATATTTTGTACATGAATTAATTTTTCTTCCAATATCTTGAATTATTTTACTTCATAATATAAATGCTATGAATGTTATATTTTTTCCCCTTTATGAAGATTGAAGAATGAATTACTTTACTTTTAGAAATTAAACTTCATTATTATTATTTTTATTTTTACATTAATTATTTAAAGATAAATTTATAAAAAAATATTATAATTACAGAGAAATTTAATGCTATGAATTAAATAATCTATCTTTTTAATAAGTGTGCATTAGTTATCAATGTCTTATATTTAAAAATGGAAAATATTATATATATTTTTTGACATAAAAATCTTAAGAAACGGATAAAAATACACAGACAAACTAATTTAAAAGTAGATTTATACATATAATTAGGAAAACTATGTATTATTTATTTATTGTCTAAAAACCTGAAAGAGTGTTATTTTACTTATGTGTTATTTCAATTTATGTGTTGTTTCAATTTACATCAAAGATCATAATATTCAAGACAAGTTAACATTTTTTACTTTAGATTCTTTATATATAGTAACTTGTTAACTCTGCAGCTCATGCAGCTTCGTTATAATACAACCCTATTGCCATGCACACCTTCATATGCCATTTGATCATTTTTCATAGAGCCTTTCAGAAGCACAGCCATCAACACCAAAGAAATATTTGTTATTTAAAAAAAAAAAAAAGAAGAATTACTTCTAAAACATCCTTATTTAAAAATGTCACTTAAATATTGATTTTTATAATTACACATTACATCATTATATAAATATTTAATAAAAAAATTATTTATTATAATAATTTATGGGATTAATAAGTTTTAAGATACATATATTATACCTTAAATGAATAACAATTTAAAATGAAGATATAGTATTTCTTTCAGAACAAGTAGTTGTTTAAGCATAGGACAGATTTGAGTATGCTACGACCATATTGGAATCTTAAAATAAGATAAACATGAAAATAAGAGCTAGGCTTTGATTTACCAGAGACTACTATTATATTAAAATGTGTTTCTCTTTTTCAAAAGAATCGTTTCTTTTTTTTCTCTGGCATGCATGAGTATGATCTATTGGTAAAAGTTATCTTGTTAGTAGCGCGTATTAATTGCTTAGTTTTTGTTTATTTGATCAACCAATTATCAAATAGTATTAGGATTATGCATTCAAAACCTTTCTGCCACTATGCTGGTTTTTCCTCCCCTTTCGTATCTGTCAAATTGTTGTTTGAGGTGTGAACTGTAGTTACAGAAACCCAGGGCATTGGATTGTTGGAACCAACCCAAGACATTATCTTTCTGATGTCTGAACTATATTTTCAATTCATAAAGTATCTTAAGCCACATATTTTTAAAAAAAAATGCTAAAAACCACTTCCAAATTCCAATGTGTTTGTTATATACATTATAGAAAAGTAATACTCCGTTTTTCTATCTGCTTTTTAAAGTTTATACCATATTAATGGGTTTCTGCATGTTGTTATGATCTTTTAATCGGTTCATTTTGACTAAATCAGAAAAAAGACTCAACTTTTTATGTAAAATACTTGGTACGGATGAGGGAAGTTCTATATATCAAAATTATCTTTTTTTTTTGGATATTGAAAGACTTTAACCACATACCATTTTAATCATTTAATACTACAAAAATATCATATAACAGAAAAAAAGTGTTAGTCATGACGCTTAATTCTATTGGTATATATGGACTTGTAATTGAAATTTAAAATAGCAATGTAAAAATTTAAAGTCTGTGGTAATAATCTAATATATCATACTAATAGTGGGAAGAACCAATGATATACATTAATTTCCTATATCAACGGAATTATTTATTTATATGATGCATTATGTTATTAATATATATGTTTATTTATTAGTAACTGAACTTTTGTCATGTAAAGTCTATATCCATATGGGGACAAATCTAACTACTGATATTAAAAAAAAAAAAATCTAATGTAATTATTTTTAGTTTAGCTAGAATTAGAAGATCATTTACTAAAGGAGAGGCATGCAATTTTTTTTTAATATATGTATAATTAGATTACATAAAACTGTGAAATTTAAAATAGTAATAATAACTTTTTACTTTTAGTTTCTTTAACATTGTAATTTGGCGAATTTCATTCCAAATTGTTTTAATAATGTAATGTTTGTCAAATCTTTAATTTAACATTCAGTATTTAACAAAGATGCTAACATGAATGTTAGAGTATTTATATTAAGATGACACACTCTACTCTACTGTTATCTATGTTGAAATTTTTATTAAATATGTCAGCTCTGTTTTGTATCGTGTCTAAAGCATACCTTTTATATGTTTAATAAAACTTTGATTTACCAAAAAAATAAAAATTAGATGTCTAGTTAATTATTGAATTAAAAACTGGATAGTTAAAATAATAAGAAAATTATTGTTCTCAAAGTATAAGGTATGAATTTAGTTCATTGTAACTTAATTTTAGTATAAGCTATCAATTTAGTTCTCAAAGTATTGTTTTCTGTCCTACTTAATCTTTAAAGTATAAAAAAGAATAAGCATCTTGTATAGTTTATTATCCTATTAGTCTCCTTTTAAATGCAGCTTTTTTAAAGTACATTAACTATAAGGTTGGATTGTTTTAAACATGAACAGACATTCTTTATAATTGTCAGACCCAAACTTTGCATAATCCTCAAATTTCAGTAACTATGATTAATATGGTAGTGATGTGAAGGTAAAACTCATTGGGAAGTATAGTTAAAAAATTAGCACAAAGACAATAAACGATCTTGTTAAAGAATCTATTTGCACATTTGCTTTACTTGTTATGATTCAAAGGTATGAAGTGTGGTTTTCTAGTTCTGATCAGTAAATTATTGAAACTCAAACATATATGGAAAATGTGATGGATGAATGCTATTTTTGGTGTGAAATATGGTTATGTAGTTGAGTCAGTAAGTATTCATACTCAAATATTCTGTCATGGTGTGGGATCAAATCAGTGGTGCCTAAGAAAGTTTTAATGCTCTTGTCTATTGGAGATGCTCCAGTATAAACAAAACAGTTGAACGCTATCAAAACAAAATCAAGGACCTCGGTGTCACCAACAAAGGAATCCATGAAAATACACAGGTTAGCTTTCCATATGAAAACACATCCATGCATGCATACTCATATATATATATATATATATATATATATATTTTGCATAGTTTTTTTATTGAGTTCATGTCAATGATATTGTTGGGATTGTATATATACTTATTTTCACGAGCAAAATATTATTAATAAACAATAATATAAAAGAGTATTCTAATTCATCAGTAAAAGTTTTATAATACTAATTCAAAACTGCAACAAAAGATAAATTAAAGGATCAATACACAAATAAATAAAAAAGAAGTATTGCACACTACCTATTTTGACCTTAAACCTTACTCACGACATAATTTTATGAAGTTTACTGTTATGCATAATTTAAGTAAACCATATTTCGTGTCAAATAAGATGACAAACGAAAGTGGGTGTTTTCTTTCTTAAAATAGGGATAGAGAATTGAAATATAGAAACATGTTTTTTTATTAGTTAAAATTTGTTAAAAATTATAACATTGGTGGTTTTCATATTCCTAAAACTAAATTGGACATAATATATGCGGAAATGTCATCAAATTTTTTTTTTTTGGATATCTAAGACAAACCTATAGTAAATTCCAAATTCAATTTATCACTCGACAGAAGATTAGAAGAGGTGATGATTATCTTTCTTAGGGAAAAAAAAAAAGAAGCAGCCAAAATAGGAGATATACCTTATTCATGAGACAAATAGGGCAAATTATCTCAAGTTGAAAACCTATTCAAAATTATTATATCAAGATAAGAGAAATACCTTAGGAGGAACTTCTAAAATTTGTAAGGGAAGATTGCATGTTTTCTGGTAACAAATAGGTTATATAAAAGAATAAGCTAGATTTATTAGACCCATCACAAATATTTAATCGTTCAAATTTTACTTGAAGTATTTAATTCTCAAATATAAAAAACGTGTGTTAAATATTTTACATAAATTAAAAATATAATTTAATTCATAGTCAAAAGTAAAAAATAATTGTTCTATAAATTAAATCAGAATAACACCTTCTAATGCTTTTATCTTCTATTCCTACGTAGAAACACCCCTTCTCCACCCTTACAACTAAATTATTATTTCAGAAACACAAACATTCTTATCAAGGATAATTGATATGTGGGAAGGAATACATGTTTAATGCTAATATTGTCCGTGTAAATATCATGCTATAAATGACAGATTCCCCTTTATTTATCTTCCTAAAAACAGATATGCATCTTCAGGAATTTTAATTTACAGTCAGGAATAATCTAAACTTCGATCGATGGATGCGAATATGGTTGCTGGCAAATGCAACAACTAATGCAGTTGGACATTTGCTACCTTTCGAAATCAGCTTTTGATGCTTGTGTTATTAGCCATCTTATAGTTTTTGTTTAATCTGGCATGAACTATACCATTAATGGAAGTTGGTAATACTAAAATTTTCGTCTCTTTTAATTTTCGGAATGTAATTTATATATTTAATAGATCACTTTAATAACAATTGATTTTAACATGATATTAAAATTTATAATTCATCTTAATCGTTTCATACCATTTTATAGTTTCTGGAACGTAGTTTTGTATATATTTTAATTAGTTTTAAGTTGGAATCAAGTTGGAATCTGATAGAGAATATTGTTTTTGACGTAAAATAACTGTGTCTTTAGACTCACCACAAATACAAGCAAGACACGTTAATTATGTTTATAAGCTATACTTTACCCACATATACTGATGGATATTTTGAGTCATGTTATTGCTGATCATGTCTAAAACACAAATGATGAGAATGTTGAGAAATATCACATTGACTAAAAATGAAGCCGATCTATGGTATATAAATGAAGTGTAAACTTCACCTTCTAAGCTGGTTTTGAGGGTGAGTTAGACTCATAATCACTTACTTAACAGAGAAAACAAGTACCAAGGGTTTCTTAATGTTTATTTGGATCCCCATTGAACTAAACATCTTTTAGCCAAAGCACTTGTGGTGTTGCAAGAAACAGTATTTATGGGTTGAATAACAGATGACGACTTAAATTGTGAATAATTATTTTATGTATATCTAATCATATAGGTGTCAACTACTCCATGCTTTTCTGATATAAGATTTCTTCACTTATTTGAATTCTCAACTTTTATATGTTGATGCTCCATCTCCACACATGCACTCACGACTTCTATATTTGAATTCAGCAAGTCCATATTTAAACTTTCAGTGTATGGTTTACGTTATGTACGCCAATTCTGTGTGCAAAATTAAAAATTATGATCGAGGTGATCAATTAAGTTATTGATACTGTTGAAAAGAAATAGTAGAAAATGTATTAAAAGAAATTTGTGAGAGTGTGTTGTTAGCTACACATATATTTAAATTAACTCTTCTTGATTTGCAATTCACCAAATTGAATTCTAGTTTTTAAAATTTTACCTATATTTCATAATATGCACAACAACTATTTTTTCTCCTTTCAGTTTGTTTCTATGCTTCTGTTTTTTCATCTAGACTCTCGATCCTTTTGTACTGTTTCATGAGTATGATTTTCCAGCAAGGGTTTAATTTCATCCAATAATATTTAACGCAACGAAAGAGAAGGAAAAGTAACACTAGAATAACATTGGGTTCATCAGAAAAAGAATATGATAGATTATTCTGTGTCCTATTCTGTGTTTACATGCAGCTTCTGAAGGACAGTGATATGAGCATGGCAAAGAAAATCGAGCACCTAGAGAATTCCAGAAGGTTTCCGGAACTCACTTTACTAGTTTTATTCTGATTGGCATTGAGACAAACACATAATTGACTCAACATTGGAGATTCTTTGATATTGTAGGAAGCTTTTGGGTGATGAATTGGATACATGCAGTATTGGCGAGTTACAACAGCTAGAGAACCAGCTCGACCGCAGCTTGGAAAAAATTAGGGCAAGAAAGGTAGTCATTACTCACAATTTTCCTGTACTTTTATTGTACCAATACTATATAGTATAAGATTTATTGTTTATGAAGGTTGAAATAAATTGGGTTGATAGTGAAATCTAATGGAAGGTAACAACTGTTTAAAAAGATAGAATATTTAAGACAACGTTAAATATTGAGAAAGATAACGCAAAATTAAAGAATTTTGATTCACAAACTGCAATTGGTTAGAAAACATATTTATAACTGGATGTATATATGTCTTTAATGCATGTTACTGGGGTCTAGCATTTTATGGTATGTTGTTTCTGTTGGATGTGGTGACCTTAGAAGATTCATTCTATTTATTAAAAATAAATTATGAGAATACCCTAACCTTCATTAATCAAGGGTTAGCAAGAGCAAACCCTTAAAAGTACCCTATATCCAATCATCAGTTTAAACTGCAAAACCAATGTAATAAAACAGGTTATTACACTAATCTAAGAAGGAAAAAACTACCAAATTAAATTTAGCAGATAAGCAGGACCAAGAATGGAGTTCAATAAAATCTAATTAACAAGAAATTGAATCAGAAGCACCATTTCTGAAATCTTATGCTCAAAGACCAAATCACAGATATCATAAAATTTGCCACACCTATTTTGCCCTCTTGCCTATTACAAATTATCAGACCTTGTCATGGAAGAACAATTTGAAATCCAAGCCATTGATAGAAAAGAGACCGAACTAGAGAAGTCCTCCTTCCATGAATAGAAGGTGTAAAGGTGTCTCTTGTTCATGCCAGAATACACATTTTCTTACTGATCTGAAATTATTTTCCTTCTAAGTAAATTCTGTAAGGTTGGAATCACGTTCAACATCACATGACATGACAATGCTAGGACTTCTAATGGAGTCCAATCGTTCTACAAATTTTCTTAACAAAACTGTATCCAATCCCATCTATCTTTAGCATTATTCAGAAAGATCTAATACCACGCATTTTCAAAAATTGAGTGCTATAACCACACCCTAACATCTTTTCGACCTTATTGTTGAACCTACCGGCTATAGAATGTTCACTTTCCTCAATAAGGTAAAATATATCTTCAAGATGAAGATTTTGAGTCCCATAGCCTGGACAGATCTGAATAACTTTTCTCTTGAATCAATTCCTCAATATAACGAGCAGAGCATCTAACACCGCAAAATAACCTACTTATGAGATTGTGATTTTGATAAGTAAGACTCCTAATTAGTATAATTAACATAGCAACTCTCTTAATCAATAACCAAGAGTCCTAACGTTCAAGAACTCCGTGCTGTGCTCAGAATCAATTGTTCAGGGAGCGAATTGAGAAGCTAAAAAAAGAGGTAATGTTATATTTATGATTGCACGCATATATTTCTTTAATTAATCTGTTCTAGATTGCTCACTAGCTAATTAGAATTATCATGTTCTTTGGGCTGATTTCAGGAAAAGTGCTTACTCGAAGTAAATAAACGCTTACGCGAGCAGGTTATAATCATTCTTCGCTATTTTGCTTAAAATGATAAATTGGTATAAATTTATTGTATTACTCATTTAGTTATTTTGTAAAAGTTATATAACACTCTTCATTTAGAGATAGAAAATTATTTTCTCTTCTCTTTCCCGTCAAAACTCAACTCTATAATATGTACTAAAAGTTTCACGTGAAGTATCAAGTAAATGCAAAATATTTAATAGCTCCTATCATATGCTACAAACCTATTTAATTAAAAAGATTAAGCCTCTTTTTTATATTCTTTCATCTTGATTAGAAGTTAATTTCCAACATCATTTCGTTGTTGTAGTATGGGATTGAACGACAGCGTTCTTTGAGTAATGGGGATGTGGAAATCGTTACAGAAAAGGGGGAAGAAGAGGTGGAGACGGAGTTATTCATAGGAAGACCTGAGAAACGAATGGCGTTGAAGTTGAAACCTGCAAGCCATGATAGGGCTCATAAATGCATAATGTAATCTACAGATTGAAATTTAACAATACCCTTATAAATGCTAGCTCACCTGAAACCTGCTATATTAATGTATAATAAAGATATGAAATTCTTGTTGTAACTCGCTAATCACAATGACTGTTGTGAAAGTATACTTGAATAATTCCTGTACAACACTCATATTCCAAAGCTGTTCGTGAGAGAACTTCATGTTAATATATCAGTTTTGGAATTTTTTTTTATTTGATTAGAAGGTTATGTGTTTATTCTCTGTCATGTTGAAATGGACTATTACAATGGGAAGCAAACAATCAAGAAGTGTGCTATCGTATTTGATTGAACACAAGTTTGGTTGCTGACCCCAAAACTAGAACCTTTGCAACATTTTTCTTCAAGAGCAAATGAATTTTATTACTAAAAGAAGACCTTAATTAGCATGAGACATGCCAAGATTAGCATAGAAGATCTAATACATGTATTATCACATCACAAGTTTAAAAAATAAATTCTGACAAAACAAGTAATATTACTAAGCTAAAGATCCCCGCCCCAACTGAAAACAGCAACCGTACACAGTCTGCACAGAGCAAAGCAAAGTGCTCCGCAAAAGTATAGAGAAACATATCAGAGACACTTAATTGTCGCCACCTTTTCCAAGTCTCAAAATCTGTATTATTATTCTTATCATTCTTGATTGAACTCGAAGACAATAAAGTGGGGATTATCTTGTTGGCTCTATCTTTTTTAATGGGCCAAAAGCTTGATCCGTAAGAAACACAGTCTTCATCATAAATTCTTTGTAGTCCCCAGTATATATATATATAAGGAATAGGGTTCAAAAAAGAGTTTTGTTGATAATAATTTGTTACAATAAATTAGTTTTTATGTTTACTTCTGGATAAAAAAAATAATTCTCTTTTATGATGTGATGTAAATATAAGATTATGTTTGATTATGATATGAATAATATAATATAACTATTTTACTATAATGAGATGTTAGATAAGAAACAAGATAAATTAGTTTATTTCTTTACTTTAAGATAGAATATTGGAATAGAATTGATACCATTGGTATCATTTTTACACATTCTGTTTTGCTGATAAAAAAAACATATATGCATAAGAATATTGTTGAGAAGTTGAAACATCTTTAGAATCCAACATATCCTTTTATTGCATATTTGTCTTTTGATTTGCCCCTCCACTTAATACTTCTCAACCGAGATTGACATTTTGCTCATTTAGCTAAACTTCAAAGGAAAACAAGCGTCTATAAAAAGTTCATTTTTCAAAACTTTTGTGGAAGCTAAACTTCATTACGGCTTTAACCTTCTATTATCAATCAAATTTCTTTTAGTCTATTAAAAGAAATTTGTTCTACAAGATACAATAACAGTAAAAAGAAACACTTGAAAAAATGGGATAGTAAGATTTTATTGACGAACGCATGTAAAAATAGTCACAGACGGAAACAAATATCACGAAAATATATATAAACATGAATTTTAGTAATATTCCTATTATAAGAGTAATAATCCATAATGATCTTTTATATTAATTATTTAATAACAGATTTAAAAAAACAATATAACAACAAACTTATAATAATTTACAAGTAAGAATAAAATATTAGTTTATAATTTATTAATAACTGAAAATTTTAAATGATATACTGTTTGATATAGTTTGAGTTTTTTTTTTTTTTAATTTATAATTTAAAAATACTTCTAAAATAGACAGTACATTAAAAAAATTTATAACAATGTAAAAAATCTAAAATTTGTGAAACATATCCAGCATTTAAATTTCCCATATTCTACGTTAAGTATACAATGTTGAAAATCAATTTACAACCAATGTTAAATCTTACATTCAAGAATATCTCTCAGAATCGATGTGGAAACCTGATACCATAAAAGTGTGAGAGTTTCAAATAGAGGGTGAGGGTGTTACCTTTTGTACTTGGGTTTCAACTTTTACATGCCCTTGCGATATGTTGGGTGCACAGAGTACTGTCGTTTCACATAAAACTTCATTAAACAATCAGAAACAATGAGATGGTTAAAAAATTGAATAAGTACCAAAACTCCTAAAAATGAATAATTATATACAACTTGCCAAGGATGTGTTCTCTTTGTACTCATCTTGAATATATAACATCGGAGAGCATTATGGAAAAGAAGTAAAGAATTGGAAAGGGAAAAGAAGAAGCTACAACTCCATTAACATGTATAAAATTCCGACGGACAAAAAAAAATGACCCTATTTTTGAGTAAGAGATGAGACTTCACACGAATCACATGAAAGTCTACATCTTTGGCAGCCATAATATAACTGTCATAGCTCCCTGCAATGCTCTCTAAACGGTAAAGCATGCCTTTTCATAATTATTTTTTTTTTTCACATGTTTTTTCATCATGGTGCTCTCTGTTCTGAAGTTTCTTTGTGGGCAGCAACCCAAACTTGCCACATGATGGAATCAAAATGCGAGGACCGATCACCTAATAATAGTTCTTCCAAGAGATGATGCTCCAATTTCACTGTCAGTATTCTGCATCAATGGTCGCGTCCAGTTTGTCAATCATTATCATATAAACAATGAGATAAAGGAAATAGATGCTCTCATTAATCATGACCATAGCATCCGGAAATTTGTGTCAATCTCTTAATTTAAGAAGTGAGATAAACATATTTTTTACATGATATGGTCATTAGAAATTTAACATGAAAGGATCTATTCCCATCATTTGATGAGAATAACCATCAATCCAATTTAAACACTAAATCACTTTACTGAGGTTGGCAGGGGTAGCTAGTTGATTAACCATCTATCAAACACATTTAAACAATTTATAACATGAAGTAAAAGGATTGACATGATAATTGTTGGTTAAAACATTTTTTAATCCCACATGTATAAGATAAGCAAAGCATTTTTCATGCCCACAAATAGATAAAAAAGCAAGGAATCATACACCAGTCCTTTTTAATAGTAAAAAAAAAAACTTGAAATTAAAAAATACAAGAAAGGGAACGAAAACTGAAGCTCTGTTTTTAAAGTGAATTTACTGTATCTCTAGCCACAGGAATAATGATACAGTTCCAAGTATGACTAAACGTAATATATTCACAAATACAAGTAAGAAGCACGGCTGTCCACATCACAAATTGTTTTTATCCATCTTTAAGTGAGTAATTTACCTGTGATTTAGGGGAAGGGAATACATTCCAGAACCTAAGTGTTTCATCTCCAGCTCCAGTTACAATAGTCTGAAACAGTACAACTCATCACAACCAGATATACGACAAAGAAATCAATTTCTTATAGACAGAGCGATAGAAAGAGGAATAGGAAAAAGAACTGAAATACCTGTCCATCTGGAGAAATGGCAAGATAAAGAACTCTGTATGTATGGCCAGTAAGAGTGGCCAACTGCATCAAAGGACCAAAAATGAAGGTAAAACAGGTTTGAATAAAGTAAAAACAAAAGAGATACACCTTAGCATAGTAGATATTGTACCTTTGACATGGTAGGGTATCTCCAAACAATTATCTGGTTCTGGGAGTAGCCATGAGTGCTTACTAGTTCATTGACATTTTTAGACCAGACAAGATTGCAAACCTGCCAAATATAAAGGTTGAACATCATTTTATTCGTGTTAAGAAAGGTAAAAAGGCAGGAAGACTCTTTTATCCTGCTCTCGATATTTGAAGTGGTAAATGCCACATATCTCTTAAAACAATTCATAAGTTGAAAGAAACTTAACGAATCTAACTTGGCAGCTATGAATGGTCAACTAAAATGAAATTTAATTTAGGTATTTTTTTACAAATTTACAAGTATAAGAAACAGTATAGTGAAGTTATTTTCCTTATAATGTCTCACTTTCTATACAATGATAGAGCAAATAATGATTTTACTTCGACAACTGGATTTCTAAGGGGGAGGGGAGGTGACTGCATCCATGTAGGGGAGGAGGGGGGGTGGGGTGGGGTGGGGTGAGGGGGAAGGGGTGCAAATATTCCCTATCATAAATTCATTCACACCTCCCAGCCCAGAATTACAATAATAATAACAATCACAACAATGACCAATCCATGTTCAACTACGTACATTCCCAGAGTTATAGTATAATAATAATGCAAGATGCTATAAAACTATTCAAGCCTTTATCCAATAGCTTAAGCTTTAATAGAATTGATCCTTTGACACAGTATTGAAGTTTCCTTGACTAACTAGACAGGTTTCAATTATTGTTAACCCCCATATATTAAGGTTGAATTTCATTATGTAGTGAGCTCATGCATTGTTCACACGTCAAGTTTAAAGGGCTCTTGGGGCATGTTATGATGTTAGAGATATGATGGTCATTCATAAACCTTAAAATAGTAGTCTAAGATTTTAAGAGAGTTGGTCAATTGCAAATAGTGAACGTTATAATTTGCCAGTCATCATAACCCATAGGCAGAAAATGATTAGCCTCCTAATTCTACCTCTTTCTTTGGGTAACTAATTATTCAGCTACTATCTATTTGAGATAATTCTGTATTTATAGGCTTTAAGCCCCTATTTTACATTTAAAAAGAAAAGGTATTATGAGTTATTACCACCAAAAAAGAATTGGAATCGAAAGCACTTTTGCAAGAAATCATCAAATCTTTCAACATTAATCATAATGATTGCATTAACAGAGAATCACATTCATCTTGAGGTCCAACTTTGCTGTCCCATGCCCTTTTCTAATCCTTTCTTAAACATTTTTATCGTTCTTCAATAGTGGATTATGAATTTCAAGAACTATTTTATTCTTTCCATTGTCCATTTTTTAGATTTTGGTTTAAGCAGTTTTTTGTTCTTTCATATTTTAAAGAGTTATCAAAATTACTTTTCTAACAGAAGGAACACATATTATAGCAACTAGTAAAAAATTCTGTAGTACCAACAAATAACCATCCTCATATTAGAGCAAATATTAAAATGTGGTGAATATGAAGTATAGACATTTTTAAACACAAGAACTTTTACCTGACTTCCAGTGTCCATGCAGCTTAGGTGAGAGTTTGTTGTTGTATTCCAGAAACGTATGCATCTATCTGCAGTTCCTCCCCCAGATGCAAGAAGTCCATGAAGATGAGGAGACCATGCAATAGCTTTAACAGCTGCTGTATGCTCACAGTACTTCAGGACAGGTTGAGTTGAGTGTTGATTCCAAACAAACAACTGCAAAAATAAAATTTATTCTTACTTTGGAAGGAGAAGTAAAGAATAATAGTTCAAAAGAATGATTAAGTTTGCACTTGCATACTCTGTTGTCATTTCCTCCAGATGCCAACTCGCGGTTATCATAAGACCACTTCAGTCCACAAACCTTTGAAGAACCATAAAGGAAAATCAAAATCTTGCCGATTATTATGTACAACAGAATAGTTAGACAAGATGAAACTGGAGGAAACAAAAACAAGACTGACCTCTGATTTGTGCCCTGACAGTTTACTGACAAAATCTTCTTGAGCACGGATATCTCTTTGATAAATATTCTTATCCCTGCCGCCAGAAGACAAAAGAGATGAACTCCAGGCCAAGGCACCAACACGTAACCGATGGCCCTCCATAGACCTTATCTTCTTGCAACGAGATGCATCCCAAATCTACATGGATAATAATTAGACCCAGGTATTGATTAATAGGTGGCTCAGTAACAGAGAACATAAAGTAAATGAAAGAATAAAATGAACTAGCCAGTTTTATTGATGCATTGAGAAGAAAAAAAATCGTATCTTGATAGTGCAAAACAGTTAAGCAGAGATCAACTTTAAACCAAGTTTTCTTGGGGAAGTTAGTCTCGAGGAAAATGTTTTAAGTAGAAGTGATGCACTAGATATCAAACTTAAAAGGAAACTGAGCTACCTATATTCAATCAAGCAAGGCTAATTGGAGCCTAATTAGCATAGAATCACTGTCAAAAAAAGGCTATATATTTCCTAGAACCAGTATAACCCCAGAGTCACAGAGATAAAACTACAGATTATACAAGTAAGACACAAGCTGACATACTTGATGTTTTTCAGCATAAATATAATAAAACTGAAAACTTAATTAACCCATTTAATACATGATTTACTAACATAAACACAAGCACAACCCACATTGGCTGGCTGTGTCACAGAACATAGGAAGCATGGACACCAAACACAACACGGAGACATTGGAAATGTCCTACATGTAATGATATATAACAATTTTAAAGTAATCAATTACTAAACATGAGAGGAAAGGTTATATACTAATTGGAGCCAAAACTAACTGAGAGTTCAACATGTGTCGGTGTCCAATGCGTGTTGGACACGCACAAATGCCTGAGCACTGCAGTTTCTGCGCTTCTTACTTAGCACAGAACTCCCATTCTTAGTGTAGCCTCTACCCTCCCATCAGCTTGGCTTCTAGTTCACATCATTAGTATCACAATTTTGAAGGCTCTTTTTGACCCAGAGGTTGACATCATGAGTCCCATACAGACAGGGTGTGAGAAGAGAAACATAACAAACTTCTATGGTGGAGGCTCCCTCAATTTATCAACCTAACTTTAGGAGTATATATAGACAATAAAGCACAATACGGCACAACATAATACGGCACGGCACAACATAATACGGCACGGCACAATCAGACTCTATAATACAAAGTTTTGGAGTTGCATAAACATATTACACATATTAAAAAATAACATTGATTACAATAATTGAATATGCACACATGAAATATCATTAAATGTATTAAATATAAACAAATATTCCAATGAACTAGAGCATTTATAAGGTATTTAAGGATCATTGCTTCATAAACAAGAAAGCAAAGGGAATGATATGTCCCCAAGAAAGCATTTTAGTGAAGTGAACTGATCGGAGGGAGACAAAAATGATAAATACTGAAATTTTCTAACCTTCCAATTTTAAAAACCACCAATAAAAATAAAATAATGTTATAATGGAAAAATAGTACAGAAAATATTTATTTTTTATTGTAAGTTCCACCTAATCACAAACAAATATATCAACACTCTTATTATTTTTCTAAGAGGAACCATTTTATTAAAGAAAAATTTATCAGATTAATTTCCATGATACTGCATTCCTTAATGACTATTAAAATCATTTCCATTCCATTCTGTATAGTCTAGACAGATAAACCATTAGTGCCATGCAATTTGATACTCGTTTCCTTAAAGCTAAGAATCGAACCAGGAAGCACTCTGTCCCCTGGAAGACTCAGTTCACCTACAGGAAGTCAAGCAACTAATTCACTACCCATAGAAGGTATCTTCAATTGCTTCCCATATATTCTAGCAAGATCTAATTACTTGCAATTCTTTTTTCTCTCCAACCAGAATGAGGGACCGCATTGTCATCTTGACAGTTTACCCCAATGCTCCCTTCTTTTTGACAATTTCCTTTAGGGCTCAGGATCAACAAAAGTTAGTCACCCCGTATCAATAATCTAAATGGTTATAGTGCTCCACTAGGGTGAAGGCTATCACGCATCATTGCATTACTACACACATCAATTGCCATGACTAAAGCTTGCAGCATAATTTTTCCACCATTTTTCACAATAGAAAGGATCGCAATAAAACCGAACCAGCAAACACAGTTTAAAACTTAAAATGTGGCCATCGAATATTATCCTTTGGGAACCCATTGATACGAATCCGTAAATGTGACAGAGACGCGATCAGAGCATAAACTCTTACCTGAACTTTACCATTGCTAGTTCCAACAGCAAGGTGTGTACCACGTTGAGCCCAGCCTACCGAACAAACGAGGTCGTCAATCCCCAAGTCACACAATTTAGTAACCTGCATGATCACATCAATACAGAGGAAATCACAAAGACCATTCTTTCAATTTGCATAAACAGAACGCCGCCCAATTCGCATCACAGCCAAAGCGAAATCGAAGTTCCTAAATCAAGCAACAAAAAAAAAAATCACCTTGCTGCTACAGGCATTCCAGAGATAAACACAGTTACCCAGACCAACAGCCAACACATTATGCGAAGACCAATCCACTAGATTCAGGTAAAAATCATCTTGCAGCGCAGGAGCATCCAGAACCTACGCCAAACACCAACACAAACTAACATCACAATCTCCATAGACCGCAAGAAAATTAAACCAAATTAAATTAAATTAAATCAAAATTCACCTTAAAAGGCGACCGGGGAACCTTCCTGGGAGCCTTGACCGGACCGTGATTAACTCCGGGCACGGAATCGTCGCACATGAACGGCGAGAGCGAGTGCATGGACTGGCGCGTCTCGGTCTTGTACCGGAAAATATTCCGGCTGGGGAGCGTCATGACCGGCGAGGCCATTTTATGCGGCGCGAGGGGCGGCGCGAGGCCGGCGGCGTCGGGGCCGAAGAGGGCGGTGCGGAGGAGTGTGGTGTAGGCACTAGAGCTGTCGTCGCGACCCTCGGGGAGCGTAGCGATGTCGAAGAGCGCGAATTTCGAGGCAGATCTGCTGGGAATGAAGCGGTCGGAGTAGATTGTCCTGGAAGGCGATGTGTAGTGGTTGGAGTTAATGAGGCGGTCCACGTGGCGGAGAGTGGCCGCCGCGGAGGCTCCGGAGGCGGCGGGCGGAGGAACATTGAGGCGGGCGGAGGAGCGGTCCATGTCGATTCCGGTGGCTCGATCTGAGAAGGAAGTGGTGGCGAGGCTGTTAATATTTTCCCGGGAAAAAACCCAGTAAAAGGTTGCAGCTGTTTTTTCCGTTTGTGTTCTTTTATTTTGAAGTGGCGTAAGAGGCCTCGGTTCTCGTGCACGCTCACCGTGGATCGTGGACCCCTCTGTTCCTCCCTCTGGCTCCACCACCGGCCCCAATAACCCTCTCTTCCACTCTTCTTATACACTTTTGCATGCAAGCATAGCCAAGATATCACTCTCTCTCTCTCTCTCTCTCTCTTTTTCCTAGATTCTTCTATTTTCCTCTCTTCTTCTCTTCTCTTATATAACCTTTATTAATTCTACCATTTCTTCACCGCTGTCACTCTTTTTTCTCCTTCTTAAATAAATTTCTTCAACAATTTATTCTCCTGCATGCTTTTGTTTGGGATTGAGAATGTGCCTCGTTACTTTAACACGGAATATATCCCCTTTTGCTAATTTTTTTTTTACTTTCATTAATATCTACTCGTCTTCCTTCTCTGTAAGGATTACATTCGATAAGATATTAAATATCATTTAAAGAACCCTTTATTACTTTCTACAATTATTTAATTTTACTCCCTAAAATTAAATGTATAATTAATCTTTATTTAAAGATTAAATTTATGATTTTTCATTAATTCTTTTACTTTTTAAAATCAAAATTATGACATATTTAAATAATTTTTTATCCATTATCATCAAAAGAATTAGAAATCTTCTTACATATATTTAATCATAGCCAGCAGCTCTTACTTTGTATTTATCTTTTTATATTTCATGACGTTAATTTCAATTTTGAGTGTCTAATCGTTTTATTATGTGTTGCTTAGTTATATATAATATAGTAAATAAATTTGTATCCACCTCTTCAATATATTCCCTTTGTCCCTTGCTTCTGTTTATACTGTATACTTCCATAGTTACACAAAAAAACAACAATAACAATAAATAAAAAAAAAACACATAATTCAGTATTGATGTAAAATTATTTACTATAGTTGTTCCCTGTCTTCAAAGTGGTTAAACAACGTTGTTTACATGAACTTAAAGGAGTTCGATGCACGTATCATGCAAAGTATCTCTGGTAAAAAAAAATATTAAAGAAATATAGAACTGGGATTTTTACCAACAGAGTTTCAGAGCAGGTTAGTTTGAGTTTTTTTTTTTCTTTCAAAGTACTTTTGAAAAAAAAATTAAAATCGTTTAAAAAATATATAACAATTATTTTTAGAAATAACTACGCATTTACTTTTTTATTTTGAATGAGCACATCCCGAAATTTTAATACATTAATTATCTACTTCACACTTTCTTTAAGTGTATTTAAGATAAAATTTAATAGATCAAATTTGACTATTGACATTGAGTTAGTGAAAAATTAATTACATTCAAATCAACTAAATTCAAATTCAACTAAATTGGGTTGGGTTAATTATGAAGTTATCATAAATTATTTATATTTAAATTTTTAAAATAATATAAGGTTTTATATTTTGCAAATATTTATACACTTTTGAAAATTTTATAAATATAATAAAATTTTTATTTTTTAAATATAGTTTACCATCATAGCACGGTTCATGTAAGAAAATTGTCATTAATTTGTTGACACAAGTAATCGAACGTAGGCAAAAGCTATAAAGAAAATTAAAACATGTCATTACCTCTCTCACGTGGGATTTATTAAAGTTTGGTCTGAATTCATTGAAGATGTCCTTCTATTTAAGAAAATAAGAAATTGATAAATACATAGACATGATGTGAAATGTTGGATTGGATGATGAGGAATGTGGAATAAACAACAGATCCGTATAGAGTTTTCATGTGTTAGATGGCACACTTTTCGTAAGTAATCTTTCTTCTTCTTGTTTAAAGTGAGGTACGTATCCAACCCCATCTAGTATTTTTTTTTTTTCTTTTATGTTTATAACAAATAACTCACTTTAAAAAATACTTATTCTAATGAATATTTGTTGAAAGAAGTGTTTCACATTTAGGATAATGTTTTAAACAAAAAATAATAACTCTTGGGAATAAATATATTCCATTACCCTTATAGTATGAAACTAGAATTTTATAAATGGAAAATATTGTTGGTATTTTGGTAGTAGCAGCAAAGTATGTGGTATTGGGATAGAAAATATAAAATATTGAAAACTAAAATGGCATCATGGTTAGGAGCAGACAGCCATTGCTGAAGTCCAGCCCAAGCTGCTAGTCCCTGGCAAGAAAACAACAAGTTCTAGCATACTACCTTCCAAGATTTGAAACAGATAGCCTCTTTTTTGTATTTATATACTCCAAAATAAATCAGATTTAGATCTTTTTTTGGTTTTTCTCAAGATCAGATTGGATCTTTCAAGGAACATGCATGGTAGTAAGAATTTTTAAACATTTTTTTATTCATTTTTTGTTTTTAAATTGGAAATGGGATGAATTTTATTGTGCCTCTCATTTATTACTAATGTCACAAGAAATCCAGTAAACTGGATTGTGTTTGCAAAATTAGATTTTATCAGCATAAAATTCTTCATATTACTATTTAATAAAGTGAATTGTTGTAAAAAATTGATTTTTAGGAAAATTGATTATACAGTATTAAATAACAATAATAACTTTAGGTTCTCCAAATTGAAAAATTAAAGTAGAATATTGTCCAGAATGACCACATTTCTTAAATAAATAAAAAAACTGATTAATCCTACATACAAAGTCACGACTCAACCCACAACCTCTTGCTTAACCATAACTCCACCATACCAACTGCCATGGTAGCATAGCACATGTCATCGCCACCAAACTCTCCCTTCACCACCAACACAAATAATCATTGTTTCACCTCCATCAGCAACCCAATTTCTCAATCATAGCTAACACAATAACTTTCCTAATTCACACATTATTAAGGGGAAATTATTAAGGTGATATACTTCCATTTTAATTCAATAATAATATCATAAACAACTTAAGCTTTGTCCATAAATTGAGCATTGAATACCAAAATGCTTAATTAATATCAAATTTACACACAAAAAAAAAATGTAAGATCAGAAAAAGAAAGTACCAGTCAACAAGTGAAACGTGAAAAAAGATACATATGGAGATTTTCTGGTTTGATCCAGCTACAGATGCATGCAGCATATGTTTATGAGTAAATCAAAATACTTCCAACTTTCAATGGTTTTTCTAAATATTTGACCAAGGGAGAGGTTGAATGAGAAATTCTGATTGTGCCAACTGTGGCAGCATGTGTGACAATTTTAACTTCATTGGGCAAACATTGTTAAACTAACAAAAAGAGGAAGTCTTTGAGAATGAGCAAATGTGGAAAATTGATGACGACAGATGAAGAACAAGCATGGAGTTTAAATGAAGTAAATGAAAAGGATGGGTTTGATGTGTAATGCAAGGTTTAACTGAAGTTGACATCAGAGGAATAAGTTAGTCCTACGCCCCAGTTGGTGGGAGCAACATTCCAAGCTATAATAGTCTCTTGAGTAGTGTAGGAAATAGCCTTGAACGAAAGAGATTGACCACTCAATGTTGCAAATGCTTGGTAAGAAGCTCCCCAATTGTGACTCATGCTGATCCACCCAGTTCCACTTCCTTTCACCCACATACTGCCAATGTCTCCTCCTCCTCCCACATTCATCACATACACCAATAGCCAATACCCATTTCCTTGGAAAGAGAATCGTAGCCCTCCACTCCTCACACAAGGTACTCTGAAAATTTATTCACCACATCACATCATCTATGATAATCAACAATAAAGCAATTTCATGTAGTGATATTTGCTATTTCCACACCACTTCTGTGGTGGTAAACTTTACAATATTCCAGTTTCTAGAGAATGATGGGTCAAAATGTTCAAGTCACGCAATGATTAAACAATTGTGCTGCATAATGTACTTTTTATACTCTTAAAGCTAAAGAAACTTTCTTAAATTATATGGGTGCGAAAATAACAAATTTAACCTAACCGATCTAGAATACAACTATCCAAAATCAAACTTAATTATGGAAATCATTTTGTTCTGGGCTAAATTGCCTTTTTAGTTTCTCAGATATCATAATTATATAACTTTAATATCTCATAATTAGGTGTGTCAAATGGATCTCTAAGTATAAACCATGTATATATCCTGATAGTATCAATCAAGTTTCTTATACATGTTGTAAATCAATGTCACATATTAACAAATTGTAATCCATAGAGATCTAGTAAAAGCATACTATCAGGATATATTTGAGTAACCTAAAGAGCTAACAGCTCACATTTATGATATCTAAAGAACTCAGTTTTACATAGATATTTGAAGAGAAACAACAACTAAATTAAACCGAACCACTTTATAAAAATTGTGAAGTTAACCCCTGTTATAAAATGGTTCAGTTATTTA
This sequence comes from Macrotyloma uniflorum, assembly GCA_016859785.1. Lineage (NCBI taxonomy): Eukaryota > Viridiplantae > Streptophyta > Magnoliopsida > Fabales > Fabaceae > Macrotyloma > Macrotyloma uniflorum. Next base: position 851,764 of record BDMB01000003.1, read on the forward strand.
AAAAGTCTAAAAGCAACCCTGTTAAATTACCTGCGGTACATAACAGGAATGAATCCAGCTTGCGACTGTGCAATTTTCATGAAAGCGGGCTTGGACATGTCAAAATGTGAACGTGGTGGGTTGCACCACCCTCCGTTATTAGAGTCCTCGGCCCAATTAGGAGGGCAAATATTGGTGGCAGTCACTGTCGTGTAAGGCACATTGGAGTAGCAGGCACTCGATTGGACACACTGTATCTGATAACATGTCCCACATGCATATCCATTGTTGAACAATGTAGAACTCAAAGCTGCTGTGTCTTTCCCATAACCATTTATGAACAAATTTCCATACCCACATGCTCCTCCTTCAGTTAACCAAGTCAAGGAAAGACATTTTAATCAACACTGGTTAATTAATGTAAGATTGGAAATACTTATAGCATATTTCATTTGGTGACAGATCAAGTTCAATGCAGATTTATAACGCTCAACATACAATGGTTTATTATTGATGAATTTTGGTAACATACCCATGGTGGCAGAAGCACTCTCGTCACCATAAAATGTGGCATTGGCTTGTGTCCATTGACTAAGCTGAAATGAACCCGCTACTATTGCTGGCTTTCCGATGATTATGAACATCCATGCAAACGAAATCAACAAGAAGCTAAAATGTTGAAGAGTCACAGCCATTGTCAAATTTCTGTTTGTTAACTGGTTCTGTTGTTTCCTCTACGAGGATTTATGCATGCTAAGGGGTTTGTACATGTACCCTTATATAAAACATCCATTGGACCAATTCTAATTGCACGTAGCTCATTGAAAGAAAATGTCTTCGTGATCCCCACGAAGATAACATCTCTAATATCTTAAGTCAAACACTATTATCAGTTTTTTTTTCCTTGAAACAACATTGCTAGCCAATAGGAATTGATCCAGGAATATTTAACATCATTACGTAAGTGAAAAACGTGCGAACATGTTTCTGAGGCCTTGTCCTTCATTTCATCCACCAAGCAGCAATTTCAAATTCATTCATTTTCATAATAATTATAATTATAATTTCTTCAAGTCCACACTTTGGACTAAAACCGCAATAAAAGAAAAAATAAAACATGTTTTGGCGTGGACGATGATGGTTATACAATTAGTCCATGTGATTTCAGCAGCAACACCTTAACGATTAACGTCTGGTTAGACAACTCTGTCTGATAAAAGCACTGATACAGTGGTACATTCATCAACCTTACATTCATGGTTAATTAGTAGGAACGTTTTAAGCCTTCGACCTCTACTTAATCGTTATTAAAATTTTAAAAAGTTAACTTAGTTGTACCTCCAGTGGTGGATATCACAAAAGTACATCCTCTGTCACCACTCACTATGAAGTAGGAACCTCTATAAGCCTTAACCTGCACATATTTTGATATTAAGAAAATATTAACACATACAGAAAGAATTTGGATTGCTTAAACAATCTTCCATTAATATCAAGATTCCTTCAAAGTCTTCGCTAATTAAGAAATGTCTCTGCCTTCGGCTAGAGATGGGAAGGTTGAGTCTAATAAGACATTGGTTAAATTTCTGAATATAATTTGTTTATATGATACAAATTTTCAAATGCAAGGAAACATCTAATTTTCTAATATTTTTTAAAATTCTTAATATATTGTCTCAAACACAATTTACTTTGAAAAAAAATAAATCTAAAAGAACAATTAAAATCTTAAGATTTTATTTCACTCCTTTCATTATGTTTTGCTTATGAAAATATTTTCTATTTTCTTGTTTTTATTTTTAATTTTTTTTAAGATTTATTATTTGTTTGATTATAAGGATGGAAATTGAAAAGGTGGAGGAATAAAGAAAAGAAAATGAATAAAAAAGTAAAATTGTTTGGTTTAGATGAAAGATATATGTGATTGATTTGATTGAAGTATTATTTTTTTTTTAAAATAAAAACTCAAAATGCACTTATATATTATTTTAAAAAAATAATGAAAATTAGTGAAGAAAATAAAATTAATTTATTTTTTTCAAATTAATAATAATTATTTTATATTTTTAAATTTAACTAAAATTAAATTTAAGTCTCATCAAATATAACCTAATTGATTATAATTATTGAAAAATCAAATATATATTTTAAAAAAATAATCGATTGTATAATATATTATTAATGTATTTATTTTTCCATAATAATCAATTATGAAAAAAAATAAACATATCTATATATATATATAAATAAATTACTATAAAACTAAAATTTTGGATAGAATAATAATTTTATCAGCACAACTTTTCATTACTTTCTTACCAGAAAAAAAAAAAGTCAAAATATTTTTTGAAATCTTTTTATGTAAATTCACACATTTCACTAGAATCAAACTCATATAATCCGTGTAATTCATCTTAAATCCGTCATTGACTACAGTATTTATCCAAAAACAAACAAAACGTTATTTTTATTTTTTATTTCTTATTTGGTTGACTACAACTTCGAAGTTGGCCACAACAACTGTTAATAGGTTTGGAATGAGTGATAACTTGATGGGAGACTAACTGAAATAATAAAAAAAACCTCTGATAATTACTCGTAATTAAACACAGAAAAAAAATTGAAAATGAATATTATATTTTTTATTTTCAAATCTTGACAATTTTTGGAAAACTCTTTTAAAAATATTTTTTAATCTTCAACCAAACATTTTTTCAGCTTCAATTATTTTCTTTGATTTGAAAATAAAAACAAAAAATATCCAAAGAAGAGAGCCAGGTCCAAACTCATTTACAAAACATTGATAGTGTTTATCATTTCATGGATAACATAAAATTTATAATATGAGTTATTTGTTTAAGATCGTGTTATTTTCTAGTTTCTATATGACTCGAGAGTTAATTTTGTTGCGAATTCTATTCATATTTTCATATTTTTCACGGTTAAATTTAAATTTGAAAAAAATAAAAAATAAAGTCATTTAACTCATTTAAAATTTAAAATATTATTTTAACCCATTTAAAATTTTTCAAGTTTGATTCACAAATTGTTTATTTTTTATTGGTTCAAACTAAAAAGATAGCAATACCCTTCATTAAATACAAGAAATAATATTGCCAGTTAGCTTTAATTACTTAAATATTGTGAATTGTTCTTTATGTTCCTGGGATGTAACGGGTCTGGCCTCAGTAATAGCAGGAAAATTTTGCACAAGTGTGTAACAAAAATCCTTACACACACATTATTCTATGTTAGATTCATCGATGGTGTTAAGCACCCTCATAACTCAACTCTTCAAGTAGAGACAATCCAGTGTATGCTATACAAAGTCCATACTACTTACAAGTATACAAAGACCATATACTTACAAGTACGATGGTGGCACATACAATTGAGATGACACCAGTTGTGTGATAGAGATAACATGACTTCCAAGACCATTTCCGGACATACATGACAATTTGCTAAATGATAAATTTGTAACTGTCACAAGAACTTCTATTAATGATCTCCCATTGCTAGAACAATAAATATGATTTTTCATCCATACCTGTATGTAATCACAAATTCAATATGTAAATGATCAGGATGTCATTATAGATTATCTGCACAGTGAAAGTCACAATGGACCACTATTATAACGAGGATTGCCACTAGGTTCCCATCAGATATAGAACAGATTTGATGCTAAATTTTGCAGAGCCAATCCAGTTTAGAATTACTCAAGGGATGAAAAAACCTTCAAATTCGATTGTTCCATAATCTTATAAAGACATGAAGGCTTGCAGGTATATACAGTGACTAGAGAGTAATAGATGATTTTAAATTGATGTGGCATATGGACTTAGAACTAGGTGAGTCCCTTGTTTCCTGTATTTTCAAACTTCCAATTGCAACCTAACAGATGCGAGACATGAATAGTGGACACCAGATTGAATTATAAAGGGAAATGCATGCAGAATAACGAAACGAAAGGTCACCATAGCATTACCTTTCTTCAAAGTACCATCCATATCTTGGAAGAGAAAAAAAAAAATCATTTCTAGCAGATTTATAACTCGATAGAAGACAAAATTAAATATTATATTGCTGCATATGTAGAAAATATACGCAATCACAGGGTAAGCAAGCAGGGAGATTCAAAAGTATACTAGGAATGTACCTCCACTTAGGCGTTACTTCCTTCTGGTAATGTAATCAATCTTGTAGTTGAATCATATTCCAGTGCAGTGCCACAGCTGAGTCAAAATGTTGCATTCAATTGTTAAGTTAATGTCATACTATAAAGAATATTAGTCTGATAAGAATTTGAATCACAAGAAGCAACGATGGTTAGTTAATTAGCTGTATTTACATACTTGGAGCATTTGACAGTGTTTGTGGAACCACCATTTGAAATTGACAGTATAGTCCCAAAGAAAGAGGTATTTTCAGTACCACAGTTCGGACAGGGACCCTATAGAAATCAAATGTCAGTAATATGGAGCAGTTAAAGATAGAATACAAGAGACTGTTAGTAAAATTATACCTTTAAAATCACAAAGTCTTTTACAATGGCATTTGTTAGGGTCAGAGCTATCCACACAATGAGGGGAACAGCAGCAAACCAAGTGAAAATGAAACTAAAAGGCTCCGGCAGCTGCATTCACAACAATTCATAATATCTGTTATAATTGCATTAATTGTAATATTTTTTAACGTCTAGGAAAATTTCATTTGTGGGTCATTTAAAAAATCATTCTCATCATCTAAGCCTTTTGATTTCAGTGACCCCTCATCTCTGATTTCTCATAGAAAAAACTTGATCCGTGAACAATCCAAATTTTAAACTAGTTATGCCGACTTCTTCAGGGATGCTGGCCAGACAAGGTACATATAAAGAGGAATATGTTCAATTGGTAATCATTTGCCACAGAATGAAGCCAACACATTACAATGTACTTCTTCAGATATTAGTTAACCTCTTTTTTGTTTGACTACAAAGAGTTTGGATCCTCTAAACTCTAAAGTGTTCCAGCTTAGACTTTAAAGAGCAAAGTGCAAGATAGTAACTAATGTGGAGAAAATTGAATGAGTTCTACAAATATATGAGTTGTTATCATATTGCTTGTAATTTATAAAAAAAATAAAAACCACTGTTTTTTCTTTTACATCAAACGGTCAGCTACTTTGCACTTTGCTCTATGAAGTTCACTCTGCATTTTTGTCTAACTAGAAGATGTAATAAACATTCAAATAATATACAATTAAACAGAATCCCTGAAAATAAGAGAATAAAAGAAAAGGCCATAAAAATGGAATTACTGCTAGATACTATGACATTCTGGAATCAAACTGCTTCCAAATGACTAGTTTGGAATGCAAGATGCAAGATAAATATGAGGGGAACATACCTCTAGCAGATATGTGATCTCAAATCCAGTCAGATCATCAAGGAAGAAGAACCTAATGGATTCGAGGGAAAAGAATTAAAATTAAAGGAAGAAAAGTCAAGACGTATCTTATGCAAACAGTACCTTCCATTCAGTTTGACTCAGTATAAACAAAACAAACCAAGAACACATACTTCAATCTATCTTTTGGGATGAAAAACATTTTATTTAAGAAGGAATAAATAATAAAAAGTAAAAAAGTGGATACTGATATGAAATTTTATCTGTCAAAAGAAAAACTATACGAAAATTATAAAATATGTGGAAGCGGACAGAATATGACTGCAGATGCACATATACATGTATGAATCAGCATATATATATTTCATTTCTTAAATTCCTTTCCATGCCACATCATAGTCATAATGAGTAAGACATGATGTAATCCTTCGAATAATAAATATATGAAAGAATGATAAATACATTATTCATATTATTCTGCAGAAAATCAGAATATGGGTATTACAGCACTTATTTTAGAACTTTCAGTTTCGCGATATGTCCTGTGTATTAAAGAAACCAAATGTATATAGCATCTGGAGCTACAATTTTCGGTAAATACATCATGAACTCATTGACTCAATAAAAAATTAGAGAGAGGGGGAGAGAAAGGAAAGCTACTTACAATCCTAATGCAATCACTGTAGCTGGGACGTTCAGCAGGAACATCTTTAAATAATCAACAGATAGGTCACTGTAAACCTATAAACGGACTGTAATTAGTAAAGAATAAAGATTGAAAAGCTCAGATCCAATTATTCATGAATCCCAAAGCCTTTGATCAAAACCTAAGCTGAATTCTAATGACTAAGATGCATTTGATTTGACATGTAAAGATCATCCTATATCTCTTGTCGATACTCAGTAGTTTATATTCAAATGTAAAAACAAATCTCTTTATAATGAAAGAAGAAAATTAATTACTGTTTCCTCCGTATAAAATTGCAAGAATGGTTTAATCAAAGAACAACAATACATAAAACCACAACCGATAAGCAAAACTGAAATCAAAGGATTTAGATTACAGATTAGCACGCACCTTTCTACTACGAAGACTGCACCTTGGACCCTCAGCCACAATTTCACTCCCTTCAATCTGGAAAAAACATATGAGATCAGAAATAATACCAGAAGAAGGGAGATGCTCAGCTACTATAGTAATTCCAATTGTATTCCCTAATTTCAGTGATCAATAGACCAAAAGTGTTCTTTCATTTCACATGTAAGCTTTTCAAAATGAAACCCACGTGATAAAAAAATTCATGAACTGCGGTACTGGCTCTCCCTTTATTTGGATTCGTATTATAGTATCGACCCAAAGTTCTTAATCATATATGGATATGGTCTGGATGATATACTTTTCCTTCAATTATCAGCGAGATGATGATCAAGTTATACATGTTCATAGGTGCACCATCTACTACAAAACGAGCATCAAATTTTCATCAATGAAAAGATAATAGCAAACCTTTAGCCTCAGTTTCAGCTCATCATACTCTTTGTCATTCATAATTGGATTTCCAGACACATATGCCATAGAAGCTTCCAGGAATTTTTGCTCATCAGAACCTGAAATCAACCAGCAAAGACTTTAAAATAAAGTTACCCGTGTTAACACCAATTTCAATGGCAACAACAGCTGCAGCTACTGTGAGCGAAGTTGCCTCATACTTAGCATGACAACGCTGCTTCCTTCCCACATGAGTTCTTCCTTAAGATTATCAAATTCTTCATTAGACATGATAGCCTTGCCCTCATAATAGAATGCCTGTTGAATAGAGAAAACAAAACTAATAACAAATTTAATTCACATGCAAAAAAGTTAATTTCTGTTTTCTGTAGAATCATCATTGATCACGCCTAAAATATTTAACCAATAAGACAAACAAATTTAGAACATGCAGGGCCATACTTGTAGTGCTTGAAGAAAATCCTGCTCAAGTTCACCAATAGATTTCTTCTCTTTTTTGTCTATGCTACAATAAGGGAGGATTTTACTATCAACAATATTTGCTTCCTCTTCAAAATCACCAACCTTGCCTGAAAAAAGAACAAGAGGGCAGAGAGAGAAGCTGTTGTTAGAAGATGAGAAAGGAATGATGACGTTTTAGAGAGATGATGTATTGTGGAGACCTTGCTGATCTGCAGTGGCCTTGGGAGAAAGTAGAAATATCCTGCGGCGGAGGCATAAGTGGCGTCCATTGAAGTGAATGAGGTGGACACCAGAAGGAGAAGAAGAAGACAAGGAAGAGATTGGTGTCAAGGGTGAAGTGCATGGACGAGGGGGTGTTAATGTGAAGGCTAGTTTACTAGCCGTGAACATGGTGATGGTGGTTGTTGAGAATGAAATTAGTGCAGTGTAGCTGGGAAAGTTGAAGGTGGTGGTGATGGTGGTGGTGATTTCGTTTGGAGGGAAAGGATGATTATGGAAGAGTGAAGAGAGGTGGAAGATAAGGTAACCAGAACGTGTGGAGGGAAATGCAACGGCTTATTTCCCTAACTTCCCTTCATTCGTTGTTTCGCCAATAGACAACCTCATCATATCGCTTACTATGTTTCTTTCTTACATGTTTTTCATTACGTGTCCTTAAAAAATCTGATGTGGGCACCCTCTTCTGTTGCGTTGGCTTCACTCTCGCCACTGTTTTCCCAAGCAGAGGCCCACACCAAATGAGATAGATAATCATGTTATTGGTTATAAAAAACTTAAATAATATAATTCAAAAATAAATTATCTAACAATTTTTTATTTCAAAATAATTACATAGTAACTTCAAGTTGGTTTTCTTTAAATTTTTTTCCAACTTATTTTTTCTTATTTTCCTTTTCTCTGATTCTTTCTAAAAATCAGAAGATAACATTATGTGAAGAAAACTTTTGCGGGTTGTGAAGTATGAAACTTCTTAGTTGTTACTGTTAGAACTTTGGAACACTTGCGTCTACTATTATGCCTAGTAGATTTTTTTATCATTTAGTTTTAGTCTATTTCTTTTTATTTTTCACTTGTAAACAAGTTCATGTTTTGAACTTTGACCTAAAGATAACTTTTAACTAATGACAAGTTGAGTCAGAATTTACTCAAGCCAAATTTTCATTAACTCAATCTTCAATTTTTTAAAGCATTAACTCGATCTTCTTAGAAATCAAAAAGTTAAAATGTTATTTTAAATTTTGTAATAAAAATATAAACACGTTTTTTAATTAAATTAAAGATGATAAGTAACTTTTATATATTTATCCCAATATGTTATCAATCCCTTCTAGTGTTCTACATAGGTTTCGTTTAGTATTCAAAATTAATTTGGTTAAATATGTTTTTCTTAGTAAGAGTAAATATATTTTAGTTAATAAATAAAATATGAAATAAATGATAAATCAACTTTATATATATATATATATTTATTTATTTAGACTATTAAATTTTAAAAATAATAATAAAAATAAAGATTAAATTTCTTATCCTTATTTTAAAAGTAAATGAAACATTTATATATATATATATATATAATTTTTATACTCATACTTAATTTCATAAAAACACATCGTCAGTTTTATGAAGTGATATATTTCTTGTGTTTATGATTTTTTACATTAAATAAATTTTAAATCAATATCAATTTATTTATTATTATTTTTTTAAGATTAAAATACCTTTCAATTTTTTATAAAATAATTAAAATATTACATATGTGCTAATTTTTTTCTTTTATCTTTCTAAAATTTAAACAAGTTTTTTTAAGTATTTGCTTAATAATAATGATAAATGAAAAAATCATACTGGTATTCACATCTTTTCATTCATCTTAAGGACTCAAAAAGTGTTTTAAATTTTAAAAAGATAAACATATTTAGCATTTTACAACATTTTAAATTAATAAAACTACACATTATATCCTTTTTTTAAACAAGAATTTTTTTTCACTTCCCATAATTTTATTAATTTTTAATAAATATTGAATATAATAAAATGTTTGAAAATCATTATTGAAATATTTTTTCTTAATCAGAACATTTATAGTTATATGTATTATATTTATCATTAAAATTATTACTATTTAACACTCTTAGTCCTTGGTCAATTGACCATGAATACATTATTATTATATTTAAATATAAAATAAATTTTATAATAAGTATATCAAGGCTTAAAGAACTTTTACTCATTTTTGTTTTGAGTAATTGATAATTTTTTTATATTAGCTATTTAATTTTAAATCCCTTTCTGTTACTTGCATCGATTATACTGTATACATAACCATAAGGCGAAAAAGATATATAATTTATGATAAACATATATAAAAGAATGGGAACACAAACTTCAAAATTATTTAAGCGTGTAAATATATTTTTGGCGGTTGCAAAGCAGAAAGGAGAATAATAGAGTGGGTAGTGTGCGAAAGAGGAATGTGAGAGATGGGAAACAGCGGAGAAGTGGTCGGCAAAGAAGAGGTTATCGCAAAACTGAAGGACGATGGCGATTTTGACAAGCTTCGTTTGAAGATCGTTCGTAAGCTCAAGGATAACGTATGCTTTCCTCCTATTTCTTAATCTCTTCTTCTCATTTTAGGGTTTTTATCAAATAAATCGAAATAAGAAAAAAAAATGACTCATTAGATATCTGGCCATAACTTTCTACATACTGTTTTACTATTCAGATTGATTATAATTTGTAATTGTTGGTAACACAAGGCTGGGTCTCACTAACACTAAATTCAACAATTTATGGCAGGAAGATTTACGACAACATATTGCCTCAATTGTGAAGCAGTCAGTAGCACTCAATCGTGCTGGAGCAGAAAATATGAAACCTAGGCAACTTTCTGATGCCATATATGAAGAAGTTGGGTGAGTTACTCCCTCCTATAGCTATTGTGTAGTTCTAAATTGTTTTTTATTTCAAGGCATGTTGTGTCTCTATTTGTACTTATTGTGGAAGTTTATTTTTTATTTATTTTCTTGTAACCAGGGATAAAGTAATGGGTCAGATATCTGAGAGTTTATGGCAAATAATTCGATCGGGTGATGGCATGAAAAGTGAAATCATGGAGACTGTGCAATCTGTCTATGATAAACTGGCAAACCCAAAAGGGAAAGATGAGGTTTTATTGTCCACATCTGATGTGATGCCAATTCAGAGACAAGGGGAAACAGCTTCAGCCACTGAGATTAATTATAAGTTGCATGAAAATGAGCCCGATGAGCCCCCAGGTTTCACTCTCGTGCATAATCATCTGAATAGTAACAATCACGAGGAGCAGGATAAAGGGAAGGTGCAGGTTCAGACGCCAGGATTAACTGCGGAGTGGAAGGAAGATTCTCATCCATTACAAGATACACTTGGTGAAAATGATGTTGATAGTAATGCTCCCCCTGGATTTTCAACGGATGTGGAGAAGAAACCACCTTCTGAATGCAGTGATGAAGACCCTGATGTACCTCCCGGTTTTGGTTGATGAATTAGAAGGTGTTTCATTTTTTTTAGTTCCACGGCCATTGCTGCGTTGGATGTTACAGGTGCTAAATTTCCTGTTTTTGAGTATGACTAATCAGCTAAAACCAAGAGACAATCAGGAGGATCTTGACATCCCAATCTGATGTTGGATGCAATATTTTTTCTGATAGGACAAGGTCAACTATTTTACCTGTAATTTTTTTTTTGTAGAAACTGCTACCGTGTTTTCCTGACATGGATGCTGGATCTTCAAAATGAATTTTATTAAATTCTATTGACCAAATGAAGTGCTCTTCAACCAATAGTTTGCAGTTTGTATATACTTTTCATCATATTGTTGTTTTTGTATGAAGAGGGTGAAATAAAACTGGTTTTAAGTTATCAGAGTCTGTTTTAGTATTTGTCGGAGTTCCTTAAGGCATAGAAATAATGTGTTTCTTTAGTGGTTTCTATTTATTTTTCATCACTCCCGTGTTCTTCTTTCATTGACGAGTTCTAATTTCTAATTAGTATTAGTATCTTTTACATTTTTTCTTTGTGTAAAGATGCTAATAGTCGCCACAATGACAGCTGAATAGTGGCCAAATCACAAAGGACTGTGCATACTTATCGCCAACTGCTAGCTCTTTTCTCACCTCAACTCCTTCATTTTCTGGCCAAAACCTGATAGTCCAGACATGTTCCAGCCAACTCACCCCTATCTTGCTTGACCCATAGCTCACCCCTTTGTAGCCTTATTTTCACCTTTCAACATTTTTCTTTTTCTGTTGTCTTAACTTCCGGACTAACCATCCTTCTGGCTATTTTTTATTTCAAAATTATTGTCAAATCTCTTTCTATCTTCTTTTTTCAACTGTTAATTTTTTCCCAATCTAATACGAAAAGTCATTTTTTTGGGAATTCACTTTGTTTCCTCTGTTAGCTGCTGGTCTGCTGCAACTTATGTATGACATGCTTGAAGCATCTTTTTTTTTTAAGATTGTATAGTGTGTTCTTACAATTCTTAGTTCCACATTTCAATAATTGTTTTGTTGCAGCTTTGTTTTTCCTAAAAATTCATCAACTTACTATTTTTTTTTTAAAACCTCGTATGCTCTCATTTTTAACCATGTCTTAAATTAATGGTGAATGTGTCTTTGACTTTGACTTTTAGTTCTTAATTAAGAATATATTTTTATAGTACAAAATGTTAATCATGTATCTATATAATCTTTTGTATAGTGGCCATTTGCTTAAGTGTTGGGGTTGATCAATCTGTGCTTGAAATCTGGTAGAGAACTGGACACAGAAGAGAGGCCTCTTAAGGTCTATACTTGGCAGGCCAATATTAGAGTTACACAGGCGGACAATGAGGAAGGGAGCAGAGTTAGTTCTGAACAGAGAAGGATAATTTATTCTGTTATATAGGACAGGATAGAATAATGTAGGGTCATTTGGAGAATATCTTGGTAATTGGAGTCTATAGTTGTTACTATGATTTGGGGAGGACTGCACCCTTTATTGTTTCCTTGTACTGATTTTCTTTTAATTCAGAAGTCCTTAATACATACTTAGATACTGACTGGAAATTCCTATGAAAAACCATGTCTGAGTGGTTAGTGCTTACATGACAGTATAAACATCTTTAAAGTTGATGATTTACACAAATTGATCAATTAGTTTGTTTGTATAGTATATTTAGCTACTTCGAAAGGCTTAGTTGAAAGAAATATCTGGCACCCGTGTGCATTTCCTATTAAGCATGGTTATTTAAAATCCATAATGTTGCATCATTCTTTCCATGTTAGTTATTGATTGAGTGCATATTCTAAACAAGAAAAAAAAAATATTAATTGTTTTGTTGGCTGATGAATTTTACTTAAAAAGAGATGTTATTTTTCTATTTTATTTGTTCACGTTCATGACTGAACTTGAAAGGTCTAGTTTAAATTTTACTTATGCATAGATGGAACAAAAATAGAAAAGAAAATGTTGTGGTATGATTCAGATTTGCCACTTAATACAACTTGTAGCTTATTGTCGGACCATTACACTGGTTCCATTGTATTGTACTACTATTGATGCTTGATAACATTGTTGTCTTACACAAAATTGATCAAGATAGGGCTCATTACAGTGTGTTTGGTAGAGACCCATTTTAAAAACCCTTGAGCATATTCCACAGTATCATTACCCAACTCTATACGGCTGAATGACACTGAATATTTCTCTTTCTGGTTTGCTTCTGAAAAGTAAATTTTATTTGGTTGGACCTTCACATTGACCCCTTCTGGAGCCTTAACAATGACCTCATAAGATGAGTTGGCCTCACCCACATTTGTCACAGTCCTTGTGAATGTTTGCAGGGAACCAAGTGAAACAGAAAATGAGGGATAGTTGAGCTCTCCTTCAGGAATGCTTGAAGTCTCCGAGCACTTAATTGTTCTATGTGCAATGATCCCAACCTCCATATCGTTGTAGCCTAAACCACACAGGTAAGGTATATAATCATCAGGCGAGATATCATAAACTAACCCAGGGTCATTTGCTCTTGATGGATTCACGTGGCCAGAACCTGTGGCAAAGACATCTGCAGGGTGAAGTGTTTCATCAACAATGAGTTTGTGTTCAAAATTGATTATGTCTGCAGAAGTCATTATGGCTGATTTTATTGCAGCTGGTGACCAGTGAGGATGAGAGCTTTTGAGCAAAGCAGCTATGCCACTAAGATGTGGGCATGACATTGATGTGCCGGACATGATGTTGAAAGTGGATTTTGAATCAGTATTATTATTCAGGGGGAATGGCCAAGCAGCTAGGATGTTCACGCCCGGTCCTATGATGTCTGGTTTCAAAATACCAGGACTGGGCAAGTTGGGACCTCTTGAAGAGAAGGATGAAACGGCAGGAGATAGGGAGTTTCCTATCACAGTTCCCTTGAATAATATGGTAGCTGTAGGTTTTGCAGTGGAATTTATATAGGCTTTAATCTGAAGTCCAGCATCATAGCTTATATGTGTTGCAGGTAGAACATGTACATCAGCGGGGAGACTGAAACCATTGATTTCATCATTCATGAGAATCATGGCTGTTCCACCTGCTCTTTTAACTTCCTCTCCTTTGGCAATTCTTCCTACCCCCCCTCCTCTCTCACACAAAACTACCTTGCCTTTAAAATCAATATTATTCAAGGATCCATTAGCACAAAATGCAGCTTCTTGTTTGCCATTCTTTCCAGCATATGCTAGGGATAGCAGTGTTGGAGGAAAGTCGGAAGGCTGGAAAACAGATTCGCCATCAAATTCTTGCCCGTTTCCTAGCTTTGCTATTGCTACAATGCTTCTGTCAACATTGCTTGCTCCAACTGTGAGGATCCAAGGGGCTCCATTAACTAAGGAGCCAGGGAAAGGGCCAGAGTTCCCTGCTGCACAACTTACAAAGATTCCTTTCTTCATTGCTGCAAATGCGCCTATTGCAGTACTATCATTGAAAAAAGGAGGTGGCTCACTGAGGCCAAGGGATATTGATATTACATCGACACCATCCTCCACAGCTGCATCCAATGCAGCCAGTACATCACTCTCAGGGCAGTCTTCTCCAAAACATACTCTGTAAATTGCCAGGTGAGCATGAGGGGCAATCCCTGCAGCTGTGCCTTTGGCATTTCCTAGTACTTCTGCATAATCAACAAAAGCACCAGCAGCTGTGCTCGCTGTGTGAGTCCCATGTCCATCCTCATCTATTGGTGTCACTGCTTCTTTGGTTGCCTTTGCTGCAAGGTTGAAAGACCTTGCTCCAATTAGTTTGTTGTTACAAGCTGTCCCATTAAGCTCGCATCTCCCTTTCCATTTGGGTGGTGGTGGTGCCATTCCTGCATCACTGAATGAAGGATGATCAAGTGTGATTCCAGAATCCAGCACCCCAACAATTACTCCTTTCCCAAAGTTTGATTCTTTCCACAATCCTGTTTGTTGCAGCAACCCCAAAAATTTTGGGGTATGTGTGGTTTGACGACGCAGCATCCTTTCGGGGTGAGCTGAGATAAAGCCATTTTTCTTTTCCACTGCTCTCAGCTCTTCTTCAGTGAGTCTTGCAGCAAAACCACTTATCACGTTCCGGTATGAATGAATCACTCGTGGTTGTTCCTCAGAGCTCATAATAGTAGGTGGCATGAATGAATGATACCAGCTCTCTAATTCTTCTGATTGAGCAAGTGTCTTACCCTGTGGCCCCTTCACATGGATAATATATGTTTTTGAACTGCTGGCAGTTGAAGGTTGTCCATTTGCATGAGCAAGATGAACATGGAAGCTCAACACAAAAGTTAGAGCAACGAAAAAGAAAGAATCCATGTTCAGCAGAAGTGCAGAAGCTTTCTGCTTGAGGGAGAAAAATGAAAGGCAGACTCTTTGGTCTTTGGTTCGGTGTGCTTTAAAGACACACACAGTATCAAGGAAGGTAGAGAGAAATACCGTAAAGTCCCAAGTGTAACAGAACGAGGAACCTCTGTTCTTTGGTTGGGTGTCATATCAATATATAAGGAGACTAGATATTTTTTAGTCTCAAGGGAGTCTGTCTAACTGAAGGCAATGATTTCGGTGTTCTTTAAACACACTCACTATCAATAATATATACAAGGAAGCTTGAAAAGGCCGGCATGTGTATGTGAGGACCCGATAACTTTTAGAGAGTAACTTGTTATTGATGATGAATCATTGAAGGGCTTACAATATGTAAAATATTTTTATATTAAATTAATTATTTTATTTTGGATTTTGATTTTAGAAACAATAGCATTTAAGTATTATGAATAAAGTAACATTTTCCCTCTTTTTTGAAGCATATTATTTCTCTTTTGATAATATTTATTATTTAGTATTTATATTGTAAATAATTATATCTTTTCATTTTTAGAAATAATATTTGAGTAATATTAATTTTCCTTTAGTAATATTTTTATGTTATATTATTATTATTATTATTATTATTATTATTTTAAAGGCTATAAATAATTGAGTTAGTCATTAAATGATTTTATTAGTTTCTCTTTATTTTTTCTCTCATCACTAATCTTGCATTTCTTTATGAAACTCAAATGTGTGTCTGACTTTGTAAGAATTTAAACACCACTATGATAATATTGGTGAAGCAAACCAAATAATTTGTCATTATAAGATCGTAACTCTTTAGCATGTAAAATCAACGTCAATTCAAATCTTAAAAAAATAAATTTTCTTACATGCAAATATATTTTTCTATTATAGGTTGCCCCACTTATCTCTCAATTGTGCCCCAGTATCTGGTTGGAATGGAATGAGCTTAGCCGGCATGATTATATATGTCGTGTACTGATTCTATTTTCTGCGACGTTGACTATTATTAGTTAGAGTCTGTGCAACCATTTGTAATGTGAAAGGGCATGAGCAGCATAGCCCTACTTTATGGTAAATAGCTTTTCTTTTCTTTTTCTCTCCAAATAATTTGTCAAGATTCTCTTTTTGTTCGAAACTCATTTTATTATTCATAGTCTAGTCGTCCATTATCGTTGTCTGCTTTACTATCCTTTTTATTTTCAGAAAAATGGACAACTTATGTGAAAAATCAACTTCTATTTCTCTAACTGTTAATTTCATCTCTCACTAAGTAAAACAGTTTCACATAAAACTCATTAATAATAAGTAGTGTGTGAGATTGTTTCTGAAATACTTCTCAAATTTAAAAGTATTTTGTATATATCAATTTGTTGGTAAAATGATTCTTTAGAAGCTGTGCCTCTTGAAGTGTTGGTTACTAGAGTAACGACCTATGCGACGTACAAATTAAACATTTCACACCGAAGTTCTACAACAAGAACATTAATAATTGGTTTGTTTTTTCTTTTATATTTATACATATCACGTTAAATCTCTAGAATGGTGAAGTTATAATTCTCAGACTCTAACAACTCTTCGTATAAATTGATACAAAGCTTCATATTTTACGAATTAAATTGAGAGAAGTTTTTAAAATTTGAAGTACATGTGTTAACAATAAATATGTTTAGATGACACGTTTTGTAGTATAATGTTTTTATCAAAATTTGGATTGATTACGAACTATTTTTATTATAATTATGATGATTATTAATTAGTTAAATTTGAATTTAAAATTTAAAATTATTTTTGCTTAAGCAACTATTTATGATACAAATTTTTTTAATGATCCAATTAATTAATTTTTGGAAATATTCTTTTAAAAATTAATTGCCCAAATTACAATCTAGGTCTCCCTTTAATACGTCATTCACAATTTTGATTCACCCTAAACCCTAAAATTTTCTACATTTAAAAAAAATACAATTTTAGTCTAATCTTCATTTTTTCAAATATTTTATTTATTATCTAGTTGAATCCGAGATCTAATATATTTATTTAGGATATCATCAAAAACAGTTTTATTAATTAAAATTTAAAATAAACAATAAATGTATACAAATTGATTTTTTTTATTATTTAGTTAAATCACTTATTTTTGCTATTTGATAATTTAATTTAAAATTAATTAGACATTACTTGGTAAGATAAAATAAAAGTTTATAAGTGATTAAAAACATGGACATAATACAAAGTTGTTATCATTTCGCACTTGAGTTTCTTAACCAAGTACTGGTTGATGCTTGCGAATGTGTTGTCTTATACAAAGTTGACTAAGATTGGGCTCCTTACAGTGTGTTTGTCAGATAACCATTGTAAAAACCCTTGAGCATATTTCACAGTTTCATTGCCAGACTCTATACGGCTGAATGACACTGAATATGTCTCTTTCTGGTTTGCTTCTGAAAATTCAAGTTTATTTGGGGTGACCTTCACATTGACACCTTCTGGGGCTATAACCCTGACAACATAAGATGAGTTGGCCTCACCTACATTTGTTACAGTCCTTGTGAATGTCTGCGGGGAACCCAGCACAACAGAAAATGTGGGATAGTTGAGTTCTCCCTCGGGAATGCTTGAACTCTCAGAGCACTTAATTGTTTTGCGTGCAATGATTTCAACCTCTGTATCGCTGTAGCCTAAACCACACAGATAAGGTATATAATCATCAGGCATGATGTCATAAACTAACCCCGGATCATTTGCTCTAGATGGATTCACGTGACCAGAACCAGTGGCAAAGATATCTGCAGGTTGAAGTGTTTCATCAACAATGAGTTTGTGTTCAAAATTGATTATGTCTGCAGAAGTCATTATGGCAGATTTTATAGCAGCTGGTGACCAGTGAGGATGAGAGCTCTTGAGCAAAGCAGCTACACCACTAAGATGTGGGCATGACATTGATGTGCCAGACAAAATGTTGAAAGTGGATTTTGAATTGTTATTGTTATTCAGGGGGAATGGCCATGCAGCTAGGATGTTCACGCCCGGTCCTATGATGTCTGGTTTCAAAATACCAGGACTGGGCAAGTTGGGACCTCTTGAAGAGAAGGATGAAACGGCAGGAGATAGGGAGTTTCCAATTACAGTTCCCTTGAATAAAATGGTAGCTGTAGGTGTTGCAGTTGAATTTATATAGGCTTTAATCTTAAGTCCAGCATCATAGCTTATATGTGTTGTTGGTAGAACATGTACATCAGCTAAGAGACTGAAGCCATTGCTTTCATCATTCATGAGAATCATGGCTGCACCACCAACTCTCTTTACTTCCTTTCCTTTGCCAATTCTTCCTGTATCCCCTCCTCTCTCACACAAAACAACCTTGCCGCTGAAATCAACATCATTCAGGGATCCCTCAGCACAAAGTGCAGCATATGCCAAGGATAGCAGTGTTGGAGGAAAGTCGGAAGGCTGGAAAACAGATTCGCCATCAAATTCTTGCCCGTTTCCTAGCTTTGCTATTGCTACAATGCTTCTGTCAACATTGCTTGCTCCAACTGTGAGGATCCAAGGGGCTCCATTAACTAAGGAACCAGGGAAAGGGCCAGAGTTCCCTGCTGCACAACTTACAAAGATTCCTTTCTGCATTGCTGCAAATGTGCCAATTGCGGTGCTATCATAGAAAAAAGGAGGTGGCTTACGTAGGCCAAGGGATATTGATATTACATCCACGCCATCCTCCACAGCTGCATCCAATGCGGCCAGTATATCACTCTCGGGGCAGTCTCCTCCGACGCATACTCTGTAAGTTGCCAGGTGAGCATAAGGGGCTATCCCTGCTGCTGTGCCTTTGGCATTTCCTAGTACCTCTGCATAATCAACAAAAGCACCAGCAGCAGTGCTTGCTGTGTGAGTCCCATGTCCATCCTCATCAATTGGTGCCTCTTCTCCTTTCTTTGCCTTCACTGCAAGGTTGAAAGACCTTGCTCCAATTAGTTTGTTGTTACAAGCTGTCACTTTAAGTTCACATCTTCCTTTCCATCTGGGTGGTGGTGGCGGCATTCCTGCATCATTGAATGAAGGATGGTCAGGCGTGATTCCAGTATCCAGCACCCCAACAATTACTCCCTTCCCAAAGTTTGATTCTTTCCACAGTCCCGTTTGTTGCTGCAACCCCAAAACTTGTGGGGTATGAGTGGTTTGAGGATGTAGCATCATTTCGGGGCGAGCAGAGATAAAGCCATTCTTCTTTTCCACTTCTCTCAGCTCTTCTTCAGTGAGTCTTGCTGAAAAACCACTCATCACGTTCCGATATGAATAAATTATTCGTGGTTGTTCCTCAGAGCTCATAATAGTAGGTGGCATGAATGAATGATACCAGCTCTCTAAATCATCCAATTGAGCAAGTGTCTTATCCTGCGGCCCCTTCACATGAATAATATATGTTTTAGAACTGTTCGTGGTAGGGGACAGTTCACTTTCTTGAGCAAAATGAATACGGAAGCTCAACATAAAAGCGAGAAGAATGAATAGGAAAGCATCCATGTTCAGCAGAAGCTTTCTGCTTGATGGAGGAATGAAAACAAAGGTTCTTTAGTTCTGTGTGCTTCGAACACACGTACAATATCAATATATAACAAGAAAATAAATCTTGTACAATTTCAACAGCGTAGCAAAGATGGCATATGCATGTTTTTAGTTATGGTCATTATTTATATCTGCCATTGACTTTTAATTTTATTGGAGTTGTGAAAGTGCAACCATTTGTAATGTGTAAGCGGGCATGAATGGCATAACTCTACGTTATGGTAAATAGCTGTGTTTGTGTTTTCTAAATAACCTTTCAAGATTTTCTTACATAATTTGTTCAAAACTCAGTAAATTATTACTGGTCTTGTTCATTCCCTTAACTCACTATTAACTATTAGGAGAATTTCATGTCTTAATAAAATACAATTATTCTGTACTGAACAGGACTTAATTATAAATTATTTTGCATATATAAATTTATTAATGAAATGATTGTTTAGAGGCAACCTTTCTGAATCTAGAAGACTGACAAGAAGATAATTTCTTATGATTTACATAAGCTTGTGACTCTTGGTTAACTTGGTTCCACACCTCAGTTCTGCAATAGAAACATTCATAATTTATCTGATTTGTATGATATTTCTGAAAGATAGCATGCTAATAAAGCTCAAAAAAACTTAAAATCTATAGAAACATTTACCCCAAAGATTATTTTACACTATCATTCAATTCTAGCATGATACAATGACTGTCTTTGAATTAAATACTTTAAAAGTCATAATCAAAAATAAATTTTAATTAATTAACTATATATTTTTTTTATAACAATAATATATGAATATTTAACCCTTATATAAAACAGTTGAAATGGAAAAGGTTCAAACAACTTTCACTGTGTTTGATTATTGTAATAATAATATGCTACTTGCCAATTATTATTATCTTAATTACCAAAACCAGGATATGTTGAGTTAGAAAAGTGCAAAGAACATTATGTCTCTGCAATGTTCTCTAACTGTGTTGTTTTCTCTGCAATGATAAAAATTTTAAAGATAATATATTTTTTTAATATTATAATAGATATAACTTTTAAATAATTATTATAGAAGTCGATAAATTAATTAATTACTACCCATGTAATTTTTTTATATTATTAATACATAATCTATTTCCTCTTATTCTTATCAATTTAAGTTACATAATTTTTTCTAATCGAACAATTTTAAAAAAATGGATTCAACCATTCTACTCTATTTATTTTATTAATCATCTCAATATTTCTACATCAGATTTTATTAATTTGTATATAAATAAGTTAAAACTACTCATTTGATTTTTATAATTGAATAAATATTTTTAGTCCTTATCATGATTTTAAATAAAAATCAAAACTAGAATGAAATTTGTTATTTAAGAAATATAAAAAAAAAAAGATTAAAAGGATATTTATCAAGAGTAAAATAATTTTTTTTCAAATATATAGACTAAAAAAAAAGTAAATTTTATAATCTACAAGGACTAAATAAGTAGTTAAGTTAAAAATAAAAAAATAAAAATCTCTTTGGTACCGAAAATTACATTTAATATGTGAAATTTTACATCTTCCACAAGGTTTTCACAGTCTCTCTACACTTTGCATATTAAAACCTCTTTTATAGATCTTACAAATTGATTAGTGAAATATGTAAATGCATTTTTTTACATAATTAATAATTATGTCTAATCCTATAAAATTAAAATTATAGTACAATTATTACTATAGTGTATCCTAAGGGTCTTAAATTACACATCAATTGTATAAAATTAAATTAGATAGGACTAAATTTCTTAAATATTTTATTAAATTAGATTAAATTCATACTCTTGTTTTAAAATAAATGTAATATGATGTAAATAAACTTACACAGGCATAATTTTATTCGTAAAATTACCAGGTAATTCATGCTCACACCAGTAAATATTTACGAAATCAATATATTTTCGTGGAATAATTATTTAAATTATGTGTCCCTGTTATAATATTTCTCTTAAGTTTATTAACAATGAAGTAGTCAAAATTTTTCTTTTCATCTGATAATTTTATCATATAATTTTTGTAATTTTATATCAAACAATAAGTTATAACTAAAAAGAAGAAAATATTTTTGGCTGTTACAGCATAATTGTGGGTTTGTAGTATTGCATTTATTAATACTTAAATTAAACTACCCCTGTAACGATTGTACATTTTTTAAATTTTATGTATTACATGCTTTACAAAATAATAATAATAAAAAATAAAAAATAAAATAAAAGTCCAATGTAATTACTAAATTTAAATTAAGAAGAAGAAAACGAATGTTATTATTTATTTTATTGTAAATCCATGCGATTGAATGTTCTGAATTGAGAAGTGTGTTAGTAAGTGGAAGTAATTAGTGGTAACATATGGAATGGAAGGTACTAGAAGCCCAATCCGTCAAGAAAAGTCTAGACCCTGTCATGTAAGTAAGTCAGTCGCCTCGGTTAACATAAAAGGCGAAGAAAACAACACTACGCCGCGCTCCCGCACCGAAAGAAAATGGACGCATCAAAACTCAATCAATTGAAGCATTTCGTCGAACAGTGCAAGTCCAACCCTTCCCTCCTCGCCGATCCTTCACTCTCTTTCTTCCGCGACTATCTTGAAAGGTGAATAAATTCAATTCGATTCAATCATCATTCATATTTGCTTCTTCCTAACCACACTTCTTTAACTTACTAACTTTCTGTTGTCTATTATTGTCCCTTTCAGTCTCGACGCCAAACTTCCCAAATCTGCCTACTCTGAATCGGTACCCTAGCGCTCTATAAATACTTGCCGCTACGTTTTTCTTTTTTAATTTTCGCGCGTCGTGTATGAGTCTTTACGTGATATGTGGTTCTTTGTGTTGTGTACGGAAGAGGGACGTGGAGAGCGATGACGACATCGAGGATGTTGCGGAGGAACAAGAGAAGGTGGAAGAAGTAGAGGAAGATGAAATAATTGAATCCGATGTTGAGCTCGAGGGTGAAACCTGCGAGCCTGATGATGATCCTCCACACAAGGTTTTGTTTCATTTTACTTTTTGAAGAAACATAATTAATTTTAGTTGATTTAGGTTGCATTTGGGCTTTTCATTAAGGAAAATGTGTCACGTTTCAGATGGGGGACCCCTCTGTCGAGGTCACTGAAGAGAGTCGCGACGCTTCGCAGATGGCAAAAATTAAAGCCATGGAAGCTATTTCTGAAGGTATCCTTCCTTGTAAAGTGTATAATGCTGATGCATTTATGTTATTTATTTGTTTATACATGGTAATTGTTGGGTTGTGGATGGATCCACAAGCAATGCATAAGAAATGGAAATACAAACACAATAAAGAAGACAACTGGTCGTATGTACCTGTGTCAATGATTCTTTGATGGGACTGAAAATAATTCTATACCGTAAGGTATATTGCAATTTTTTAATGGCTGGGTTGTGAACTCTTTTAGATGGTGACGTAGGCAGGGAGGAACACTGTCGGATTCACGGATGAACATTTAGTTTTAACTGTATACATTGTACAATGAAGATTGTATATCTGTCTGGTTCATAGGATGTAACTGACATCACTTTGTGTTGTGTCTGAACCCATCTCTATGCTAGATGCGTCATTTCGTTAGTTATTCCTCATTTTGAAATCAATGCTAAAATATGGAGTTTGATGCTTTACATTGTCATTTTAAGTTTATGTGACCCTCGTACCAGGTATAATTACTACTTCTCATTGTGTTTAGTTAATCCTATAACATGTTGTATGAGCAGACAATTACACAAAGATGCACTGTCATATTGTGCGATTAGTCTTCCCAATATATATATATAGAGCAGCATTTCAAATTCCGTATCATCACTCGTAGTGTGGTGGGTAAACACTCTTCCGTAACTTGGAATGTGCCACCCTAGATAACATAGCACATGGTCGTTGTGTCAATGGATAATATTACCCTCCGTTCCTTCATGCACATATTACTATCTTCCCTCAATCAAACCTTGACTCTGATAGCACTTAGGAATTGATCCACAATAAGCTTGCAAGGAGGAGGAAATGAAAGCACAACAACAATGATAATAATAAGAAAATTTAGTAACTCACATCTGTCCATGATCTTTAGAATGGATAAAAAAAATTCATTAACAAAATATGCTACATCTCTTGAACAGTGTAAGTTAAAAATTCTCAAACTAATTTCACTGCCAAATACTCGAATTTCTAACATCTATCAAGTGTTTAGGCTATTCTGTCTGGTGATATTGTTTTAAACTGTAACAGTAATTGTTGATTATTTGATTACGTAATGCAGGTAAGTTGGAGGAGGCAGTTGAGAACTTAACAGAAGCAATTTTACTCAATCCTACCTCTGCCATTATGTATGCAACTAGAGGTATACCTTGATTTAATTGTTCAATTTTTACATTCTCTAGTTATTTGTTTTTATCATCAAGATAAGGATTCATTCTTAATAGTTTATGAATCATTTGCAGCCACTGTTTACATCAAAATGAAGAAACCCAATGCTGCAATCCGCGATGCAAATGCTGCTTTGGAGGTTATATTCTCTCCCCTATGTTGCTTAGGCTGACAAACTTACGTTCTTGCTTGTCTTAAAATAGACCTGTGAATGAAGTAGACATGTATAATGTTTTTGTTTGCATTATTCTCTGGAAGAACAAGGCTCTAAAGTAAAATTGTCTCAAATGTGAGCAAGACAATATCCACCCTAAGATACATAATGGGTTAAGATCTTGATAGCTCTTCAATCAAATTATTGGTAAATACACACTTGCTCAATTGTCTGAACTCATTTTGGGTGAGCTTTCTCCCATATGAAATTCATGATTTTGGGAATATGTAGGTCTAAGCACTTTTTTTTTATCAGGGCCTTTACTAGTTTCGAGGGCTCTGAAAACTAAATATTTCCTGTGTTAACTTACATAATTCTTTAGGTATTAAGTCTCATAAATGTTAAATACGACCCTTCTAAAATTGTACTGTATAGCAGTCCTGGCTAAATGTTTTGTCTGCCCCTGCTTCTGCATATGACAACTGAATTGAGGGATTGTCGGTTTCAATAACATATCCTTGTTCTTCTATGGACCATATTCTTATATTTGCATTTGGCAGTACTTCTTCTACTGGTCTATACCTGACCTGTACTCAAGGTTTTTATGTATTGGTTTTTCCAGATTAATCCCGACTCTGCTAAAGGATACAAGTCACGTGGCATGGCTCGAGCGATGCTAGGTCAATGGGAAGAAGCTGCCAAGGATCTTCACGTGGCATCAAAGTTGGACTACGATGAGGAAATAAATGCTGTACTTAAAAAGGTTTGCATTCTTGTCCCTTCATATCATTTATCTTTCCACTGAAAACAGTACAGTAGTTAAGCCTCTAGTATACAACTACTGCAATCTGTTGTTTTTCTATAGTATGGGATGTTCTCCTTGTAAAAGCGATGAGATGAGTTTCTTGAAATATATTGATTTACCTGTATGATATGCCGACATATAGTTGAAATTCAATTGATGTCTTATTGAAAACATTGGTTTGCCTAGGTGGAACCAAATGCTCACAAGATTGAGGAACACCGTCGAAAATATGAAAGGCTGCATAAAGAAAGAGATGAGAAAAAAAAGGAGCGTGAGAGCCAGCGTCGTCGAGCTGAAGCTCAGGTTCCCAATTTTGATATACATCTGCCAAAAACAGAATATACCATTTACCATATAATTTAGTTGTTGCTAATTTGCTGTGTATTTTCTAGGCTGCATATGAGAAGGCTAAGAAGCAAGAGCAATCATCTTCCAGTAGAAATCCAGGTGGCATGCCTAGTGGGTTTCCTGGTGGCATGCCTGGAGGCTTCCCAGGTGCTGGGGGCATGCCTGGAGGCTTCCCAGGTGCTGGGGGCATGCCAGGAGGCTTCCCGGGTGCTGGTGGCATGCCTGGAGGCTTCCCAGGTGCTGGTGGCATGCCTGGAGGGGTGCCAGGAAATGTGGATTTTAGCAAGATCTTGAATGTAAGTAAATCTGAACTTTGGATGTTTGTGTACCTTTAAGGTGCTCTAAGAAAAATATTCTCTCCCTAACCAACATTTGCCTACATGCTTATTCTTGTCGTGATGTTGAATGTTCCATGACACATCTCGCAGGACCCTGATCTGATGACGGCATTTAGTGATCCAGAGGTTATGGCTGCTCTTCAAGATGGTAATTATCAGTTCTAATGTTTGGTTCCATTCTTTTTTCTATTCTAGTAATATGCATGTTTTTTAGATTTAAGAACGTATTTAACAAGTTTCAGCTTGAGTTTTCATAAGCTTCTGACTTAATTGAAATTGCATTGTCACGTGCTTGTCTTTGCATCGTCAGTTTTGGATTGAAATTCTTATTAATTAAATATTATTTGGACGGGAATTGCCGATTGTTCACAGTTTGATAGGACTGAGAAATATGCAATTCCCTTATCTCCCCCTTTTTCACTTCTATCCTGTTCGGGCACTGAGACCAAATGAAATTGCTTGACTTGGCTACTGGTTGCGGGGAGTTGGATGGGGGCAGGGGACAGTTTCGAAGAACATGTTATAAATGTGAAAAAAAATGAACTGTTTCTATCCGTTACAAATGAATTCATAACTAACTTCCCTCTCTTTGTCAGTGAGTATTTTGCATATCCATATTAGTTTAACCTGCTCAAGAAATGTCAAGTTCAATAGGACGTGGATGATGACCCTGTTAGGCTAACCATGCTATATTTACGTACCCATTTTTTGCTTATTTTGTTCATATTTTAGAGTTGGTTGTGAAGAAAACATTTGAATTGCTGGTTATTAACTCTCATTCTCCTTTTTTTATTTTTGGGTTGGGTGCAGTTATGAAGAACCCTGCTAATTTGGCCAAACATCAATCAAATCCAAAGGTGGCTCCTGTAATTGCGAAAATGATGAGCAAATTTGGAGGTCCCAAGTGAGCACTTAAAGATGTTTATTTGATTGAGATCTCAACTTCCAGGCCTCTGCCATCGGGTATTTGAAGTTTATTGATATTTCTTTTTCATTTTAACAAAATTATCAAACTTTTTACGCGGCCTGTTTCTTAG
Organism: Macrotyloma uniflorum; assembly: GCA_016859785.1. Lineage (NCBI taxonomy): Eukaryota > Viridiplantae > Streptophyta > Magnoliopsida > Fabales > Fabaceae > Macrotyloma > Macrotyloma uniflorum. The sequence continues at coordinate 878,622 of BDMB01000003.1, forward strand.
ATTCTTAGCTCCTGTTGGTAGCCAGCCATGTTTACTTGTCAACAATGTAATGTTTATTTTCCTGAGTGAATTTGAATGTTTTAGTTTATATTTTTGCATTTCAGGGAAAATAAAATAGTTTATTTGCTTTGTATAGTGTTTACTGTTGGTCTGGTTTATGCCCGGCACTGGTTTGAACGTACTTCATTTGTAGCTTCGTATGAAAATTTTCATATAGACACAAGATAGATAATGCAATGCAATGCAATAGGTGGACAGCTGCTACTCTGAAAATTATAAATGTAAGATAGATGATAAAATTAAATTATAAGTATCAAGTGCTCACCCTCTATTTCATTTTGTTTTAATGGTTTAGACCAATTTTAGTTGACCATTGCCACGTCATACTTCTTTCCCTAAAGCTCAACGTGATGTTGTTGCGACTTCTTGCCTACTGTGACATGAATCTGTCTACCATCAAGGACAAGCAGTTATGTTTTTACTACTTCTTACCATTCTTACAAAACCTAATGAATAATGCAATAAGGGTTTTTACACATGTTGATGATATAGTTTCTTCATATTATCAATCCAATCCAATCCAATCTATCGGATGTCACTGGAGTGTACCTTTTCTGTTCTACCTAATAAATTTACCACTTCATTTACCATAATTTGTTAAACACGACACCATCATTATATTTACTTCCTTACCATCTATCCAAATTTCCATTTGAAAACCATCATCATAGAGGAGACAATTCTTTATTTTTAAAATTTATAGGTTATTTTAATTTTAAAAATTGAAATTAAATATTTGGAAATAAACTAAATGACATTTTTATTTCTTTTACTCCAAAAGAAATAACTCGAATAGGGAGAAGAATGGCCAGAGAAAGAACGAAAGAGAGAATAGAGGTAATTTTTATTTTCCTTTTTAAGTTGTCATTTTTCTTTAAAAAAATCAGCCTTTGTTTTTCTTTTTATTTTTAGCTTTTCACAAATAGTTTCCTAAAAAAGTTAGTTCAGACACTATTAAAGAAGTGTTATTTACGTTTCTATTTTTCTTTTTATTTTCAATTATAAAAAAAAATATCAATTGCTTTAGTATTTTTGTTTTAAAATATTTTTTTGATGAAATTTAAAGATTTGTACATGAAACATTTTTTAGATAATTTAGATGTTAGAGGTTTAAATTAAGTTCACACTAGATTGTAAAAAAAATGTGAAGAACATTTTTTTTTTCTGCATTAGAACAAAACAAGACAACATATTTTCTTAATTCGAAAAAGGTAATTCGAAATGTAAACAAATAATTGTGAATTACATAGATTTTTTTTAAAATATTATAGAAGTTTATCTTTTATTCTAAATAAACATTTTCTCAATATATTTTATTATAAAAATTTTGAATAATTAATAAGAATAAAAGGTAAAAATAGTTTGTCGAATTTTCATTATAAGAAATCGATGAAGGAAATTATGTGAGAGTATTATCAATATAAATTTTCAAAACGCTCAATAAAAAGCCATATCATAAAGAAAACGATAGAAGAACCAACAAATTTAGGATAAATGTCAGAAGATCAGAGCACTTACATAACATATTGTAGATAGTATAGGAATTAAACATGTTATGGTATCTTTCATGATTAATAATTATTAAAAAAAATCTATAAATAGAAATATTTGCGTGTCTATTTGATGTGAAAAAAAATATTTTACAAACATAATATATTTTTATAACAACTATTATCATAACTAATAAAAAACAGTTAATATATAGAGGTGAAATAGAAGGAAAATTTAGAAGGAAAATTAGTCCTGTGAATTACAAAGGATTAGGAATATTTGAAGATATGTTTTTGGTTTGAAGATGTAAAGGTTGGGACAAGGCAGTATCTTTCCATTAATTGTATGAAGTTCTGTCTCTGGGAACTCCAAGTTGGAGCTATTTTAGTGGGAAACTGATTCGTCAAGTGTTGAGTTTTTGAAGATATAATAACATTACACAAGATTTATCAGAAACATTGCGTAGAAAGTAATTTTGACATGAAGAATGAGTTTGAAGTGGTGTCACCTCATCAATCACAGGTAAAGCGTCTAACTCTACCAAAATTATTATTATTTATTATGCCTTCTTCTTCTGGACAGGGTTTTGCCGCTCCACTTCAGTATTCTATAAGCAATTCTATTTTATCGTTTTCATTTAACTTTTTTCTTATCTCTTATAATCTATTCTAATTCTGACAAGATAATCTAAATACTATATATAGCTCGAACACTACAACTATAATGAATGACCATGGAGTGTCCTAAATTCATGTGGTTGTATTTATAGTTAAACACAAACTGATTGACAATAAATGTTTATATTAGGTTAGATCTTAACTGAATTTGAAGTCTAGCATTTAGATTATTATGAAAATAGCTACACAATTAAATCATCTCACAAAACTCTCATATTCACATATTAGGACAAAATAACTTAGATTAGTACTATCTATATTACTAATAATATTGCTCTTTCATTGTTAATTATTAACTAGTTCAAATAGGTATTGATCGATTTCTTATGTTCTATTGAGCAACACCAATGTCGATAGCATGTATGTCTTGCACAAAACAAGTTAAGGTTGTTAGATTATGTCATATCGAACAAAAATAATGTTAGTTAAAGTAGAACCCGAGTACAAGCATACACACCCATGGACCTTATTTTAGAAACACTAAAAATAACTATTTTTAGTGTTCAAAATTTAGGTCGATTTTCAGAATTATTTTCATATTTAGGTTTAACTTCAGAAACATTTTCAAATAAAATATTTTGTAAAATTCAACCAACATATTTTTAACTTTATTCTCAATTTTATTTGAAAAAAAAAAAAATCAAACTTGGAAAGAATGTTAATATAATTAAAGTCAATATTTAATGTTATGGTTGAATGATCTTTTTTAAAGTCACCATATTTTTTACATGATTACCATGGATATACCGAGCAAATTGAAATATAATTATATTCAATTTTTAATGTTTAAAAAAGATAATTTATATAGTCCTTGGAAGTGTGTTTTTTCTTTTAAAAATAGTCGTGAAATATTAATAAATTAATAAAATGTCTCTAAAAAATAAATTTATCTTTCACATTCGTCACTTGTTTTAAATAGATTTTACATATTATTATTAAAATACAATTTAATCCTTACATATATGGGATAGATGGTATTTTAATATAATAACATACAGATTAAATTACATTTTAATGATAATAAGTTATTTTTATAAATTTTATTTTAATTTACTTAAATTTTGAGACTAAATTGAAATCTTTATACACTTTCATCAATCAGATTTACCATTTAACATTCAAAGAAGCTTTTCGTTTTCTTTTTCTTTAAATAAATCCTTCTTCTTCTTATTTTATTTATTTCTTTTTCTTTCTATTTTTACATTTTTTTTCTTTTTTCTTCATCTTTTTAGTGTTCATTTTCTTTTTCAAAATATACTTTAATAAATCCCTAAATTTATAGGATTTATTTATTTACTTTTTTTTTTTAATTTCTCATCCATATTTTAATTACAACACTTTAAATATTATATGTTATGTATTATATTTTAATATTTAATTAATATGGGTTAGAGTTTAAAATGAATTACAATCTTAAAAAAATATATAAAAATTAAATAACATATAAATAAAAAAATACACAAATTAAAATTAAAATTAAAATTAATACGTACAATATTTTTTTTAACTTATTATTTGCAAAAATTAATACGTACAATAGGTAAAAATATATAATTATTGAATATGAAGAAACTTACAATAATTCCCTAATGTTTATGCATATGTTTTGTCAAATATAAAATAAAAAATCCAAAAAAATATGAATTCTTTTATTTTTTGTTTAAAAAAAATTAATTCAAGGTGAGTGGGTCCATGTGGACTTGGTTGGCCTAGTTTTTTTTAAGTTTACAAGGTAGATCAAGATGAACTGAATCCTAGAGGTATACATTCACTTATGTGTAGGCATCTTTCATCTACAACATCAAAATGCAGTTATCAACAATAACACTCATCCTCAATCCAACTCATTATACTCTACTTCTTTTAATTCTAATTTATTGCAACTTTTTCTCAACTTTAACTTAGTTATTGCACCGTTTTTTTTTTTCGTTTTTTTTTAAATTAAAATTATTTGGTATTTCTTTATATACATCAAATTTGATGTAGTATATAGTTTTTGAAATATAAATTTTAATTAGTTTGTTATTGTACTTGAATTTGAATAAAATTGAAGATGAATAATTATGATGATAAGAAATTATAGTAGGTTTTTGCAGAGGCGGAGCGTAGGAGCCACGACCTCCAACATTTTAAATTTTTTTTATTATTATATAAAATTATAATTAAATTATGAAATATATACTCCCTGACCCCTTTTTCCGTCCCTTTCATAATATGGTATATATAATCTTATATATAAAAAAAAATATTTTATCAGTTTTTATATTTGTATTATATATCTTTTTAATAAATATCATCAATTAAAAAAAAATAAAAAGATATCAAAATAATCTTTTATATTATATGTATATATTATATATATTAGAAAATTGTAGAATATTAGAATATATTATATACAGTAATAAATAATTTTGTATTTAAATTGAAAAGGAGATTGCTGCAAAGTTCAATACAGATGTGATAATTGATGATTTTTATAACATGAAACATCGTCGAGTACAATTAAAAAAATTAAATGTACCAGATATTATATATATATATATATTTGATTTTATATATAATTATTTATGTTGATTTTAAATATATGTAAATAATTTATAATTTATTAATAATTTTATTTATTATATTTATTTTTACGTGATAATTAATTTTAATGTATATATATTCATTTTTTTTAATTACTCCGATCCGGTCGGATCCGATTCGACTCAATCCGATCCGACCCGGTCCGGTTCCATCTAAAATTTCTGGCTCTGCTACTGGGTTTTTGAATAGGGTATTGTAGAGTAGTGTTGGAGAGAAAATAGAAAAAGAAGAAAAAGGAAGTTGAAGTGGTATGAGGATGTTAGGCAACCATGGTGGCAGTGAATCTGATAATGAACTCACAACCTCTACAGTAATGCCTGCAGACAGCTCCAACTTACAAGCAAAGAATTAGCTTATGCATCAATGCTACATACCACTCTACGTCTATCTACCTAACTTCCATAATTACTACTCAGTTATCTTTCTTTAACTCCTCTTTTCTTAATTTTCTGCCTAATCTTATTCATTAATCAACTACTTTTTCTTTGCTTTTCTTCATTTCATCACCTTCATTAAACTCATCTCAATACCTTCACCTCCTAACTTCATACAATATACTGATTCCAGTTTCATTCTTTTATCTCGAACTAGTTTGGTATGTGTATTCCTTTCAAGTCAAGATGGTAGGTATTTAAATACGATTTTGGATAAGGTAGATCGAATTTCTCTACAATTATAGTACAATGAAGTGCAATGATGAAATCACGTATAAAGAAATCATTAGTGCTGAAACTCAAAAGCTGGGAAATTTGACTTCATGATATTGCAACAGTCTTTAATCACAAATTAGGAGTTGAATCCATCATGATTTTTATGACAATAAGAATGCATTTTCCTTTGACATGCATACATAAGCAATGAAGTGTGAGTGTGAAGTTTAAAGGGGGAAGAAGGGTCCACGCAATACTTAGGCCTACAAGTCAAGAGACAGAAATTTAGGGTTGGTAACTGCTCCGACCAGTGCCGTGTGGGTGATCTAATAAAATGTTCTGTTCACAGTCTTTCCATCACTATCATCAGATTTATCATAAGGAAATGCATGTATTATCCTGCGTCATTGATTCAACAGTACGTCTTTAATTTCTATTTAATGAATTGTGTTCGAATTTTCTACTTCAGTAAGAACACTTAATCTCATTATAATGTGGATATTTCAAGCTTGAATAAATTTACTGATAAAGTTAATACAGTTAATATTTATTTATGAAAACCTTTTTGCTCTAAACCCTAAACCCTAAGCTTATATAGCACGAGTATATAGAAAATATCTCTTGATTAGGATTCAGCGAGGTGTCGGATATTGTACCATTTTTTTACTTGGTGTGCATGGTTCGCTATATATAATTATGTCAATTACTTATTTGTGAGTCACTGTGTTATTCGTTTTCTTTAATGGTTAAGTCTAGTCTAGAACTGCGTTTGTATTAAAAAAGGAAACGTATTCGAATGAATGCCTAATCAATCAACCAATTTGTGACGAAGCTGATCTGAGAATGGAACGATCTAGACATAATTAGGCGTAGGTAGACGAAATACAACTGTTTATTTGCGTTAGAATCACCAAGTTCATGTCCAGTCCGTGTCAAAGATACCAAACCAAGATTGTGATCGAACTTCATACCTATTATCCTGCATTCATATCTAGCTGGTGCAAAAATATTGTTGAATATAATCTATACCAGATTTAATAATGATTAACCATCCCATTACATAAATTATGTTAGATAGATAAAATAACTTCTGAGCCTCTACATAATAATTTAAGTTTTTGAGATTCAGTTTTTATATTCTTGAAATAATATGGAACCTTATGATCAAGTGGTCACTAGAGTCATGGCTGAGATGGTTTTTCATGACCGTATCTGCTTAGGCTTGGTCTTTGCTCTTTCGTGGTTCAGTTTTAACAAGGAATCATATATATGTTCCTCCATCTGTTCACATTTGACTGTTCATTCCCACATATGACTCTAAGCGCCCTCTATCTGTTCGATGAAATAAAAATAGACGGGCAAATGCAAGTAGTTGACCTGAATTCTATCTGATTAGAGAAATTGAAAGGAAATAAGTATTGATACAGCATTAGTCCATTATTCCTTATCGTTTGCATTTTGCTTCAACTAGCACATGCTGCAACAGAAGACTACCTAAATCCATCAATGCTTTCTCATTGGGACGTCAGTATCTATCCCTTTTAACAAATATGCAACATCTATCCTCTTCGTAGGTATGACTTGTAAAATTATTCTTGAGCTCCTAAAGTCATCCTTCCAAATATGCTAAGTCATGGCCTATTGGACTGGTTCTACAATTGGTTACGCATATATGTTTGTCTCAATATATTTCCGTAACTTGCATTAATGATAGTCAGTTCATGGACACGAGTGAGGTGGGAGTTAACTTTTGCAAGGTAGAAAAGAGGGAGAAAACAAAGTTGTGGCTTTGGAATCTCCGGAGATCGTTGTCCACTCTGTACATCAGGAATGTCTCTGAACTCTTTGAATCAAGGACACCTAGTTGCTCCAACCAGTCCCTATTTGATGTGATGATCCTGCAGCGTTGGATCAGTTTTCTTGGATCACATCAAAGAACTAGAGTTTCAAGAATTATAGCAATCCCCCTCACTGTACCATAACCCGAAGCTAAGGGACACGTAAACGTGGTAGTGACGAAATGGTTGAGTAAGAGTGAAATCAGGGCAGTGGATTTGCATTTCGTAATGGAAAATTTTAAAAAGATATAATTATTTCACACATTATTTTTATACTTGTTTGGGATGCTTACATATAGTTCAGCCTTTGGGTCACCCATCTTTCAGCGTCACCCATTTTGTGTAGCTAAAAACACCAGAAAACCCCATATTAGTTCCCACGTACCTTTCACAACCCATGGTGGAGCCCCCAACCTTCTCCTGTTTAACCCTGCCTCCTGAGACCCTTTTTTTTTTAATTTCTCTCGATGCATGATTTTATTGCACATATATGTAATTAATAATTTAGGCAAGAAAAGGAGAGGGCTTTATATAAAGGTGGGTGGGGAGTGGGGCTTTTGGGTCATTACTCATTACAAACTTGTGTTGGTAAGACTTTTCCATAGTTTGGGAAATTGCATTGGTTAGCTTGGTGGTGCTGTTGTTTGTGTCAGTGCTATGGGGAGGCAACCCTGCTGTGACAAACTTGGGGTGAAGAAAGGTCCATGGACTGCAGAGGAAGACAAGAAGCTCATCAACTTCATTCTCACCAATGGCCAGTGCTGTTGGCGTGCTGTGCCAAAGCTTGCTGGCCTTAGGCGTTGTGGCAAGAGTTGTCGCCTTCGTTGGACTAATTATCTTCGCCCAGACTTGAAGAGAGGACTCCTCACAGAAGCAGAGGAGCAACTTGTTATTGATCTCCATGCCCGTCTTGGCAACAGGTTTTTAATGTTTCTCAAGCTCAGCCACATCAACATGCATTGCCTTCTGTTTCTGAACAATTCTTACATGACCACAGTTTTTACAAGTATGATCGTTAATCAATCAAAAGCTCAAGATAATACTAAAATAATTTTAACATAGATTTTGTTAGCTTTTTTATTATTTTAATACATATTGGACTTGTAAGTGGCCGTTCCTGTAGACAATGTATTCACCCCAAGAATATCATGGATTTTCCTATGTTCAACAACTAACCCTGCTCATTATTTGGTTTTTTTCAAAATTATATTGGAAGGTACTTAGTCTTTGACTACTGTGACTTAAAGTCTAAACCATTAATAACTTTGAAGAAGGCAACGCATTTAAAACCCTGTTTTAAACAAAGGTTACTTGAGGCTGAAGCAATTAAATCCTTGCCTGGTTTACTAGTGGATGTGTATTAACATATTTATAAAATTTCAACATAGTAATAGCATCCTTCTGTTCTCAAATTATCATATATTATTTACTTTGCGTGGTATATGTGAATTGTTCAGACATGCATACCAAATGGTAGGTATAAATTTGAAAAACAGCACTTCATTGACCTGTGTAATTAAAGTTCGAGCTAAAATGTTACTCCACATATTGGAACTGATATTCATTGTTGAAGAATACTAAAACTTGGCGTTAGTTGCAAGATAAATAATGATAATCCAGTTGAAGCTGTTAGTATTACCTAAAGTAATTACATGTTATTGACACGTCTTTGAGAAAGACATCCACATCAGTCTCACGTGTATAATGAATTTTGATATATGGTTGATTGGTGTCTCAGGTGGTCCAAAATTGCTGCCAGGTTACCCGGAAGAACAGATAATGAGATTAAAAATCATTGGAACACACATATCAAGAAAAAACTCCTTAAGATGGGTATTGATCCCGTTACTCATGAACCTCTAAATAAACAAGCAGCATCTCAGGATAGTTCATCCTCACCTTCAGAGCATTTACCACAACCTGCAAATAACCTCGATCAGGTGAAGGAAACTGATGGGGTTCTCAACTCAGATGAGAATCCAAGTTCATCCCAAGCTGAAAATTCTTCTGGGGATGATTCACTTTTGCTGGATACCATTTGCAGTGACGATTCTCTATTAAACACACTGTGGCTGGATGAAACTCCTCTGATGGAAGCATTATGGGACACGACAACCAAACTAGAGAATACTAATAATAACATGGGTTTGCTGCCATCTTGGGAGGACAATTGTGCTTGGTTATTGGACTGTCAGGACTTTGGCATTCATGATTTTGGGTTTAACTGTTTCAACGAGATAGAGTCAAATCCACTGCAAAGTATCGAAATGAAGGAAGAGGGGCATTAAATACACGCATGCAGTAGTACATCTGGTGAAGGGAATTAATTGTCTACGAAACAAACTATCAGGGTAAGATATCAAATCTATAAATGTGACAAAATACCACGGGCTCAAATTTATGTTCTTGGTGTTGAATATTATCTACCTAGTATTTTACTGAATGTTCTCGGAAGGTGAAAGGTGAACGTTTCCTCTTGTGAGGTTCCTCGCCAACCAAATCACAAAATCGATAGCAAACCAAAACCAAATCATCTAAAATCCACAGTATGTACGTACTTTCTTCTTAGTGCTCTTGGACAAAGTTTCTTAGAAGAGTTCAGTTTTAAAGAACTTATACTTGTAGGATTTAATCAAAATAATGTTTCTATTGATAAAGGAAATCTTATCAAAAGGGTGTAAGAGGTGTATTTATACGTATCCTAGGGACAACAAATGGCAAATGTCTAGTGAGTTCGGAAACATATTGTACAAAGAAGTCTACTTTGAATATAATGGTAAAATCTTTGGTGATTACAAGTTCAGTTGTATTCTTTCATTTCCTGTTTTCTGTCACATTAGAAATAGATAGATAGAGACGTAGAGGAAAGAGAATTGAGAGAACCAAGAGGTAGAGATTATTAATAACCACGAACTTTGAGCAGGCAGGTGGGACAATGAGTGGGCATGGAAGAATTCCACATTATTTGGGTGTTGTTCTTCAATCAATATTTGAGTTTATTTTGAATAAATTTTACTGTATTATTGAGGTGAATCATCAATTTTAATTAAGAATTAATATATAAAGTACTTATGGAAGTTTTATCCAATAATATTTTGCTGTGAGAAGCACAAATAACTCTGTTTCTTTTTTTCTGTGTACCCCACACCCCACCTTTTGTTTTTCAACTCCGGTATCATTTTCCTGTCCAACATCACCTGTCAAAGATTTCATCACATCAGAGAAGTATAGTATATTTAGTTGCCAAAAAATGCTACAATACATTCTAGTTTAGAAATATCATGTCCATCTTCGTGAAACACCTATTATTAGTGCATGATTGTTGTTTGGTTTTTTTAAGAAATAATGTTTTTCAAAATGTCTCACGAAATTATCGTAAATACGCTTTCACTTTGTAACTATTTTATTTATATATTACTATATAATTCATTAATATAGATTCACTTGTATTTTTAGAATGAATACTCTCTTTTATAAAAATAAATAGATGTAAATTAACAAACTCTATAAAGATTTGTTGATATGGACACGTTTTTTTTAGAAAAATACGTTCGGAAGCTACATCTGGGTGCATTGTAGTTATGATTTCCTAGAACAGATATTTTAATAAGTGAATTTATGTCAACAAAATTGATCAAAAGAAAACAACTCAAAATCAAGTAATAGTTGAAAAAGAATCTTGTGATTACCTTCATGAATCTCATTTGATTACAAACTCTATAAAAATAATACTAAGTGGAAGTGAAATGCAACTAACCCGTGTAGTCACTTTTAACTTAGCCTGGTGAGCCTCTTCGAAACTGTGTTTCCATTCAAAACACCAATAATATTTGAACAATTTGTCTCGACAGCCACTCATGAAATGGATAGAACATATTCCTGGAATGATGGAGAAATCGTGATTTCCATCACATGTCGTGATTGTGAATTGTGATGTAATGTATGTGAATTAGCTAGCTTTTGATAAATTAAACTGAAATAAAATGTTAATGGAGACCGCATTAATTGTATCTGGGAATTTTTTCTTTCCTGTTATATTATTTTCACTTTATAATTATTTGAGCTCGTGACAGAAACAAAAAAAGATAGTACAATAGAAGGGTGTCTGCACTTGGTAAATGCAATTCTCACTTTAAGGACCATAAAGAATCATGATATATCCTGGACCAAATATGTTTCCATTAGCACAAGTAGTTAGTGGTGTTCATCATAACACTCCCAAAAGAAAACTATACGATTAGCCAACACAGACCATAGTCTAACACCCACAAGGATTCTGTTTTGTCCTTCCTATTTGGTTATCAGAATGTTGCAACTCCTTTCAAAATTGAACGGTGTTCTTCTCTTCTGCTGCAATGTCATGCACTCAAAGTATGAGTAATCTCTCCAGCTAGCAGAGCTTTTGTTCCTTGTCTTTTTATCTAAAAAAATGGCTATTAACTACACATTATGATAATATAGGTTTTTGTCCCCATAGATCTTCTTGTGCTACAAGTTAACAGATATTGCAAAACACATACATTGTCCACCAAGTTAAGCAAGTGACATTACCAACTAATTTTATAAAACATAAATAAATTATTGAGGGAAAAACAAATTTATTACTTGTCATGCTTGTGTTCCTTAATGTTATTGTATTGTTAATTAAATAACTTGAAAAAATATTATACCATTTATTTTAATTTATAATATTTATTAAAATATAATTATTTAGTTTAAGATATATTTGTTAGAGAAAAATATTAAAAGAAATTATGTCTTATAAGCTTATGTTTTATTATAGTTTTTAATATGACAAAATTATGATATTATTATTTTAAAACTATTTTTTATATTTTAAATTATTAAAATAATTTTATCAATCCTAATTCGATCTATTTTAAGTGAACCTTTAAATCAGGGTCAATAAAATATTAATTACCAGTTATTTTTTAATATATTAATCAAAATCAAATTTGAAAAATCTTGTTTTTATTTTTTTAAAAATTATTATGGATGTTAAACATTAAAATATATTTAACTTCACAAGTCACTACGTGACTTTTCCCTTATTTTATTTTATTCGTAGATCGATTTTCTCTCTTTTATCTTTTCCTTTTTTTTTTATAAATTTATATATTTAAATACACCTCTTTCATTATTTTTAATCCACAACAACAGTAGTTTAACAAATATAAAAAGAAACTAATTCTTAATCTTTAAATAAATAAATCTATTGAGAGAATTCTTAAGTTGTAAAACTTGTTAAATTTGTATTTATTTTCAATTTAATCCTCTTTATTAGGCCTAATAGAAGAATAGTTACTAATTGGAAGAGAAACGGGAAATAAATAAATAGGATATCTTTATTTTCTATTTTTAAAAGCAGTTTTCACTTTTAAAAAATTTCTATAACTAGTTTTATGAAATAAAATATTTAATTTAAAAAAAAATAAACAGAAAAGTCAGAACAGGTCATTGGTCTATATACAAGGCTAAATTAATTTTGGTAACTTTGTCTTTTTATGGTGATTTTCATTCTTATGTTTTTGTTATGATTTTTGTTTCTAATTTTACAAAATTCATAATATTGGTCAAATCTTCTATTTTAAATATGTTTAGTTATTTTAGTTTAAATATTCCAATTAAATAAATTTTTTTATCATATCTTAAATAAATATGTTAAATTTAGGGTTTACTTACATCCAAAATAAAATAAATAAATGTACTCGAAATTAGTACTAATTAAAATTTTGATTTTTTTTATATGTAAAAAGAAATAGAAAAACCAAAATTATAATTTCTTCTTTAGTTTTTTTTATTTCACTTCTAAAAAAAGATGAAAACAAGCTCCACTTAATGGCAAATTTGAAATTTCGAAAGGAAAAAAAATAGCGTTCACTAACCCCAATTGTTTGTGGAAAGAATGAGGCTGTGAAGTGCGAACGGATCTGGTCTCACCTGTGCGCCCAATCGTTTTTCTGTGATCTCCAATCTCATTACGCAATCGATTTCAAGTATTGTTCTTATTCTCTAATTGTATTGCCTTTATGTTGTGTGTTTATTCTTCCTTCATTTCTGAATTTTATTGGTAGCATAGGGCATAGTGGCATTTCTGTTTATTTCCAAACTTTAATGAGCTTTGTAGATTTTGTGTGAGCGGTAGCTATTATTTATAGTTCTTTTCATAGTTAGAGAGTATTCTATTGTTGATTAAAATCGAAAATTCCAGTGCAAATGTTTGGAACAAGAACCAAGTATACGCGCTCAATGTGTTTGTAAAAATGCTACAGTGAGGAAAATAGTTGGGTTGGGTTTCCAACTCTTAGAAACAAAGTTTGCGTTTAACACTGAACAATAATATATGTGGGATGGGAACAGTGTTAAGGTGGATTGTTAATTAATTTATGAAGGTCCTAATCGCGTAGGATTCTAAATGAGACTCTATTAAATTTTAAAGTGCTTTCAATTTGTGAGCATGGTGTAGCATATTTCATGATTATATGTGGGGAATCCTAGTTATTAATCCCAATTTCATTTTTGTCAATTTATTGTCATGTATTATCATTGGCTTTTGTTGTCAATTTTGTTGTAGCTTAACAAAATTGTGCTTTCTCGCTTGTGATATTATTACTACACCTCTTTGCTATCAAATTTTGCTGGAAAACATGCAACTTTTGCCTTTAGTTAGAATGTTTTCAGATCTGCCACATCTTCGTGTCTGTGTCTTACACTCTTCATTTTTTTTTTTCACATTTTGTGAGTGGATTTGTGATCAAGTTTTTTGTTTTGATGGCATTCAGTTTCCATTCCCCCTAGCATTGCCAATTGTACTAGTCTAGTAAATGACCATGTCTTCTAACCCTTAAAGCGGGGAATTTCCTGAGGGCTTTTAAAGGTCGTCTAATCTAACAAAAGGACTTGGAGATCCCAGAGGACCTCTATAACTGCTCAAATTGTAGCACTAAGTTTGGCAATGAAAAACTTCAGTGGATAGATAAAATCAGGTATCCAGAACCCGTCTAAACTCCTGCGCCTGCAGGTGAATGTAAATTGTTACATAGGACCAATTCGACCCGAGATTGGAAACTTGAATCAACTCTTCACTTTAGCCCCTTCTGAAAATAGTTTCTGGTCAAGTTCCTCCAGAACTGTCCAGACTTTCTCACCTTCAGGGCTCCGTCTACATGGCAATGTATTAGAAGGTATAATACCTGATAAACTATCAAAACAAGTCGTTGGTTAAGTACTTGATTCTATCTCAAAGCTTGATATGCTTTCACACTTAGAGCTTCACGGCAACAACTTTAATGGGTCCATTCCAAGAAGCATTGGGCAGCTTAATCAGCTTTAGTCTTTGGATCTCTCTCTCTCTCAACCAGCTCACAGGATCAATTCCTGACGATGTCATTGCTCATTTCAAAGACATGCGGATGTAACTTAACCTTTCTTACAACCACTTGGTTGGGCATTTGGAAATGATACAAGCTACTGATATTACAAACAATAATATTTCAGATTTCATTCCCAAAGTGAAAGCTGTTTAATATTGATTATTCAGGAATCAATATTTCTGGTCCTATGCCTGCAGAAGCTTTTAGTCACATGGACTTGCTTGAAATCTTAAACCTCTCAAGTAATCATTTAAAGGTGAAATTCCCGAAATATTAGCCGAACTGATCATCTTAGTTCCCTGGATCTTTCTTAGAATTACTTGATCATTCCTTATGGCTTTGCCAACCTTTCCTTCAGTCAACTATCCTAAAAGAGCATATATGTGGCAACACAGCATTCACCGCAAAAACATTAAAATGTTACAAGTTACCTTTATACAATTAGAAAAGAAAACCTGTAATTTGCCATCGATCCTATGGCAACACAGCATTCATTTTAGTAAGAGTCACCACATTGCAGGGGCACATGGGAAGGAAGAAAAAGTCTTTGGCATCAAATGTGATTACTTTCTTTTTTATCTTCCATTAATACTGCTGGTTGCTTGAGGTTTACATTTTGAGAACCCTAGAGAGTCCTTAGAGCTATAAGAATGTTCGTTGAGGACCTTTTAGATTTCTATCAATAACTTATTGAGAGCTTGAGGCTTTGTGAAAAAAGGAGAACGATAGCCCCCCTTCAAACAAAAATCCCCTACCTCTCTCTCTCTCTCTCTACATTCTTTCATTTTTATTCTTTCATTCATACACACACAAGTGCCACCTCACCCTTCATTCAATCACTACCTTACCACTCCTTTTCTTTTTCCATAAGTCAGACTGTCCATACTTCGGTGTCTTGTCTTGATTTCTATCAAATTTGGGTGTCTGATGAGTTGTGTTTCTGTTTTTACATCTTGCTTTTCAATGACCTTGTTCATTATATATCTCCCTGCCCTGTACCAGCAAGTGTGTACTTATATATATGTTGCAAGCTTCTTGCAATTTCTCTCATGGAGTAATGAATTTTTTTATGGTTCTTATTTATAATTTATTATTTGTAACCCCTTTTTTTTCAACCCCTTATGTGCCTGTATGATTAGTAGAGTTCTGGTTTATTTGTTTTTATTTTGAAATCTGAATATTTGGTTGTTTAGCCAACTGTGGTGCTGAGCCAGTTCTGCTAGATGTTCTACGCTATTTTAAGACTAAAAGTTAATCATCAGTGAGGAGTGTTCTGATATGAAATTTTCTGCTAGATAGCTGCAGGGGTTACATACTCTTAGGATGTTATTACCTTTGTACCTCTAAAGTTGGCCAACTTGTGGCCAATTTAAGTATTTATATTATTAATGAAGTTTTGATGATGAAAAACGAAGCTTTCTATAGCTTCTATTCAAGCCATTTTATAAACCTAATGTGATTAATCATGAATAAAAGCAAATTGTTTTCTTTAATTTGATTTAACAGTTTCAAGAAATATGTGGTTTTAATCATTGATGAAGGCCAAGCTCGTAAGCTCTCTACCTCTGTGTGTGCGTGTGTTATTTGTAAGTTTTTAACTAGTTAAAAGAAAATACATTCAAATTAATTTCCATTTTTCAATTTTAAAAATGCTTTGAAAACAAATTTAATAAACAAGTTTCCTTATTTTCTCATTTTGAGGACAATTTTCAAAAAAAATTATTAAACAATGTTTTTTTTTTTAATTTTCTTAAAAAAAGTTTTTAAAATTGTTTTACAAAGTAGATTTTAAAATCAATTACTTAGAGACCTTTCAAATTATAAGACCTCCAAATTACAATTTTAAGCACAACATTCAAAACACAAGTTACAACTAGAAAGCAAATTACAAGGAAAGAACTCCCAAAACGTAATTCATTAAGGCTATGTTCAGATTGATGGTTATTCCATTTCATTCCATCCCACTATTTTGTTCCAACCTCCCATTTAGTTATTCAAACATAGCGTAAGAGTCCTTGGGCTTACAAATAAGAAACTTAAATGCTTATAATGAACCAAAATCAATTAAAATATCCATAAATTATAAAGATAATCCCAATTTTAGTTATTTTTTCTACATTACCTGCATCAATATGTTTTTAACATCGTTACTTTCATGATATCTTTCGAGTACCTTGTGTAGGAGTTATCAATTATGGGTGAGTTTACGATTCAGATTAGCAATGACCTTGTTAATCAGCTTGTTGATGATGCCGTTCCAAAGAAAAAAACTAGAAAGAGTAGACGAAAGGTGGCAAGAGACACAGAAAAGTCCCAATCTAATGAAACTAGAAAGCCCGAGAGTGCAGTTATTCCAGGGTGGCCAGTGCAGCCCCCTTTGCATCTACCTGCAACATTGCCTGCACAACCTGCACAGTCAGAGTTAGAAGGTATTCAGTCTATGCTTCAGGAAAGTGAGAAGGTTTTGGAAAGATTGCAGAAGCAAGAGGATAATATGTTGCAGGAAGTAACCCAAAAGGCAAAGGATCTTCATGAGAAAGAGTATAAGCTTCCAAACCCAAAGCCTGAGCCATGCACAGCCGAGAGATTTGCGACCTTATCATGTTACAAGGAACATATCAAGGATCCTTTGAAGTGTGCTAGTCTTGTTACCAGTTTTGCTGATTGCCTGCGTAGGTTTGGCCGTTTAGGTGACAAGTGAGTTATACTGAGAAGTGGTTTAAAAGGAAATCCGTGTGACAAATGCAAATAAACTAGTGAACTACATACTGATAAATACTCATTGTGCTATGGCCAATTTTGTTCATTCTCTAATTCCCAACATTAAACCATGTTTTCAACCTCAGAATAAGTGACTTATTCTTCGTTTGGAATCTGAACATTTTGTTATTTGCGTCCCATTCTATCAAGGGGAGTATTTTGGTAACTTACAAATATGCTACTAATTCTAAAAAATAGAGGTGCTGCTAGTTCTATTAACTTTGGGTATCTTTATTCATTTTTACGTATACGTTGGAACAACTTTTACTACCCAAAACTATATTAGGAAGGACGTACTGTAGCTAAGCCTGTACAAAAAGAATATTAATCGGTACTGGACGTTAACCATTCTAGTTTAGAATACTTTTAAGAGAAAAGATCACTAAATTCTCGTAACTTAACCTTTTTTTTTACAAGTATATTTTTTAATCTTTAACTTCATTTTAATTAATCTTTAAATTATATTATTTGAAAAAAGGCACTACGAAGTTTAATTTTGTTTCAATTGATCCTTAATTTTATTTTAACTCATCTTTAAAATTTACCTTTTCAACAATTTTTTTTATCAAAATAGAGTTAAATTATTTATATTTAATTTGAATAACCAATTATATTTCTTATTTTTCTTACAATTCATCTGGTCATGTATTAACATATAATAAAAATATGAATTTAGAAAAATTGAAAGTAATGAAAAGTATTTATTCGATTTTTAAGTATAAGTTTTATTATGTTCTAGTGTTTGAAAAAATTATTAAGATTTCTTCTTTATATTAGTTTGACCTGAATTTAATGAAAGATTATTTAAAAGAGAGTAAATTTAAGAAACGAAATTTAAAATTGAGGTTTATTGTAAACAGAGATAATATTGAAGGATTAATTAATAAAAAAAATACGGTTTAGGATATTTATTTAAAAAAATAAGAATTAATTAGAACGAAACTAAAGTTTAAGGTGTATTTATAGAAAAAAAAATTAAGAGGATTAAATACTCTTTCTCTAACTTTTAATCTATTCCACAGATTTCAAAATTTAAACTATTTTTAATATGGTATTTAGAGTCTATATTTTTGTCATGTAACCAATTTCTCAGAAAAATATTAAAAAATTATGTATTTTAAGTGGACAGGGAATAACTTGGGTGAAGTTATTATTATTAATTAAGGATGAAAAAAGATCCCTAGTAAATTTTCGCAGAAAAAAATGGTTAAGAATTGAAAAATATATAATTAAATGAATATTTACTTATTAATGAGATGGAAATGGATAAAAAGATAGTCGTATTTCTGTATATGATAACTTAAAATTTTTTAAATATTCTTTACTGTATAAAATAAATGATATATTTTACTTTTAATATATATATATATATGTGCTATTTTATTATAAATTTATATTTAAAAAAATTACATAAATATATTTTTTTTTAGCCTTTGTAATCATCGTGCAACTTGTCCCCTAATTTTTCGGAATTCATTCACATCTTAATCTTAACAATCTCCAATTAAGATAACCATAATCGGTGGAAAAAGTGGGGATACAAGACCAATGGATGATGAGGCTGGAATCAAAATGAGTGCAAAAGTCATTTACCTCTGATTCTCAACCACAATCACCAGTGAAATAAAATAAAATAAAAGTGAAAATTAAGCTTAATTAGATTATGTGAACAAGAATTAAAAAAAAGGATAAATAAATTAGAAATATATATAGTAATTTATTTTTTTATACAATAAATTGAGAGTATGATTGTTTCTTGGATCTTATGTTAAAGTGCGGTTTTGAGTGGAAGAAAAAAAAGTTAAAAGTTATTTACACATTCTTAAGTTGATCTTGAGCAGTAAAAGAATAAAAAAATAGTAAAAAACAAGACATGATTATGTACACCGTGAAATTTAAAAGAAGAAAAAAAAAGACAATTTTATGTATATTGCATTGTAACACGAAGGTATAAAATAAAATTAAAAACTTAATTTATATAAAATAAAATTTATGCTCTACCTATATATTAAAATAAAATTTTCACTCTAATTATATATTATAGTTGCTCATATCTTATATATTTGTTCATTTATTGTAATTGTGGGTCTCTAACATGAACCATACAATTATTTTTGAATTGATATGTCTCACACACTGAACCTTTCCATCAATATCACACCCGGCCAAGAAAAATCATCCAATCCAACTGGTAACCCAAAACGTTTTATTTATACAACAAAAGAGTTAAAATTTCAAAGATTCCCCTTTGTCATCTGGCCCAACATGCTTCCTCTTCTTGCAAACTCCTATTTGTCACATTCTGCAGATTTTCTTTGCGTTAATCGTTAGTTCTATATTCCAACTTCTTATATATATGATATCCTCAAAATGAATAGTCCACACATTTCCCTTCTCTGAGATCCCAAAACGATAATACAATAAACCACCATGCCTCTGTGGTCAGCAATCTCTCAAAACCTGTTAACCACCCAGTATTGGTATAATCAACCCCCAACTACCCTTCTACTCTTCTTCCTCCTTTCCGCAGTTACTTGCTACGCATGGCTCAAACCCAAGCCCCAAACCCTACCACCGGGTCCACCGGGCCTCCCCGTCTTAGGGAACCTTCTTTCTCTTCACCCCGACCTTCACAATTACTTCTCCGGCTTGGCCCAGATTTACGGCCCAATTTTCAAGCTCCAACTCGGGAGCAAGCTCGCCATCGTCATAACTTCACCGGCCGTCGCTCGCGAGGTCCTCAAAGACCACGACACCGTTTTCGCCAACCGTGACGTCCCCGTCGCCGGCAGGGTTGCCACCTACGGCGGATCCGACATAGTGTGGACCCCCTACGGAGCCCAGTGGCGGATGCTGAGAAAAGTTTCCGTGCTGAATATGCTGAGCAATACCGCCCTGGATTCCTTCTATGATCTCCGCCGCAACGAGATGCGCAAAACGGTGTCCTACTTTTACGGTCGAGTTGGGAGTGCGGTAAACGTGGGGGAGCAGGTGTTTCTGACGGTGATGAACGTGATAACCAGTATGATGTGGGGCGCGACGGTGGAAGGGGCGGAGAGGGAAAGTTTGGGGTCGGAGTTCAGGGAGTTGGTAGCGGATTTGACGCAGCTTCTGGGGAAGCCCAATGTTTCGGATTTTTTTCCCGGGTTGGCCCGGTTCGATTTGCAAGGTGTGGAGAAAGAGATGAAGGTGCTGGCGTCACGGTTCGATGGGATATTTGAAAGGATGATTGGTGAACGAGCGAAGGTGGATGGGGAAGATACAAGAAAGGATTTTCTGCAGTTTTTGTTGAAGATGAAGGACGAAAACATCGATTCCAACGCGCCACTCACCATTTCCCACGTCAAGGCACTGCTCATGGTAACTTTCCTTCTCTGACTTCGCTTTCCAATTTAATTACTCACTCACTTTTCTTATCTGATCTTCCCAATCACAACACAAACCAGTGATTCAAAAACATAACCACATCTCTATCATATAATTACTAATTTTAACCTAATATATACTCCCATTTTTCACTTTCCAAAATTTAATTTTTTTTATTATATAAAATTTTATTGAACCTATGTTTAATATTAAAGAAAGTGAAAATACACGGATTATATTTGATACGAGCCAAATATTATTCGGAGATATATTCCTGATGCTGGTCTTTAAAAGTGAGACCTTATATTTAAAAGAATAATAACATATTCTGTTATTAATAAAAATCGTGACAGATTCTGTTATTAATAAATAATAGTGACAGATTCTATTATTAATAAAAAATAGTAACAGATTCTATTATTAATAAAGAATCGTGACAGATTCTATTATTAATAAAGAATCGTGACGAATTCTGTTATTAATAAAGAATCGTGACAGATTATTTGGGTGAATCTTGCCGATATTAAGATTTTCGGGATTCTGCTACAAGGGCTTCGGGACCAGGCCTAAGCCGCTATCTTATTGGTCCTGCTGAGGATCGAGAACCTATCAGGTAGGATATGACATGTTTTCGGGTAAGGATTCCTTATCCGGTACACAAGTCCCTCCAGTCATGAGACCGAATATGAACGAAATGGCTTGCATAATGGACCTCTGGTATGTCTTCGTTCCAGCTTGCAGTAGGCCTTTTGCTAAGAAACCTCATGGAACATTCCAGAAGTCTCATCCATGTGGCACGCTCGCTTCGGAGCATTCGGCTAAGCATCACTAACTTATAAGCGAATTTTTTTGACAAACTGAGACAAAACCTTTTGATATTCAGCCAAACATCACTAATTTTTAAGTGAATTTTCTTGGCGGATTGAGAAAAAACCTTTTGATATTCAGCCAAGCATCACTAATTTTTAAGTGAATTTTCTTGGCGAACTGAGACAAATCCTTTTGATATTCGGCCAAGCATCACTAATTTTTAAGTGAATTTTTTTGACGAACTGAAACAAAACCTTTTGATATTCGGCCAAACATCACTAACTTTTAAGTGAATTTTCTTGGCGAACTGAGACAAAACCTTTTGATATTCGACCAAGCATCACTAATTTTTAAGTTAATTTTCTTGGCGGATTGAGAAAAAACCTTTTGATATTCGGCCAAGCATCACTAATTTTTAAGTGAATTTTCTTGGCGAACTGAGACAAAACCTTTTGATATTCGGCCAAACATCACTAACTTTTAAGCGAATTTTCTTGGTGAACTGAGACAAAATCTTTTAATATTCGGCCAAACATCACTAATTTTTAAGTGAAATTTCTTGGCGGATTAAGAAAAAACCTTTCGATATTCGGCTAAGCATTACTAATTTTTAAGTGAATTTTCTTGGCAAACTGAGACAAATCCTTTTGATATTCGGCCAAGCATCACTAATTTTTAAGTGAATTTTCTTGGTGAACTAAGACAAAACCTTTTGATATTCGGCCAAGCATCACTAATTTTTAAGTGAATTTTCTTGGCCGAATATCAAAAGGTTTTGTCTCAGTTCGCTGGGCGCCAAAATGTACATACACGGACTGTACTTGATACGAGCCGAATACTATTCGGAGATATATTCCTGATGTTGGTCTTTGATCCTCATCTTGAGTTTGAACCGAATGGGGGGTACCTGCAAAAACACTCTGACGCTTAAGTTAGTAAGAGTTAAGGTAGTGTTAAGCAGGAGATATGAGATAAGGAGTATTGAGAGAGTAGGGTTAAGATTGGATGTCTCATACTTAGAGTGAGACTTTCTATTTATGATAAAGAATAATAACAGATTCTGTTATTAATAAGGAATCGTGACAGATTCTGTTATTAATAAAGAATTGTGACAGATTATCTGGATGAATCTTGCCGACACCGAGATTCTCGGAATTCTACTACAAGGATTTCGGGACCAGGCTTAAGCCGCTATCTTATCGGTCCTGTTAAGGATCGAGAACCTATCAGTTAGGATATGACATGTTTTCGAGTAAAGATTCCTTATTCAGTATAAAAAAAAAATTAGATAATAAAAGAGAAAAAAAAATGAAAATAAAGATTTTTTATTGAAGAAAAATAGAATTATAATATAATTTTTATTATTTAATTTATTATTTATTGTTATTAAAAATAATATTTTATTATTTTAAGACTCTATTGGAGGAAGTTAGTCATCTGAATCCATCATCCCTGCCCAAATCCAATTGAATTAGTTATATATTAGGTTTCAAATTTATTAATACTCCACACAACGAAAAAAGTTGTACCTTACAAGTATTGTTTCATTTTGATACTCTTATTAGTTGTACATTACTCCTTTCTTTATTTGACTAGCAAGGAGTTGGAGAAAATACTAAATTTTTACCATTATTTGAGAGGAGAAATAAAAGCTATAAATTAATTGGATGATGCTATTCAATAGTAAGTATGACCTTATTCATTATCTTCTACACTGGCAACTACATCTTATTAAGGTTAACATTGAATAATTTAACATTGTGCAAATCTTTGATGAACACAAACAGGATATGGTTACAGGAGGAACCGACACATCGACGAATACAATAGAGTTTGCAATGGCAGAAATTATGCATAATCCAGAGATAATGAAGAGAGTCCAAGAGGAGTTAGACGTTGTAGTTGGGAAAGATAACAAGGTAGAAGAGTCTCACATTCATAAGTTGACCTACTTGCAAGCTGTGATGAAAGAAACTCTTCGATTGCACCCTGCGCTTCCACTTCTAGTGCCACATTGCCCCAGTGAAATCAGGAAAGTTGGAGGCTACACAATTCCAAAGGGGACTCGAGTGTTCGTTAATGTGTGGGCTATTCATAGAGATCCTTCCATTTGGGAAAAACCACTCCAATTTGACCCTACAAGGTTCTTAGATGCTAAGTGGGATTTCAGTGGCAATGACTTCAATTATTTCCCCTTTGGATCTGGGAGAAGAATTTGTGCAGGAATAGCAATGGCCGAGAAGACAGTTTTACATTTTCTTGCAACACTTATACACTTATTTGATTGGACAATACCACAAGGAGAAAACTTGGATGTATCAGAGAAATTTGGTATTGTTCTCAAAAAGAAAATACCTCTTGTTCTCATCCCTACCCCACGCTTATCCAACCCACACCTTTATAATTGAATATAATATTTATGTATTCAATCAACACTCAATAATCCCAGATTACCATGCCACATACTTCTACTTCTTTCTACTTACTCCACTTATTTGATTATCATGTTTCAATTGTCAATCATTTTTTTATAAGAATAATATTAAGTATATTACTCGTCCATCATATGAAAAAAGAGCTTTGATTTATTGGATACACGCGTATAGCACTCGAAATCCGCTAGACATAAATAAAATAAAATGTTATCAGCTAATTACTCAAAACTTAAACAAAACACAAACTATCTGGCTGTCACATACTGCACCATCACAGTATTAAATAAATGTTACACCAATACATGTAAACTATCAACACTCATTTTTTATTGATGTAATTATATATTTAAAATAGTTGAAAAATTTATTCAAAAAATATTGATATGAATTTAAGAAAATACTTCATTTGAACTCAATTATATATAAAATGAAGTTTGATAAATTAAAATACTAATCAATTTTAACTACTTTCACCTTATTTAATTATATCAAATAAAAAACAATCTTAAATTAATTGAGATTGTACTTTTTTATACCAAGTTGCAATGAAAGATAATTTAGTAAACAATGTTTCCACGTGAACCATGAGAACAACCATGAAATATAAACCTCATTAAAAACTTAACAAAATCTTCTACACCAGGGACTAACCTGTAGTGCCTTAAAAAAAAGTTTTATAAAGACATTTTCTCATAATTTTTAATAATAAATGTTTTTATTTATTTCTATCAGACATTCATTAACAAGATTCCTTTTTATTAAAATCAATAATTTATTAAAAATATAACTAATAGTTAATGTGGCATGGGACGCATATAAATTAGTGGATTCATTTGAAAGACACACTCATAATTATGTGACTTGGGAAAAAATTAATAGTCTTAAATGATTTAAAATTTTTATTTTACTTTTTTTTATTGTTGAAAAAGTTCGAATGTTACATCGTGTATCTAAATGAGAAGATCCAACACATAGATTTTTAACAGTAACTTGGGTTCAAAGAATTTTATATCATAAAATGTCATATGTAACTCACTTTTCATTATCTGAGTTTTACATCATCATCATCTTTATGAGATTTGATTTTTTTTTCTTCTAATTATACTTGTTCCGGACTAGCCCAATTAAGTTCCCTAATAAAGTCCTCCACTCTGAGTAGCCCAACAAGGTCCAATTACTTCCCTAGTCCCAATACATTGACATGTCCCCACATGCACGGATAATGACACTTCCAATATCCAACCGTTTGTGCAATAAACGTCTCCTTCACAGACAAATCATGAGTCTCTCTATTTTGAATTTTTCATAAATATATATAGGAGAATGAGAAATAAATAAAAATAAATAAGTTTTAACCTACCTTTTCAAAGATTATGATTATCTAAAAAATCAATTCCTCTTAAATTAACATCACTTCTACTCAATTAAACATGTTATAATTTTAATTAATGTATACAATATATGTTTCAAGTTGTAAGGTTCAAGTGAGTATAATTAAGTGACAAAGCGATGAGAGAAAGACTTTGACGAGACTCTCAAAAGAAAATTGAAAATTGGGTGCGTTGTTTCTGATTTACCAGTTTAAAAGCATAAATAATAGTGTAGTGGATCTTAACTGAAATTAGAAAACAAGATATCCACTTTACCTGCTATGTGGAAACCTTGCTTCCTTTCTAAGTCTTGTACCTTCTTTTTAACTAATTATTAAGCACCATCATTAGTGTTTTTCTTTTTCTTTATTTTTGCTGATTGTGCTCTCTCGATTCAAGTTCAACATTAGATGAAATTGGAGCATTAAAGTAGTCAATTTTAATTCTTAAATTCTAGAATTCATATAAAAAAGAGTGATAATATATTTAAATTTGATTGAAAAGAAAAAGATGTATTTAAATATAAAAAGGCAAATAGTATAGCTTATAAAACACGAAATATGAAGATTTTGGGAGTTGGAAGACTTGAAGATGCTTACCTAAGTTCATTACTTGTTTGAGTTCTGTGGTGAGAGAAAGAGGTTGAGTAAACCATCATCACTACATCAATAATAGGCAGAACCTTCCACACTTACAAGAAAAGGCAAGAATAGGTTAAGAGTCATATATAAAAGTCTACCCCTTTTTCAGATAAATATAAATAATTTTAACTTTCTACATTCTAATTTTTTTAAATAAATATATTTTAATACTGTCTTCTCAGCTTCACTAATACTTTAGTTATTTTTTAAAAAAAAAATGTTTTCTTTACCTAATTAATTTATACTTAAGTACATGATTAAAAAAACTAGGCTTAAAATTATTTATAACCTAAAATATATACAAATAAAAATACCATTTTTTAACACTGTTTATGTAAAAAATAATACAAGAAAGAATAAAATATAAAATTATTTAATATTATATTTATATAGAATTAAGGAATATATTAAAATTAGAAACTTCAAATTTGTGTTGGACACAATTATTACGCTAGGTTATGTATTAAACTTAGTGATACAAATTTATAATTATAATTTTTTATATTATTATAATTATTTAATATATTTATTTGTTGTAATTAATTTTAAAAAGATGTGTTAGAATATATATATATTAATAATTATGGATATTAATATATTCAAATAATATATTTATGAATTTCTTTGAATAAACAATTAAACATTAATATATAATGTCTAAAATAACACAAAGTTAACACTAAAAAGTAAATAAATTATAAATAATAAAAATTGTGTTAGGAAAATTCAAGACCAAAATTATAATAATTATGAAATAAAATGCTTAATGAGATTTTAGCAAAAATAAATGAATACAGTATTATTCCATGATATCTCACAACGTGAAAAAACGTTATTTTATAATAGATTTATTATTATTATTAGGATATTAAAAACTTTTATCTTATATTTATTACATAGTTCTTAGTTTATATTCATTAATCTTAAATTCTCTTTTTTTTAATGGTCATTTTTTAAGAATTTTTATTTATAAAATTTAGAATTACATTAATTACATTTTATTAAATATATTCTTAATAATTATTATTCTATTATAGAGAATGAATTATTATGGAAGAAATTACTTAAAAAATACTAATAAATTTATTATAAACTATAATTTTTTTTTTCAATTTATACAAGAAGTATATGAAGATGAGGTGGTAATAATAAACTATTAAAGTGGTTGGAGATTTGTGGCATTCATAAGTTGAGCACCAGTTACGTATTTCAATAAATCATTTATGAAGATCTTGAGATTTTTTTACCCAAATGAGTTTATTGCTCACATCATGCAACAGTATCCATATGCATTAGTTGTTTTATGGAATCATATAATAACTGCTGACGATATATACCAACAATTTTTTTATTTCTATGGAAAATAGACACTCATTGTTATGATTATCATCACTGGTTTTTCTTATGTGAAGAAAAATAGAAAAATACTTCACTAGCATAATTTAAATTGAATCACCTTTGCAATTAGCAATTTAAAGTTTTTCTTTATAAAAAATATATTTCAATTATCATAATAACTTTCAAAACCAAATACAAATCCTTAAAGATTATATCGTATCAATGTAGGTAGGAAAATATTTTCTATCCTTTTCCTAACGATGACAACATTAACCGCACGGATGTTTTCTCAACAAGGAATTACTAGTTAATTCATACACTTCAGTAAATACATACATTTTTAACGGTGCATTTGGATGGATGTAAACAGAGGAAAGGAAATAAAATGAAAAAAATGTTAAATATATTAAAATTTTATTCTTTATTCTTTTTAACTTAGGAAAAGCAATAAGAATTCTTTTGAATTTCTATATAAAAAGTAAGTTATCCTAGTTCATTACTTTTAATTATTTGAAAAGTTAAATAAATAAATCTAAATATTTTTTTATTCGCATATATTTTTTTTAAGAAATGATTTTATCCAAAATAAAATCAGACATTAAATTGAGCATCTTTTCTCGTATAACTTCAAATTTAATTTCTCACGCAATTCAAGGAATTAATTGTTCTGCTTGGTCATTGCTATTAATAATAAATAATAAATAAATAGATAAATATAAAATAAAGCAAATATTTAATATTTTGTTACATCTAATTTTTCTTAATACAATTTTTATTTACTTATATACTCTTTCCCTTGTAAAAATAAATAAAAGGAAATTTATCAGTATCTTTATTTCTTAGTTTTATCCATATAAGGTATATATAATTCTATACTTTTTCATTTCTTTTTTTATTTTTAATTATTCTGAAATAAAGTATGATATATCACCGAGTTAATAAAAACACTATAGAAGCATTTTGTTGGATACTGATGGAGAATGAATGGAAGTTGCCATCCTTATTTGCATTATTTCTGTATATATAAAAATGAATAGTTTTGAGTATGGATTTAATTAGGAGTAAATAATAATAAATAAAAAAATAAAAGAAAATGATTAAATATTGCCAAATAAAGCTTGAAGGTATATCACCTAGGTTTAAGAAAAAAGGTGGCACGTGCGTATTTTGGAAGCATCCTAATGGAAACGTGGTATAAATAAAACACATATTTCTCTCTTACTCTAATCTGAGTTGGGTGGTGGAAAGAAGCAAAAACGAAAAAGTAATCACAGAAACCCTTTTGTATCCTCATCTTCTTCTTCTTCCTCTTCATCTTCTTCAGATAAAAAAAAAAAAAAAAACTCTGGTAGTGCACATTGAAAGGTGTGGGGGTTGAATGAAATGTCGCAGGTGAATGAGCACCACGCGCCCTCAACGCCAGGGAAATTGAAGCCTGAAAAATCCCCTTATATCCACCACCGCCTCCGCATCCACTCCTCACTCTCCAAGCTCACTCTCTGGTCTTCCTTCTTTCTCGCATTCATCCTCTTCCTCTTCATCCTCTCTCCGCCGTCTCCCTCCGCCTCCCCCCGCCGAGCCCTCGGCGACTCCTGGGGCGGTTCCCACTGGGAGAAGCGCGTCGCCAAATCCGCGCGCCGCTCCTCCGCCTCCAGCCTCGCCGTACTTGTTACCGGCGCTGCGGGCTTCGTCGGCACGCATGTCTCCCTCGCCCTCAAGCGACGCGGCGACGGCGTCCTCGGCCTCGACAACTTCAACCGCTACTACGACCCCAACCTCAAGCGCGCCCGACAGCGTCTCCTCGACCGCGCCGGAGTTTTCGTTGTCGACGGCGACCTCAACGACGCCGCGCTCCTCCGGAAGCTCTTCGATGTCG
This sequence comes from Macrotyloma uniflorum, assembly GCA_016859785.1. NCBI lineage: Eukaryota > Viridiplantae > Streptophyta > Magnoliopsida > Fabales > Fabaceae > Macrotyloma > Macrotyloma uniflorum. The sequence continues at coordinate 907,893 of BDMB01000003.1, forward strand.
TGCCCTTCACGCACGTCATGCACCTCGCCGCGCAGGCCGGGGTCCGGTACGCGATGCAGAACCCTGGATCCTACGTTCACAGCAACATCGCAGGCTTCGTGAACCTTCTAGAAGCCTGCAAAAACGCGAACCCTCAGCCCGCGGTGGTTTGGGCCTCGTCCAGCTCCGTCTACGGGCTCAATTCGAAGGTTCCGTTTTCGGAGAAGGACCGTACGGATCAACCGGCGAGCCTCTACGCGGCGACGAAGAAGGCGGGCGAGGAAATTGCTCACAGCTATAACCACATATATGGGCTTTCCATCACTGGACTTCGGTTCTTCACTGTTTATGGGCCGTGGGGCAGGCCTGACATGGCGTATTTCTTCTTCACGAAGGATATTCTCAAGGGAAAGCAGATTACGATATTTGAGTCCCCCGATGGTGGAACCGTGGCGAGGGATTTCACCTACATTGACGATATTGTGAAGGGATGTTTGGGGGCATTGGATACGGCCAAGAAGAGTACTGGGAGTGGCGGGAAGAAGAAAGGACCTGCGCAATTGAGGGTTTTTAATTTGGGAAATACTTCACCTGTGCCTGTGAGTGAGCTTGTTGCGATTTTGGAGAAGCTTCTTAAGGTGAAGGCGAAGAAGAAGGTGCTTCCCATGCCAACAAATGGAGATGTTAAGTTCACTCATGCCAATATTAGTTTGGCCCACAGGGACCTTGGGTACAGGCCTACCACTGATTTGGAGTCTGGGCTCAGGAAGTTTGTGAAATGGTACCTTGAATTTTACTCCAAGAAGAGCTCTTGGTGAATGGTGATGTGATTCTTTTGCTTTGCTGCACAAGTCATTGTTCCCCTGCCCCTATTCTTTTGACGCCCTGCTAGTGACTGTATTTGGGGGTTTACAGTTGTATTAGGGGTTTAGGGTGACCTAGCATCATGTTCTGTTCTGTTCTTTTTCTTGTAACTTTGGGTTTTTTCAATTTCAATTGTATGCCTGCCTGCCTTTTAGGTTAGCCATTGTACATTTTTTAGTTGAGACTCGAGAGATCGAATTCATATTTTACATATTTGTGCTTATGGACTTGTTTTGCCGTGGTTTTGGTTTAAACTAGCTTCTTATTTGGTTGATGAATTGCCTGCTTCTTGCATGTAATGCTAATTCTTTTGGATATTAGACATGTTTGGTACAGATTCCGGAAGTTATATGAGAGTGATATTGGTTGTAAATGTGCAGGTATAGACCTGTTTTAGTGACTCTTGAGTTATCAGGCTTGTTGAACTGTCATTCAGAATGCTATGTTTTAAGAATGACACTTGGTATCGTCTCTCTTGTTCTTTTCACATGTTTATGCTAACTGTGGCTGCAACTTTGGCTTGATGACTAATTAATTAGCATCTGACCGTCGTTATGAAATGGTGTATTCAAACCAAGAGAAAAATGATAAATATATATTTGGTCATGGATGACATTATAGTCAGGTGGATTGTGATGATTTGCAATAAAGTTTGACGGTGCCAATTTGAATCAAATGCTTCCTAACACGTTTCTTTCAGAATTTTCCTTCAGTTTAGTCTTTTCTGAAGGATCATTAGTAGCTTAAACCATGAGCGCATTTAATTAAGATCAGATAGAGATGCTGTGTGATCTTAATCTTATCGGCTTCAACTAGGCATGAAGTGTACCTCCTAGATTTCCAAATAAGCTTTTGTCAAGTACCTGTGCGAGTAAATTGACAGGGCAATTGCTAGTTGTTACAGCCTTCTGATGAGTAAGTAGAGTAGGCAGTGGAGCTGCAGCATTCGCTTTGACTTGTGGAATGCCCTCATCAGGTAGTAATACCATGAGGGGGTTACGATACGTAGTAGCACAAAATTCTTGTATTCAAAGAGACTTTTATTAACTCTTTCTTTAGTACTAATTTTTAAACTGTTTTGTGAGTTCAAAGTAAGTAAAACTTCATTTGTCAGCTAGAGATTGATTTACGACAGGCTATCTTGCTGCAACTGTTGTGTAGTTGGCAGACAGTGATTGAAGAAGCTTCATACCGGTGAAGTTGGATTGTGAAGTCTTCATTCCTCATTTTAGGCGACACACTGTTGTTTGTTCTAAAGATGAAACGAAAGCGTCTTTCCCTACAAGGGTCATCGGGTCGCCCGTTGATCTCACCGTCATGTGCCTAGTTGGGAGAGTCCAACTGCCCCACATGATATTCTGCGAGTTAGGTGATTTCAAACTTGCAAATCCGAACCATTTTTGTGCGAGGAGCGAAAGGTGAAGTAAGAATTGCAGACCTTACCAGTCGCTGACTGATACTGTTTTTCTTTATAGAACGCCGTGACTTATTATGAATCTTGAAAATAAATTCATTTAAGAAACACGTCAAAAAATTGTTGATCAAGCTTTGTTCATTTTGTTTGTTGGCTCACTCATCACACTCAATGGAGGGCCATCTTCCTCATAATGACACCCAAGTATGCAAACTCCTTTCAGTTTCGTGGTTATCTTGATACAGTTTCCTTTTGAATAATTTTGATCTTTGTTGACTCTTAAAACATTTTTTTCTCTATGATACTAATTCTTTTACTATCGAGTGGATGTTTGAGTGACATGTTTGATTCTCTTTTTAAGGAAAAATATATAAAAAGAAAAAGAAAAGAACCGATAAGAAGAATTAGTTTGTCGTATTGTGTGTTACCTTCAAAAAAATATTGTTTCAAAAATGGTACCCATTGTTCTATTAAAAAAACTGTTAATGTTTGCATCAACTATGAACAATGCAATAATAATGTACTTCTATAATTTGTCCTCTTGTCCATCTGTTGCGATTCTATGGACTTACGAGCCGTTGGATGGCAAATATAAAATTTAAATCAGTTCAGAAATATAAGTTGGATGTTCGTCTAAGTTATCAAGAGCAAAAAAGGATCGGGTTTATGCTAATGACAACGTAGCAACTATTTAAAGAGATAGAATATTCGGTGGTCTCTAAATTTTAAACATTAAAATTAAAATTTAAGCATATTCAAAAGAATAATTATTATTAAGAAGCGCAACATCGCTAACCTCCCTTTCAACGAACTACACATTCGTGACCATTTGAAGCTTTGTGTACATTGAAACGAGACCACCTTGTTATTTTTTTTGTTTAAGAAAATACAAGTTGTATCGAATGAAGATTAGAACAAATAATAACACAAAAGATGATATTTGGTTTTGGTTGGTAATAAACGCAAGTTCTATGTCCGGAAATTAAAATGAAAAAAAAATAAAGAGAGAAGGAAAACAGAGAATGCAATATTTAATTAGGTTTTGTAAGAAGCATAAATTGTAGACAGTGATTTAATTTGACGTCACAAGGGGTCCATAGGTTAGATGGCATGTGCGAGCCTGCAATCCCAATAATGCATAGACATAGACGTAGCTGGAATTGAAGGATGGGCATGGCATAAGCTGGCGAGTGAGGACAGCCACCCACCCTTGCGTTGCGAATCAGCGTGCTAACAATGAAAGGCGTCTTTTCGGCGCCCGGCGATTACGTCCACTTCAAGTCCCAAGTCCCTCTTCACAAAATCCCAGTATGTTTCTATTTTTCTCTTTTCTTTCTCCCAATTGTACACTTCTAGGTTTTACTCCTAGATTCCAATCTGCGATGTTTTCTTAATCAACAGATTGGAATTTCTACTGCTCTGTTCGATCTCTTACTTTTAAATTCTTAACAGATTGGCACTAAACAGTGGCGATATTATGATTTCGGTCCAAAAGCTGTACCTCCGCTTATATGTCTTCCTGGAACGGCTGGAACCGCTGATGTATATTATAAACAGATCATGTCATTATCCATGAAGGTACTACTGCGTATTCTGATAGCATAAACATTATCACATCTAATTTGTTTCCACTGATCGCCATCCTGTGGGAACACTACCTTATTGCAGGGTTTGAAATTACCTAACCTTGACTCATTCCTCGTACGTGAATAGTTCACATTGGAACTTATTTAAAATCTGCTGCATGCTTAAAAGCTTCTCTTGACTTTATGTTTTAATATTAGTCATACGTGGATGATTTATGTTGTGTTTGTATTGACGCTTTAATGAAAAAACTGAAAGGGAGAACATTGACAAGACCTTAAACAAATAGACCAACACACTTAGATAACATGACATCATTTTCAATCCAAAATCTTAAGACAATAAGTTTGTGGTCTTTCTCCTTACATGTTGCTTAACTTGCCCATTTCTTAGATTCCAGCTCAAACTTAAATTCTAACATTGTACTTGTCGAAATGGCACTATCCACGCATCTCCTTTATGTTGATATGCTCTCGCTCTTGCCACAAAGCCTTTAGGCAACGGGTAGCTATCTTCAAAACTGCTCTTTGGTAGTTCTGCTGCTAAACGAGAGAGTAATAAACTAGAAACTCAGCTAACTGCAGGATGACATATACTTAGTGAAAAACTTGTTTTGGCTATTTAAATGGTTTACTAGGTATCTCTTTATTAATCATAACTTGTAAGAAAGCTTAATTCTAAATATATGGATTGAATTTTGGCAAATCATGCGCGAAAGATGCTTGTTGTGATATAGACCAAATGTTAGATCAAAGGGAGACGCGTGGAAGTTAGAGAGAGAAAGAGGTTGTTAGTTAAGTAGAAGAATGGTGGGATCAGAATCGGATTTATAGAGTGTGCTGATGGGGAAAGGGAAGGTAGTGCATAGCTATGAATCTTTTCCGACCATAGGCTCGGGCTCACAGCTCTGGAACCTGAGAGATATTTTACATCATTCCCTTTTTATTTTTACAGCATTGATAACCTTTGTTTAGTGAATTGAATTACTCACATTCTGACTTTTAATCAGAATACCATTTTCAGAGTTTATTTATTTCTTCCCTATTCCTCTTTGCGCTCCATCTTTGTAACTGATATATACTTCTCCTATGACAAGGGGAAAGGGTGTATTGAACATTAACATTACAATTTGAGCACTATACAGTAAAATCTCATAGTGTGTTGCCTACTAACAGGATTTGGCTAAAGTTTATTTGTTGATTGGGTGTATGCTTGTATTTAATTTTTATTAATCCTCATGTTGCAATTCTAGGAGGAGTAACCAAAAGTTTCCATTTTGTACAGGGTTACCGGGTCATATCTGTTGACATACCTCGTGTATGGAATAATACTGAGTGGATTCAAGCATTTGAAAAGTTCTTGGATGCTATTGATGTACACCATGTATGATCTCAAATTCATCATGCTTTCTACTATCATCTTTTCACTCATATAGATGCTAAATCTATAAATTGTTTGCTTTTGAAGCCAAATATACTTTTTTCTGTATCAAAGAATTTGATAACTTTATTCCATGTTGGAGAGAGACATTGGTCATTCTAGTTAATGGAATGCCCTAGGTAACTGGTCTGCAATTAGTTTAAACAGAGTTATTTTAAAATCTCTAGAGGTTCTTATAATTCAGTTTTGCACATCCTCTAATGTTCATATATAATACAAAAAGCTTTTTTACTTCGGTTGTGCACCATTATAATTTTGTTGGGAGCTGTCATTTGTTACTACTTTGGAATTTGGATATTGTGTAGGATGTCTATAAACATGTACCCTAAGGAGGGAATGGTTCCTAGACTTTTCCAACAATTTGTGGCGTGGTACGGGATTTAATTAGGCCAAACATTACTAGTCCAAGCTGAATCCTAACCCCAACCAACTAACAATCTTGGAGCATCAGCCCAAATATGGAACTGTAATAAGGCTTAACATTCGGTTTGAGAATCTTTGAACTTTATCACTGAAAATTGTTAATTTCACTGAACTGATTGCTTATAATAAATTAAATTAATATATCTTCTTCCTTCCCAGACTTTTGTAGCCAAATTCTTTTGCAATATATTTGAAGCTCCAGCATGTGAGCATAAATATATTCCAATCCTGCCTAAATCCAGACTAGCTTGTTTATAATGTTTTCATGGTTGTTCAAGCTGTTGTAACTTATAATATCATGCGTGGTTTCTATATAGTTAAATTTTTGGTTTATTTGGATAAAATTCTGAATGCTCTTCCGCAACCATTTCAGTGAGGATGTAGTTTGCCACTGGAAATTTTTTTTCTTGTTTGGTTAAGACTCAAGTTCTTGTTCAATTATATTTTCATCACTTTATCTTGTAGGATTAATCTGTTTTAGAAGTTAAATCTCTCAAGTATCAAAGATATACATCTAAATGGTGTATAATTTTAATCTGTTCATGAAATAAAATATGCTCTACACAATGCATGATTTTAGTAGTTTACACAACAAATCTCTCCACTAACTGCTCAACATGTCTAAATGTCTGTCAATGTAATGTCATCTTTTGAATCTATAATTTTGTGACACAGCTTTGAACAATTTGAGAAAATGTTCGGTAAATTAGTTTAATCTTTCTTACAGATACATCTTTATGGTACATCACTTGGAGGCTTCCTAGCCCAACTCTTTGCTCAGCATCGTCCTAGAAGAGTTCGGTCGTTAGTTCTATCAAACACATTTTTGGAGACACGGAGTTTCTCTGCTGCAATACCATGGGCACCCATGTACTTTTCTCAGATTCTATTGTCAAGAGTAATAATAGATGTAGGCTAGAAATGAGCAAACTATTCATCGTCATGTCCTTTTCATTTATGAAATATTGACGGCATTATGTGTCACCTAGTGGAGTTCGTAGCATATAAAAGCATCAACTATTACTTTACCAATATCTATACACGTTGGACAATTATATGCACTGCCAAGAAATTGTGATAGGTATAGTCACAAGGAAACTAGAATGATATTTTCAAAATTACAGATTTATTTCTATAATTTTAATTAAAGTAAGCAGCATCCATGATTACGATTAAGAGCACTTGCTGATACATATGGTATACCCGATCATAGAATGATGGACCTCTCTCCTTAAACTTTTTGTCCAACAAAAAATGAATCAACTGTCCACTTGGGAATTTCTTGTTATACTTCCTGACAGTTCTTCAGTAGATGTATTTTGTTTTCCATCTATTGATCCAGCTTTTCTATTGCATTTACAGTGTTAGTTGGACTCCTTCCTTTCTGCTGAAGCGGTATGTGTTGACAGGAATTCGTGATGGTCCCCATGAACCATTTATTGCAGATTCAGTGGACTTTGTTGTTTCTCAGGTAATCTTTTTCTTGCATAATCAAATGCTTATTAGCAATCTGCTATTTGTGTCTCTCAGTATGCAAGAATTTGTTTTGTTTTTTGGGGACTAGTCAACTATCATCAGGCTCTCCATATTTCCTTAAATAGATTGTTTGATCTACTTGATTCAGGTGGAAACCCTCTCTAGAGAAGATTTGGCCTCCAGATTGTCGCTGACAACTGATGATGCTTCAGTGGGACCTCTTCTTCTTTCAGATTCATTTATCACTATAATGGATGTATGTCATCTCACGTAATAATTTGCTTATTTCTGCTGTATCACGCTGATCTCAAGATTTTTTCTTTGCATAGCTCTTTTCTTTAAAAAACAAATTCATTGTTGAATCTCTAGATCAATTGCTAATCTTAAATTCTGCTGGTAATCTTAAAAAAAACTTTTAGTGATACCATTCCATTCTAGATATGTTAAATTCTGCCGGTGCCGGTTATTTCTATAATGCATCATCAATTTTATTATATACGTTTTGCTTGTGACATTGAGTGCTGATAATATCTGTCACTACTTTTATCATCATCATTATTATGATAGAGTAGTATGGTACAAAATTTTTAATAACTCCACTTTCATCCTTTTGCATGGTCTTGCTACTTTCTTAAAGACTAATGACTACTGTGCAATTCCTCAACAACTTAAAGATCAACTGGGTGAAAGATATCCCGAGGCAAGGCGCGCATATTTGAAAACAGGTGGAGATTTTCCATTTCTTTCAAGACCAGATGAAGTCAACTTGCATCTTCAGGTATATGTAATATCTGACTTTTCTTATTTATTTTGCATGGGATTTATTCTGACAGTCTTGGGCTCATGGGTTTATGTTTTAACATATCTATATCATCATGGCAGTTACACCTCAGGCGTGTTGGTGTGGAAGCTAGGCCAGATTTGGTTCACAACATGCCTAAAGGTGATCTTGGAGGAAGTCCTAGCAAAGAGAATAACGAAGATGACTCTGACAAGTCGCACGAGGAGGATAGAAGGGGCTCAGAAAATTCACCTGCTGAATATGAGATCAATCCTACCCCAGAAAGCTCAGGATCAGGTAATTTAGACAAGCAGCCCCTTGATAGTTCAGAATGTTCCCACTTGAATCATGAACTCGCCTTATACGCCATTCCTGGTAGATTCATAAGGGGAAAGAACGTTGTGCTTCCAGGAACTTCTGTACATTTCGTGTGGGAATATATTGCTCTTTTTCATCTTCTTCGTTACATCAGTTCACTGTACATTTTCTGGAACTATTCTTTGGAATTTAGGCAAGTTGTGTAAGTTGGAATTCTTTTAGATATACTATGTATCATGAGAACCGAGGGCTTAAAAGGAAATTATTAAGATGGACAGTATTGTGGATTGGATTTCTGAGAGTTCCTTTAGCTGGATGAACTTGACATAGCGATATTGTAAGTTATTATTTGCATTTACGTGACCGGAAATGCTTTGTGAAAATTCTTCCTCTGTATTTTTCTTTTGACAGATTCTTCCTCTATTTAACGAAGAAGTTGGGTAGCGATCATGTAAAATTCTAGCTTTTTATTTATTTAATGCAGTTATTGAAATCAAAGAACATGCTAGGGAGAATGATGATAAACCACCACAATCTTGTTGATCTGAACGATATTTTGTTTGAATCTCCAAGATAAAGTTCCACATTCGAATTTTATACATAGAAAAATAATATGATCAAAAGAAAAAATCATACTAAAGATAATAAATCAAGTTTCTTTATTGAGATTGGTTATTCACATTCTTAGTAGATAGTTCGCATATAACCATTGAAGAATAATCTTTAATTGTAATCTAACAGAGTTATATATACTAATAGGGTTGCGAATGATCATAATATCATTTCTCCAAATAGTGGTTAAATTACAAATAATCAGAATATAATTTCTCCAAGTGGAATAATTGTAGATTCTAATTTGAGTTTCAAAATTACATTAACTTGTATTATCAGAAATCAACCTCAATTACATTATGAGGTAGATCACTTTTTCCAAAGTCTTAGAATCTATTATAACCATTCATGTTAGTATGTAAGTTCTTAACAACATAAATCCGTTACTCTATTATTGATTAACTTGAAATTTACAGTATTATACTTAACTTAAAATTCACATTATTAAAATTTACAGTATTAATACTGATACTGATATGTTTATTGGTTTATCAGTATAACAGATATCTCAACAAGACTTGTGTATAATGTGAGATAACTTTATATTTTACAATATTAAACTTCTTATTTTAATATTTTGTGACGGGTAATGTCAGTCCGCAAAAAATAGATAATGTATTTTTTCTTGTTATACCCAATCTAAAAAGGAATCCAAATATTACTGCACTTGTTATAACATATTCTTGAAAGGTGGCTCTCAAGGCAAAATTAAGTGCGTAAGTAATTTTTAACTAGCATCAACAGTCGTAGGCCAATATTATAACGAGGAATGTTTTTAACAGAAAATTATTCTCTTCCTTTTGTCAGTTAGTCATGGTAATCGAATACAAAGGATTTTTGGATAAACCCAGAGTATCTCTCACTAAAAACTAATGTCTTTCACATAGCATCACTAAAAATATTCATATAACGTACAAAAAGAGGATGTTCTTTGTTCCAAGAAATCCAATTTTCAAAAAATAAATCTATTAAAATTTTACATTTAGTTCATTCAAGTTAAAATTTTGTTTTTTTATGTGAAATACAGTTTCTTGATGATAAAAAAAAATATTTTCTATAAAAATCATAAATTATATGTAAAATTTGAATTCCTTGAAATTTCTTCTATTAAACCAAAATTAAATGTATGTTGTAAAACAACATATGAATTTTCATCGAAAATTTTAAAGATGCTCTAACATGTATTGCAATATTTAATTTATTTTATATAATTAATATTAAAACTTGTAATAAATAATAAATAATTTAATATTTAATATAAATTATATATTAAATAAAATAATTTAGTCCTTCGATTCAAAAATATTTTATTTTTTAATCCTTCTATTTTTCAAAATTATCATTTTTAATCGTTAAGATTAAATGATATTAATAACGTGTTAATAAGATAAACGCTTATTTTGTCATCAATAAGAAAAATAACTGATATCTTATTTCTTATAATCTCAAAAATTAAAATTATAATTTAAAAAAATAGAATGAATAAAAAATGAAAATTTTATTTTAGAGAACCAAAATAAAAAATATCTTTAAATTTGAAAACTAAAAAATATTTAAATTTAAATAAAATTATAATATATAAATTATACTTAAATTTATAATAAACAATTAAAATCATTATTGGTTATTATTTATTCACTTTCAATACTATTAAAATTAAATAAAGTAATAGATATATTGAAAAACAAAATACTAAGATCAAGTATCAAATATTAAATATACATGAAAATTGAAAAAGGTATAATCCGATTGAAAAAGAATTAACATGTATTCAAAATAGAATAATAAAAATTATCAAGGATACAAAATTGAGTTAAAGAGAGAATAAAATTTCACTATCTAAATTATTATATATTTAAACTTATAAACAATGTTTTAGTGCAAAATTTCAAAAGAAAATCGAAATGATTCGCTAGAAAAAAAAACAAGATGAAGTTCAGACTTGTTGCCATTGTACGTTGCGTAGGTGTTAAGATTGGGTTGCCAATCTTTGCAGTGTAGACGGTACCACAACGTGCTCCATAGTGGTATAAATTCACAAAACACCATTTGTACAAAATCAAACTTCTTTACCATCAAATATAATAACAGATTCCAAACAACATTTGTTGAAATAACATTAAATAACGCTAAGTGAACGTAGATTTTGAAAAGACTTAACTACTCATCCTCGTCTGACAGTGTCGCTTGGTATTAAAAAACACACCAAGACTAATTTTAATTTTCTTTTACTTGTATTTGTAGCCATCTAACTTTAGCCAACACGAATTTCAGAAACCAATTGAATGCATAAATGTCGTACGAAAGCAGTAAATATTGTCATCCGTCAAAAGTCATAACTTCTCAATATATATATTACTTGAAATTAAAACCAAAAAACGCAGTCAGTTATCTCTTTAAGGGACAACCTCCAACAGCTACAAGAGAAAAAAGAACACCACACTGATAAATTGACTTAACTACTTGGAAGTATCTTTCTCAGTCTAAAGACAGTTCTTAGCAAAATTAAGACCACATTACCTATCCAGCCTTCAAATAACATCAAAATGATATGGCAAATTGCTAGCTCAACAGCAACTTCAAGGCAGTAAAACCCATGAAAGGTGCATACATTCTCTAAGCAACCAGAGTGCTGGCAGTGGTTGATTCACTGCAAAAATCACAAGTCATTAATATAACAGGATAGGGACAGTGGAAACAGGTAGAAACAAGATTGGGTTTCAGATTTCAAATACACAAATAGCAGTGAACATCAATAGAGATTCAATTAGAAAATAATCATTTGAATGTAACATACCAAATAATGTCAAGTATGCATACAATACTTCTACAAAAAAGTGTCTATCAGTATATAACAATCAGTAGGTAAAAGATCTGAAATATAACAAACCGAGTGGCTACTTACGCCGCCCATCTCAAGTAAAATACCTAAAATGCGCTTCCAAAACAGAATCGAAGTATATGGCATGCGTGTCTATCAGTATATGACGATTGCATCAGTTTTTGACCATCATACAACACATTCAGTAGGAAACAAATCTAAAAGAAATATGAAAAACCGAGTGGCTGCTTGCCCATCTCAAATAAATACCTAAAATGTGCTTCCAAAACAGAATAGAATTATATGGCACACAGAATTTTAACAACTTAAAAATTAAAGATATAAGGAATGCTCGAATCTGTGTTAGGAAAGGCAGGGACAAATTGAACCTAACCGCTTCATTGCTCACAGCTTAAAAGCATAGCACTAACATAAACTATATAAGACATTTTTCCCCTGAGCACTGTTTCATTCAAATTGTTCTCCATTAGTGTAACAAATAGGTGAGGGGTTTGAAGGCACTTACTACTTCCAAACAGGAGGGAGCTTCTTAGTCTTCTTGTAGTAGCGAGCCAGTCGGTGGATTCTGCTCTCCACAAGAATCAACCTAAACTTGGAGTCCTTGTCCTTTCTGTTCCTTTCCAAATGCTTCCTAATGGAGACTGCCTTCTTAATCAAATGGTACAGATCCTCTGGAATTTCAGGCGCAAGCCCTGAAACCAATTACCAAAACAATTTTTACACCAAAACAATTTTTACATCATTATTATTATTATTAGGTTATTATAAACACTTACTTTATTTTTCTTCCTATCTCACTCACTTCTTCTTTTACCATTCACAAAAATCATCACAGCTTTCACTTTCCTTTCATTTTTTTTTTTCTTTCTATCTCTCTTCCTTACCACTATACATTAAAATTTCCCATATTCCAATCACCTAAGAAATAACAGAAATTGTTATATACAACAGAGAGTCGGCACAAACCGTGAGCTTTGAGGATCCGAAGGATTTTGCTGCCAGTGACGAATTTCACCTGAGCAATACCGTGAGAATCTCGGAGAATGACACCAATCTGAGAAGGGGTCAAACCCTTTTTTGCGAACTTACAGATGTTTTCTTCCACCTAGAAAAAAAAAACAGGTAATACATCATTAACCATGTGAGATAAATATATTTGAATATATATATATATATATATATATATATTGGGAGAGAATATTACATCTTGTGAAGAGATCTTAAGCCAACTTGGAGGTGTCCTTTTATAGGGCAAAGCAGATGAGGATATACCCTTACTGGAACCAAAGGAAAAAGCAAACTTTCAATAATGGGAGAGAATAAAACGAATTTGATGAAGGAAAAAACTTTCAATAATGGGAGAGAATAGAACGAATTTGATGAAGGAAATTGGAAGAATGGTACGAACCCGCGGCTGTGCATACGACCCATGGCTGGTGGCTGTCACTCGCTTGAAGCTGTGCTTCTTCTGATTAGGGTTGCTGACGCTCTTCTGCACACTCCACTACTCTGAAACCCTAAAATCTCCTCTCTTTCTATTATTTATAAAAGAAACCGTCACCTGTACTGATGCTACGTCGTTTCATATATACAAAATATTAGAGATTTTTCAATTATATTTTTTATTAAATATAAATATTATATGTCCAAAAAAATATGTACACATATTTTACGATTTATTTTTTATCATAAAAACATAATAATATTAGGTAACTTATTAGTGACATTTAATTTTATTAGATAATTATAATACTTATAATACAATTTTATGATAATAATTTGTAAGTATAAATATATTATAAATATTAATAAAAATATATGTTTGTAATTTTTTATTATTATTTTTTTAATAAATTATGTTTTTTTATTAATATAAATAAAATATTTTTTTAAAATTTAAATAAAATAAATAAAAATTAATTAATAAATAAATAAAATTAAAAATTAAAAATTAAAAATTAAATAAGTAATTAAAAAAATAATAGAAAAATTATAAATAAAATATATTTAAAAATAAAATAATTTTAAAATACATAACGACGATGATATATAAATATAGAAAAATAATTATAAAAAATTTTATTTATATATTATTATTGATAATATAGAAAAAATTTATGAAAATTATTTTATATATTATAATAAATAATATAATAAAAAAATTTATGAAAAATATACTATATTTATTTGTTATTATTTAATTTTAAAAATATAATTTTATATTTAAATATATTAAATAATTTGCTTGAATTAATATAATTTTTTATTTTAATTTAAAATCTAAATTAAATCATACAGTTTAAAATATATATATATATACAAAATTTAAAATAAATTCTGTTTTAATTGATTTTCTGTTTTTCTTAATCGGTTTTCAATTATTTTTTATTAGATAAATTCGGTTTTGAATAATTTAAAAATAAAAAATGTATATATTTTTATGATTTTATTTTGTATTTTTTTTTTTTTAATTTATAAAATTAAAAATAATTATTATTTTATTTTTTATTATATATATTTATATATATATATATTCATATGTATTTATCATTAAACACCTAACACCTAACATGATTATAATTAATATTTTTCAAAACAATAGAAAAGATATAAAAAAATGGAGGAGAAAAATATAAAAATTCTAGGAGTAACTAATATTTATACATAACAATATGCATAAATAGTTGCTAAATTTAAAGTTAATTGTTTACCAATTGCAATTGAAAATCTAACTAGTGTATTAGAATTCATAATATGATTAGTTTATTTAAAATTGTTTAATTATTTAAAATATATATATATATATATATATATATATTTATGTTTATAGATTTTTAAAATTTTGAACTAATTATTATTTATTATGTAATCCATTGTTTGAAAGATAAATGATTGTGTTTAATGTGACAAAAAGGAATTGAAAGTGAAATGCAATATCCCCTTAAAGGATGGTAACGCTGCAACAAACAAATTGGCAATGACTTTTTTACCTATTTTTAAAAATATTTTTTTAGTATTTTTAGTTTTTAAAAACTAAAAAAATAAAAAAATATATATGTAAAATATATTTTTTATTTCATAACTTTTTAATTCTTAGAAATTAAATAATATTTTTTTATTAATAATATATGTATCTTCGTTAATGACTTGATTATATTGTTCTTGTTATCAAATTGTTAAAAATGTGACTTCTCAATACTCTTTCACTTAAAATAGTTTTTAAGCTAAAATTGTCAAACAAATTTATATATTTATATATTTTTTCAAAAACTTTTTAAAATTTAAGCCTTGAATTGTTTGTTTTGAGTTTTTATAAGACCCTCTGTTTTTTAAACTCATGAGTGCTTTTTTATATAACAAATTACGAGGTGACTTATTATAGATTGTATTGTATAAATTTGTTTAATAATAACTTTTAACGTTAGTTTTACTCTTTTTTTTTTTTTAAACTCTAACAAAAAAAATCATAGATGGTGTATATTTAAGAGTGAAAATCCATAAGTATATATATATAAAAGCAGACACTCATTCAAGTTAACATGATACTCATTCAAGTTAAGATGATAATAACCAGTAATACATATTTCAGCTTCATCTAAGTAGCAATTAATCTTAATCTATATTTGATTTGGTGAACATGAGAGATTATGTTTCATGGTTGGGATTGGTAAAATGATAGTCTATAAAAACGATTACAATCTACTTTGCCTTATTCTTCTATTTAGCTTATGTTTTAATCCTTAAGAAGAATGAAATGTAATAACATGTTCATATAATAAAATGAAGCTTTTATTTGATTAAATTTTATTTATATTGGTATACGTCACTCCATATTTTGAAATGAAGCTTATTACGAAGTATATAAATTATTCGATGATCGAAATCATATGTTTAATTTTTTATATTTTAAAATAAAAAGAGTTATATCCTAATTAATTATAAATTTTAATTATCCTATAAATTTTAATTTTCATTATAATAATAATAAGTGCTTAATTTAATAAAATTTTTGTGTCTTAAAATGGATTCTCCTCTACACCTATCATTTCATTTCTGGATATTTCGATCATCTATTGACATTTCAACCATCTCATACTTATTACTATTAAAGCAAAATCTAATCCCAATTCCATTTCGACTCAACCATGTAATAGAAGAATTAATATATATACATATTCTTATAATCCATATTCTTATAGCCTGTTCTTATTGAAATCACCATGATTCTTTCTATTTTCTTTGTGATAATTATTACATAAAAATAATTCTATTTTCCCTAACTAGACTTTCTCAAATGATCTAATCTCTTCCAATATCAAACTTAAGATTTATCTAAAATAACTTTCAAAATGCAATGCACATGATCAAGAATGGTGTTAGACAAGGAATCTAAATTATCATCACTACCCCCATACACATTATAGAATGATTTATCAATGCACGTATATAAGAGAATAACACAAATAATATTTTTAAATGTTGAACAATCACAATATAAGCAACCTTATTAATCATTAACCATAACTCAATTAACTAATTTATGTATTTGAATTTAATTAAAAAAAAGAAAAAAAAGGAAGTTAAATTGGTAATTTGATCTCACTTGGCGATCATTTTGGCGATGAAATCTTCATAGCGGATCTTACCATCGGTGATGACATCAGCCTCATTGATCCATTCGTCAAACTCAGAAGGTTCAAGTTTCTCGCCAATGCTGGTGAGAATATGACGAAGCTCGTTGACAGAGACGAAGCCAGTGGAATCCTTGTCGATGACCTTGAAGGCGTCGCGAAGTTGGCGATCGAAAGGCTCAACCTGCAAATGCTTTCTCATGATATCCAAAAATTGTGAGAAATCAAAGGGATTAGTGAGGTTCTCTTCAGCGACAATGGCCTTGAGTTGAGCCTCGGTTGGGTTCCCACCCAAAGATCGCATCAGGATCCCTAACTCTGATGGCGCGATCAGACCATTGCGATTTGTGTCAAACAACGTGAAAGCTTCCTTCATCGCAGAAACTTGTTCCTCGCTTAAGTCTTTACCCATTCTTTCTCGATCTTAATTACACCTTCTTTCTTTCCTATTGCTTCCTATCGAAATCTCTTTTATACTTTCCACAAATCTGTTACCTTCTTTTATAGTTAAGCTTTTTTTCGCATTTACACTGAATGAGTCTATTTTCAAAATATTTTTTATGTTATAAATTTTTATTTCAAGAAAAAAAATTATTATACTTACTAGTCTATTTCAATTATTTTTACTTATATAAAATTGATATGGTAACTCTCTTCTTTTCATTTTTTAAAAATTTTATAATAATACTTGTATAACAATCTTTATATAATAATAATAATGAGAAATTAATAAATATTATTAATATGGTAGCTCTCATTTATTTTTCATTATCCTATGACTCATTTTTTCATTTTTCATTAAATTCATATTTATTAATTTCTCGCTCTACATTATATTAAATTAATATATACATTAAATTTAAGCTTATTTCTACTTAAAATCCAGGGACAATTTGCGTCTTACAATCAATGCTATTTCTTGGTTTATAAATTTGTTAGACCCCTTGGTGCAATTAATATCAGTTCTAAAGAGAATATATACTTTATATGTGTTTAAGGTCCTTAATAATGGTATTTATTATTTTTAATGATGAATAATTTATATTAATACCATAGTTAAAAAAGCAACATAAATTACAAATAATATTTTTATACAGAACAATGTTTTTTGCTAGCGTTGTGTATGTTTCCTTATCTCAATCATATCGAGAATGGTGGCAGAGATTGAGTGGCGACATGGTTTTGAAGTTTGATGCAGTCTTGACTTAAGGACAACTAAAGTCTCTTTCACCACAAACAAACAAAAACAAAATGGAAAGTCCAACATTACTTTTTTTCCTCACCATTGCAAAACTTTCTCTTATAAACAAGCTTATACTTTATTCATTTTAATGCCCAAATGCCAAATGGTGTTTGGTAAAGTGGAGAGCATTGAAAATCATCATCACACACTCATCACTACCTTGCCTTTTTCCACTTCAAAAAATTTAATCATCCCAAACTATGCATTCTAAAAGCCATAATTTAAGCCTAGCTACAATCAGCCACACCTTTCTTTGTCCTTTTTAAAACAATTTTTTTAACTTTTATATTAATTTATTACAAAAATAATTATATATATTATAAAAAATTTGAGTATATATAAAATAAATATTTGTTTTCTTAACATAATTTATTTTATATCTAAAATAATACCACTAAAATCCAAACTTAGTTAAGAAATGTAAATGTTACCACTTCTATCAACTCAATGATTCTTTTTCACACACATTCGTTTTTATGCTTCTCTTGTCGTTTGGTTTCAGAGTCGGTGTTCCAAGTTCATCCTTTCTCAGACATCATGCTTATGTTTCTCTTGCGTAATAATAAGGGAATTCATTTCTAAACATTATATAGCATTACATTTTCAATTTTTGTAATTTTGTGACGAGATGGGAAAGTTGAAAAACAAATAGTCAATTGAGGTGGTCCACAGTACCGAAATCATTCATTGTTGCTTTAAATATTTTACTGTAGAAATACTTTTTCTATACAGTGACAACCATCCTCGCTGACCGTCATCTCCTCTTGGAAATGCAGTGTGAACCAACCTGTCTGTCAGCAACTCATAAAGTTAATTAATTAGCTATGTTCTCTCTGTGAAAACGCTCCCTTTCTCCACTTCATTCTCTATGCAGAAGCACAGATTAAACTACCACGTTCAATGTCTTAGATAAAGTGTACAAAACATTGACTAACAAGGTCATGCTGGGTGACTGTATTGACCAACAACCACAAACCACAATCTGAGACAAAAACCTCACATGGGTGCCTCTCTTTCTGCTTAGTTTTGGACAATTTTCAATCCAAAATTGGAAATGAGTTTCCTTCATCTCCTCCTCCTTCTGTGTCTGTTGGTTGCACTCTTCAGTTCACAGCTGGTTCGTGCAAATGCAGAGGTAAGAGCTCTCATGGACTTGAAAAAATCTCTGGACCCAGAGGACACGCTCCTTCGCTCGTGGACCAGTGATGGTGATCCATGCAGCGGTTCGTTCTTGGGGGTTGCGTGCAACGAGCATAACAAAGTGTCCAATATATCATTGCCAGGAAGAGGCCTTTCTGGCCGTGTTTCTCCAGCTGTGGCTGAACTAAGATGCTTGTCAGGTTTATACTTACATTTCAACCATCTCTCTGGAGACATACCTAGAGAGATTGCAAATCTTAAAGAATTGATGGATCTCTATCTCAACGTTAATAATCTATCTGGAACTATTCCTCCTGATATCGGGAACATGACTAGCCTCCAAGGTTAGTATATATAGTTTTGTGGTAGTTTTTCCTTTAGTTTAGTGTATCAATTTATCTACACTGGTTTTGTTTTTATTTGATAAGCTTTTTTTGCGGTTAAATTCATGGAGACGGAACATATGTCTAAATTCTAGACGTACAATTTGGGTATAATCATGATTAAGTTGATTTAAATTATGTGAATTATCTGCCGAACACTCTGTTAGTTAAGTTGCGTGACAACTATTATGACCTGGATTGTACTTCGTCCAGCTTACAAGTTGCGTGATCAGAACTGTATCTACTTCTGCATTCCATGCTTGTCTGTGGGTATGCATTATTCAGTCCACTTGTGTTAAAAATGAATGATACTGAAATGAACCCAATTAATCTCTTTGTAATTTATTTTTAACGAGCCTAACTGTACTTGGTATCGAACTTGAAAGGTTTTGGTTAGAGTTCTGTGTGTTAATCCAAGTTCCCCTGCTCTTCCTACTTTTAGTGTTGCAGTTAGGCTATAACCAGTTAGAGGGGAAGATACCTAAGGAACTGGGTTCATTGAAGCAGCTTAATGCTATTTCTTTGCAACATAACAAATTAACTGGTCCAATTCCTCTAACCTTGGGTACCTTGGAGAATCTAAGGATGCTATATTTGAGCTTTAACAACTTCAATGGCGCAATCCCTGCAACACTGGCTGATATTGCAAACTTGGAAGTTCTAGATGTTCAAAACAATTCTCTTTCAGGGACTGTTCCTTCTGGTAAGCCATTATTCTTATTTTGTTATTCACCTGTTTTTGTACATTTGGACGTATACTGATTAATGCTTTAAAATGAAAATGAAGCATTGGAGAGATTAGGGGAAGGATTTCAAGGTGCAAACAACCCAGAT
Source organism: Macrotyloma uniflorum (assembly GCA_016859785.1). NCBI lineage: Eukaryota > Viridiplantae > Streptophyta > Magnoliopsida > Fabales > Fabaceae > Macrotyloma > Macrotyloma uniflorum. The sequence goes on from BDMB01000003.1 coordinate 927,857, forward strand.
CTCTGTGCAGTTGGGTTTTCTACTTTGAGAGCTTGCAACAATGATAAAATATTCGGCATTGGTCAGATTAGTTCCCCAAACATATCCATAAATAGTAATCCTTCAATAACTTTCAGGAATCCTGCAAATACCCACTTGCATTGTAACCAGATGCATTGCTCAAAGTCAGGAAGGTTTCTTCATGTTGTTATTGCAGCAAGTGTTACAACTGCCATTATTACGTTCATTAGTTCCGGAATTTTCATATTTGTCAGATACCGCCGCCAAAGGCAGAGGGTCAGGAATACATCAGATTGTTCTGAAAGCCAACTTAGTCCTTACCTGCCTAAAGAGTTCTACAGAAGTTCTTCTCCACTTGTTAATCTTGAGTATTATTATAATGGTTGGGATTCGCTGGCTGATGGTCAAAATGCAAGTGGATTATCCCTCGAATATTTGAACCGTTTTAGATTTAATATTGATGAGATTGAATCAGCAACACAGCACCTTTCTGAGGCCAATCTATTGGGTAAGAGCAAACTCTCAGCAGTCTACAAAGGAGTTCATAGAGACGGTTCTCTTGTGGCTATTAGAAGCATTAGTGTGACTTGCTGCAAAACCGAGGAAGATGAATTTTTGAAGGGGTTGATCCTATTAACCACTCTGAGACATGAAAATATTGTTAAGATGAAAGGTTTCTGTTACTCAAGGAGTAGAGGTGAATGGTATTTTGTCTATGACTTTGCCACCAGGGGTAATCTGTCTCAATATCTTGACAAGGAAGATGGAAGTGACTGTGTACTTGAATGGTCCAAGAGGGTTTCTATCATCAGGGGTATTGCAAAAGGTTAGTTCTTCCTTAAACTATTTCTGCATCAGATCCTACTCTAGATAGTATGTACTTTTTTTTAGAATGAAAGTGAAGAGGTTTGAACAGGGGAACTCGTGCAAACATTTGAACTCTAGACAAAACTACTAAGTAGTGCAGAATCACAATGTTAGTCCCGACTAATTTGCTCATCATGATCGTGACTAATCTGTACATGATATGTAATCAAGTATTATTATTATTTCTTATCGAAAAACTTGAATGTGTTCCATAGATATTGACTGAATAGGCTGACCCTACTGGAGTATACAAATACCTTTTTTTTTTCTGTTTATATTGACTTTTCCTTTATGACCAGGTATTGGTTATTTGCACAGCAATGAAGCAAGCAAGCCTACAATAGTACACCAAAACATTTCAGTTGAAAAGGTTATTCTAGACCATCAATTTAACCCCTTGATCATGGATGCTGGCCTCCCTAAGCTTCTTGCAGATGATGTAGTTTTCTCAGCTCTTAAAGCAAGTGCTGCCATGGGATATCTAGCACCAGAGTATATTACTACTGGACGCTTTACTGAGAAGAGTGATATATATGCATTTGGGGTTATTGTGCTTCAAGTTCTATCAGGAAAGGCATTGATAGGGGGTTCAATCCGGGTGGCAGTTGAAGCTTTCAAATTTGAAGATTTTGTTGACACAAATCTGAAGGGAGATTATTCTAAATCTGAAGCTGCAATTCTTTCAAAGCTTGCAATTGCCTGCACCCATGAACTGCCAGAGCAAAGACCAACCATGGTGGAGGTGATTGAAGAGCTGACCATGCTTCCTGTCCAGTCTTCATGATGTAGCAGTTTATGTGGTAATGACAGTGGAGTACTTCCTAACATCTCGGCTTGTTTTTTTGTTTTTCTTTGGCATACTCATAACACATCCTCTTCCAAATAATTGTTTATTCTGGACATTGATGAAGTTGAAGGATCCTCTTTTACTGTAAATCATTTAATCGAAGGGAGTCCAGTGGTAACTTTAGATGATAAAATAAATTGTAGATAACCGAAGCACAACTCAAGATTTATTGTTGATTATGGCTTTATCATTCCACTGGTAATTTATTACTGAAAAATAAAATTCTGCTAATGAGCAATTCTTAATTAATAATAAGAAATATATTAAAAAAGTCCAATAGAAAATATATCATTAATACTAATCTTTCATAAAAATTGAACTAAAATATAAATTTGGTTTCTTTATAATCTTTCAAAATCATTGATTTTAGTCCTTAAATTTTTCGAGACTTACATATGATGACTTGGGCAATCGCCAGTGCCAAATTTTAATTTTATATTGTGCCTAAATTGGTTAGTAGATTAAATGAGAATCCAAGCTTCAATCTTGTTGACGTGTCTCACACTTGTCCATTCTTTGAACCTAAACCTCCATCACCACTTATTGTTCAAGAAACATTAAGTAAGCAATTAATAAGAATAACAAAGCGATTGAACACCAAAGGATAAAGGTTTGATGAAAAATGTTTTGGAAGAGGGCTTGGAAGTGAGAAATAAAAAAATATTAGGATGCATGAAAATGTTGTTTTGGGCTTTGAAAAAAAGGCTATTACGAAAAAGGTTACCAAAAACGCGTAACCTTCCCGTGTTTAGTCAATCTTATCCTTTCTAATTAGTTAATTGTTGTACCTGATTTCATCACTAATCCAATGATCAATTTGAATGGTTCAATAACTGAAGTCTTAATCAATTTATACAGATAACTTTTTTTTCCATAACATGTATATAATTAAATCGATTTTATCCATTACTGATATCACTTTAGGTCTTAATCACTTGACTGATGAACAGATGGTGTAAGTTGTTATAAATTTTTACCTAAAAAAATAATTATATATTAATATATGTATTAGGTTAGATTCTGCACAATACATATTATCATTAGATTAATCTTGGTTAGTATAACTTTTCTTTAACAAAAATAAAACTGTTGGTATAAACATTATCTATCTATACATTTCCTTTTACAAAAATGGCTTTTCATGAATATATATTGTGCTTGAGTTCAAAATCATGGTTTAATTTGTCGTTCCATTTTAATTTAAACTTTGATCAAAATTAATTATAACGATAATAATTATATAGTTGTTCCAAACATGCTCTAAATTGTGAAGGGTTCTCAATTTGTTTGGTTAGTTTAATTTTAAAAAGTGTGCATTGTTTGAAAGGGACAAAGAAAAACAAGATTCAAACTAGAAAAATCTTTAAAAGTTTGAATGATCTTAATCTCGTGAACATGTGAATGAAAGAAATTCGTACCCAAGTGGAAGGAATTTTCTCTTTATATTTTCCTGTTTCTTTAACTAAAAAAACGATACTTTGTATTAAAAATTGACTACACCAAACTTATTCTTAAACTTTCATTCAAGAAGAAAAATTCATTTAATATTATAAGGAATATTTTGACTATATTCTTAATTAACGCAATATGTTTTATTTCTTCAATTTTGAAAAAAAAGGAGGGAGGTAAAGTTACGTTTTCACCAACAGTATCAGTATTATTGTTATATGAAAAAGAGTAAAAGATTCACACATATAATCTTCCTTTCAATTATTTTTCACACTATCAATCTTAATATAATGTGAAAATTAGATGAAATAACAAGATTCACACATATCATCTTCCTTTCCTTCGCATCTATCATCATAATCCATGTGTTCTTGCATAGATAGATAAAAGTTTGAATTAGATGCCAGAAGTAGTAGATAGACATTCTTCTCGAACATGTAATCATAAATGTTACCACCAAGCGAGTGATGAACATTAATGAACTCAAATCAATGTTTACATTAAGAGCATGAAAGTGTCTCACGCTACGTATTCGAAGGAATGATGTATGTTACGCAATAACCATGTTTGCAATCTTTTACAAGAGTAATTTCTCATGATACTATCTTATCCAAGCACCCAAATGCAAATTTAAATTATCTGTGCATCTATAAGAGTTTGACCTTGTGGAGCAGAGGTTAATAACCAGAGATTAGTTTGGAAAGAAAAATCAAAAACCTAAAAGAGTACACAACCTTGTCATCTTGAATTAAATAAGGTAAAGAAGCTAAAATCTAAATTATTGTTTCATGGATTTGTAATCCTCGAAGGAATATACTTTATATACTAAAATGGAGGTGGTGAAATTTTGGTTGTGATTATGACTTTGGAAGGTCATAATCAGAAAGTGGGCCAGCATATTTAAAATCCTGTAATGGTAAGGCATTATTTAAATGGGCACAAAAACAATGATTTGACTATGGTACATCCTTAAGTTTATTAAATGAAATATGAGATCGTATGGTTATGAGTTTAAGATGTTAAAAAAATGTGTATTTGTGGAGCCAAGTGGTCCAAATAGGCGATAACGATGGGAGATAAGAACCTAACTAGCTGACGTTAATTAACACATGCAATGTGATTTCTGATGTAATACTTCCCCTTGTGGAGTTACTGTGAGCGTACCTTTCAAGCTAAATACCACCTTTTTAAAGAAAAAATAAAAACTCTAATTCAATCTTACAAAATCAAATTTTGATTCATTTTATTATTTTAGTAGGATTTTTAACAATAGACAACACTATTTTGAAAAGTATTGGAAGATATCAGCACCTGGTCAGCGTAGATAGCTGCATATACTCAGAAAATGTGGTTTTGAAGGAGACTGAGATCAGATCCTCTTCATTTTGATATCGTTATGGACGCGGTGAACTTGAAGAGCTTCAGACAAAATATATGCTTCTGGAAGTAATCTAATACCCTCACCTCGCTTCCTATTCTTTAATGTCAATGCATAAAGTTATTCATTTGACCATGTCCATTTCTCAGTTTCTTTAATCTTCTTATGACTCACCACCCATCCATCCTCCATCTATTCTTTTATACCATACTCTTTATTTTTATATTAAAACAAACCTAGCATATGCCAATTTACACTCCTTTTCCAACTTTATTATAAACAAACATTCCTTTCCGACAGCCACGCAAAAGTTTTTCTTATCACTTTCCTAACATTACTTATAAATAAATAAATTCGGTGCATGCTGTTTTTGGTACATAAATAAAACAAAAATTGGTACATAATAAGTTACTGTAAGATAGGGATTTTGTGTTGCCACATTGGTAATTGGTTATTGTTATTAGATATTATTTTGAGTGGCATAACATTGGAGTATAAGCAGGGGCAGCCGCCACTAGGCTAACATTGAAAACAGGGGCAGCAAGAGCAGTATCAAATAAGGAAAATGTGTTAATGATTTTCATAAAAAGGATTTTAAAAAGATACATTAAGAGGACAAATCATTATCATTATTATAAATTTAACGCATTCATATAACAGTTATCGGATAAAGATGACTCGGATCATATTTTATCTTGATCAAACTTGAAATATATGTCCAAAATTGAAATTGTCTGATATTCATGCAGTGAATTAACATATGATTTTGTGAATTCACCTAGTATTATGATTCTGGATAAACAACATTCTAGTACAGAAATATATATAAATTATATTTGTGTCAATTCTTGCTTTAAGAATGTGCAACTGAAAATTCCGTTTGCACAGTACACGTAAGACATGACAAGGAAAGCATTGTAAATGGTAAGACAGAGAGACAAGAAAAATTCACTCGTGAAACAAAACAGGAGTTATCCGAATCTAACACACACACACACGTCAGATTGGCGCGGAATAAATGTCAACGGTCCTCTTTCCTCTCTCTCCAACCCTTTCTTTCTTTCTCATCTCTCTCTCACGCCACCAATATTCATATATATTAAACCCTCGTCACCCATTTTCTCCCATATTCAGTTATTCACAATCCAAGACAGAGACCCAAACAAATCGCAGGAGAATGAAGCTAGTTTGGTCCCCAGAGACAGCATCCAAAGCCTACATCGAGACAGTAAAATCAGTAAGCATGCATGCACTTTATGTTTGTGTTTGTGTTTAGGGTTTCTGAAGCAGCTTAATTTCATGTTCTATCGGTCTCTAACTATATCTTTTGTGTGCAGTGTCGGATTTTCCGGGAATCGGGGGTGGCGGAGCTGGTGTCGGCGATGGCAGCGGGGTGGAACGCGCAGCTGATTGTGGAGACGTGGTCGGAGGGGGGAATGATAGCGACGAGTGTGGGCTTGGCCGTGGCGAGGGGTCACACGGGCGGGAGGCACGTGTGCGTGGTGCCGAACGAGAGGTCGAGGTTGGAATATGCGGAGCGGATGGGGGAGGCGGGGATGTGGCCGGAGATCGTGGTGGGGGAGGCGGAGGAGGTGGTGGAGGGGTTGGCGGGGATAGAGTTCATGGTGGTGGACTCGAGGCGGTCCAACTTCTGGAGAGTGCTGAGGGTGGCGAAGCTGAGCAAGAAAGGAGCAGTGCTGATATGCAAGAACGCGAGCGAGTCGAGCAATAGTGGTATTGGTTCTTCGGGTTTTCGATGGCGGAGTGTTGTGGAAGAAGGGTCGCGTCGTGTTGTTCGTTCTGTGTTTCTTCCTGTGGGGAAGGGGCTTGACATAGCACACGTGTCGGCTATTGGGAGTTCGGCTGCTACTAAGAAATGGATTAAGCATGTTGACCAACAATCAGGGGAGATGCACGTTATTAGACGCTGAATTCGCCTCGCTCCGATATCACCTTCTTAGTTTTGACACTGCTATTAGCCTATTACCATTAGGGAACAAAAAATTTATTCCTAGGTCACTCACTGGATAGCTACTATTGTTTTTTGAAGGGCGTGTTATAGTGTTCAACTTTTGCTTTTTTTCTCCTGTAAATACACTTCTTCATACATATATACATACATACACCATGAAATTGTGAATGCCAGAGACCCATTTGCTTTATATTTCGTTATGTAACACTTTACTCTGATATTCTCTTCATCCATATTTGTAAATACCCCCCTTTTTAACCCAACTATATTCTTTCTTACAAATTCTCTTGTAAATATATCTGACATTTGATAGAAGAAAAAACACATTTTTAGTCTTATTATTTTACTGTCATATAGTCAAGGTCGTTAAGTTTTCTTTCAATCAATTTATTCCACAAATTTTAGAAAACATGTAGATTTAATTTAACATCTCTGATATTTATGAAAATATTTTCTTTATCAATTAAATAAGAGAATTAGTATATATATTTTGTATGAGTTGAACCCTGATACAAAGTTGTTTTGATGACAAGTTGATCTTGAATTTAGATTCAAAGTCAGTTTTCTTTTTTACTTGTATGTAACGATAAAACCGCCCAGTCTCCGAGGAAAAAGCATTTTGGCACAGGGGCACATTAGTTTATTTCATAAAAAAAAGATATAATTTCTTTTACCAAAGAAATTTCAAAACTATCGTTCTAGAAACTGGCTTTTACCAGTTCAGAATTTCCGGAAGGGGAAGGATAACACCCGATCTATATCTTTGAATCATTTACAGCACACACGCTCTGCCTCATCTCCTATATCTCATTATTTTTCCTCTGTTACTTATTTTGTTCTTCATATTTTTACTTTTATAATGTTATTTTTTGTGTTACTGCAAGAGAGAATCCAATTTGCTATCTGATCATGGCCATTTGCCTAGCCCCTTAACGCATTTTAGTCCCGACATCCCGAATCTTGTAGGTTATAGGACCGCTGAGTTATGGTTCAAAGCAACAAGAATATGACATGATGTTTATCGTGTATTTGTTTAGACCAATTTTTAGCAAATTGCGTATGGAATACAAATGGCCCTATTCTTTCTACCTACTTGTATAAAATAAAAAATCATGTCACGGAAATGTATAAAACGAACCTACCTACTAAGGAACCAACCTTCCAGCTACCTAAATGACAAAACTCAGCCATAACAGAGGCATTATGATCAACATGTTTTCAAGTGAAGCACGTTCCCAAGGTTGTTGACTTTCTATGTCTATTTACCTACAAGTCAGGACAAGTGCCAGAGGCGGAAAAAAGGGCAAAAGGCTCACCAAGAAAACACCACAGATTCAACTAAAATATGGTATTTCTATTTCAAAAGATCTATCCATTTAAATCCTAGATACATCAAAATGTTGGCTAACTACCAATAAGCAGCCACAAACCACTTTTACGGTCGTTCCAATTTCTCCTCGAATTCATGGTTATATTTCAACCATTCATCTAACGTCTCTATCTAATATAGTAGTGTCGGAGGATTGTGCTTCAGCAACCTGCAGCCCAGAGATTCAGAAATGACATCAATTGAGAAGATAGACATAATGAAACTGATAATAGAATGTTTGATAAATGAATCTCAAGCAAACAATAACGGTGAACTTACTAAATTGATAGTTTCAAGATTCTGGTCATGTTAGTCCCAACTATTTTTACTTCTCCTAAATGCTTTCTTATCTGAAAGCACCTTCTTGCTTTTAAGGCGTTTCTGTTCTCCTATAGCAGCCCTTCAAAATTACAAATTTGATTAACAGCTGTCAGTTATAAGTCCTTCACCATCATGTGATTCCGGTGTAATAGAAGCAACAAGCAAAATGGTACCCAAAATAAGAAATTGTATTTAACCTGGAGAATTAGAAAACATAGAAAGACAAGTGCTCTTACATCTTGGCAATTTTCTTCTTTTGCTCTTCTGAGGGAGGTGGCGGGACATAAGATGCTGCATCAATGATTTCCTATTTTTTGCCATTAAATAAAAAGAAAAGAACCATTGCTAAGTAAAAGCCAGTTTTGAGGAACCAGAAAAGATGTGTTTAAAGGGGGGGGGGAGGAAGATTATATAACTCAAGTCTAACATCAAAATGAGTACATCATATAAAACATGACCCTAATCAGGAGGGATCCAGCATAATATTATTTTTTCTTAAGGGAGTCACTGGCATCATTCATGTTCTCTCAATATCTTTATACATTGCAATAAAACTAAGACAGTTCCCATCCCATTCTGTGTTCCCCATTAGTCATTATTCTGGATTCAAACAATTATACTATGGACTAATGGAATACCTGGTTCGCACAGCAAATTTGGTACGGGGGACAAAACTTTTTCTAGATATGTGGAACAGAAGGGTATATCCATTTGGTTTGCTATTTCAGATGAAAGTGATAGACATTAAAATCTACTATTCTAACACGAACCAAAAATTAACATATGAAGCAAAAATGTTTTTGTGCTTGCACTAGGTACATTATCTGAACTCTGACTACAAGTAATGTGCATTTTGTTTGCACAATGCAGCAGTCAAATTTTGTTATCAAAAAATTTCACCCAGTCATTCTCTATCTCGTCAGTGGCCAACTCCTTTGGATGCACATTGCAGAGCCTTCTCCAAACACAGAAGCAGAGAAAAGCCACGTATGCAGAAGCAGAGTAAAGTCACTTTCCTACGCTCCAACAAGGTCTGAATACTGGGACGCTATTTGCTACAATGGGTATTTTGGCTCACAAGTGACCCATGATAGGAATGAACGTTCCAAAATGGGGAAATGAAAATCAACAATGAAGGAAGAGACAGTCAATGAGTAATAGAGAAGAAAGCAGTAAGGAACCACATTACATAAAATACACTTTGACAATATCACCTGATGCTTGTAAAAGCATTCTTTGAACAATTTCAATAAAAAAAAAAAATTATATACTAAACTTTCCTATGTTACCTGAAGCTTTGCCAAAGCATCCTCAATGTTACCCCTGAGAGAGAAAAAATGGTAGAAAAATTCAACCAATCTTGCAACATACAACAGAAAGAGGCAACGAATAGTAGAAAAGGGAAGAAACAAACTTCTGCGTTCTAGTTTTGGTCGAAGAAATCACAAGCTCCCCATCCTTGTTAATACGGTTTTTCTCCTGCCCAGAGCCAACAAAACTAAATATCATTCAAAATACAAGGCAGATGATCATTCAAACCAAGAGTAGAACAACAATTTTTAAGACCGAAAAAAGTTATCAGACAAGATATTCAGTATGCAATTTGTGCACCTCTAGATATAAACATAAAATATTAATACACATAAAACATTTAAGGTTTGTGTAACAGTTGAAGAGAAAATTTTGCAGCAGAAAATACCGTTTGCAAAATCTTGTCCCTGACCCTGTCACTCAACCAATATGCATTTTTAACGTTGAAGCGCATGTCCACCTTGGTGTTCACTGTCCAACCAATAATCACTGTAATGAGCCCCAGAATGGTACAAAGGATATAATACAAAGAAATAGGAATAAACAAACAATCAAGGAACCAACCTTTATTGACATTCTGGCCCCCAGGTCCTCCACTTCTAGCAAAGCTCACCGTAACATGATCTGAAACCAAAAAGGAAAAGTTAATACCTTTCTCTTTTTTGGTCATTTTGTTTTAAATTGACAAAATGGATAAGAGACCTAAGGTGATTTTAGGAGGAGGGGTTTGGTCGGCGGATAGAGCGCGATGTTCGGCTTGTTGAAGAATCTGCTGGACCTGCGAGAGGCGAGCCGATACTTTGTTGGCGCCATCGGAGTCTGAGGAAGCGCATCGAATTACAGGGCGCAACGAGCGTCGTAATTGAAGTGATAAGTGCAGAGGAGGAGAAACCCCGGGAAGACGAAGCGAAAGTGTGGAAGAAGAGAGTTGCAACATCTGCTTCACAACCAATACCATTCTAATGGTGCATGTAGCCATAGATGAATCAAGTTTCAACTATAAACCACAACCTCAACCCTCCCCAGTGTTTTGTCTTTCCTTTTTCCAGATTGTGGTTCCTCTTCCCCTTCAATTTGCATTATGCTACCGTTTCTTTCTAGCGTTTTTTTAATGTAATATTATAAGAGTCTTAAAATTAATAAATAAATCTCATGTTTTAAGAATAAAAAATAATTATTCAGTATCAACAATCATGTTTTTAAAATTTAATACTATATCTCATGTTTTAAGAATAAAAAATAATTATTCAGTATTAACAATCATGTTTTTAAAATTTAATAGTATATAGAAATATATAATTAGAGTTTTTTTAATATCCTTTTACAGGTTTTATTCGATGAACTCTTACCAGAACCGCTTTTATAACTTTTAACAATTTTAAAATATAATTTAATTATATAAAAAAATATTTTTAATTTTTAAGAATCAGATTTTGTACAAGATTTTAATCTTAAATTTAAGAGCCTTGCTATAACATATTCAATAAGATTTCTTATAAGACCTAAATTTTAAATTTAAATTATGATGAATATAATCCTTATATTGGAGATGTTATAAGAATTACTTTAAAATAATACGATTAGGTAGATTTATTAGAGTTAATTGACAGTTTTTTCATGAGACATTTGCATTAAAGATATTCTAATAACTTTTTTTAACAATTTACTTAATTAAAATAATAAGACTTTAAGTTATTTAAACAAAATTAGAATAAAATATTTTATTTAAACATGCAGAATCTATTGTCATCTATACTTAAAATCCTTCTTAAAAATAAAAATCGTTATTTGACGAATTTATAAACATTTATATTTAAAATATTAAATTTATATATTTAAATATCAAATTTTTATTGGAAAATTTGAGATTCTTAATAGATATTTTATTATTAATTAATTACTTTATCAAATTTTTTGACTTTAAAAAGATAATTAATTTTAAATGTTTTAATTAAAATTTAAATTCATATTTTTTTAAGAACAAATATAAATAACGATATTTTAATATTATTGTGTTATTCTTATACAAATTATTTTTCTTATTATATTCGGCAAGATTAAAAAAATAATATACATCAAAGTAATAGGTTATTGAAGAATTTTGAGAAAATGATTAATTATCTACTTTAAATAATTGATTATCTTGTACACGAATTTTAGTCTATTTTTCTTAAATATATTGAGAACTTCCAATAATACTATTTTCTTTTAAGTTTTATTGCTTTAAAAAGAGGATTTGAAAGAGAGAAAAAAAATGAAAAATATAAAAAAAAAGAAAGAAAAAAAAAATAAAATTGTATAAATCGAAATAAAAGAATAAAAAAATAAGAAAGTTAAATAATTATTTTTAAATTTTTATATTATTTTTAATTATTTATTATTATTAAAATAAAATAATTATTATTTAATTTTATATTTTATCATTATTTTTTAATTAATTATTATTATAAAAATATAAATATTATTAATAATTATAATATTATTAAAAAAATTTATATTTAAAATTATTTATTATTTTAATTTTATTTATTATTTTTAATTTTAATTATTGTTATAATAAAATAATAAATAAATAAAATATTATTTTTTTATTTTAATATTTATGTTTAATATATTATAATATTTAAATATTACAAATCTTGAATAAAAAAAATAAGCGTATGAATTATTTTTGAAATTCATAATATTCTTTTTTGATTTGGGAGAAATTATCATAAATCCGTCTTCTTGAACAATATTATTAAATAAATAGATGCTTACGATAATAAGTAATGTAATTTTTTTTTAAATAAAAAATCATTTTTTAACAAAAAAAAATTATACTTTTGTAGATACTTTTAATCTTTATTTTTTTTGTCACTATTATATTTTTTTTTCTCCTCATTCTTCCATCTCACTTTTTCATTCTCGCACAGCATATAAGATATATTATATACAACTTCCATAGGATTATAACAATATTATTATTCTCACTTTCTTTATAAGATTTTTTTAAATTCATTTTTTAAAAATACAAAAATATAATATTTGTTTATTTTAATAAAATATTTATAGTTTTTTTATTTCATTTTTTATTTTAACTCACAGAATATATATATATATATATATAAATTAATAAAAATTGAGTGAAAGATAAGAATATAAATAATAAAAGAATGATTGTTATTATCTTAAATTTTAATAATAATAATTAAATAAAATAATTTTTTTAAAATGTAACCATTAAAAATAAATATTTTATGATAATTCTCTAAACATAAAAATGAGATGGCTTCCACTTAAAAAATTTAACAAGATAGTTATGAAATCAAAGTATTTTTAACGGAAAATGGTTAGTAAAATATTTAGATAAATTATAAGTTAACTTATCATTATAGAAATCTTAGTATAATAAATTATCTATTGTTTCATCAAACAACTCATTAATAAATATTACTATTTATAATTAATTGAATTAAATTTTAAAAAAATAAAATAATAAGTTATTTAATTTTTTCTTTTAAAATAAAATTGTATATAAGTTGTTTAATGATGATGATGTGTGAAAATAAAATCTACATTTAAAATTTTTCAATATGATAAATTGTTCTTAAGATATTCTAACCATGATAAATCAACTAGATGAAAAATTAAAACCATGATATTCAAACCTTTGTAATGATAACAATTGCTTTGGAAAAACATTTTCATTACTTAGGAAGTAAAATTTCGAAGAAACAGTTACTTTACTTCAAATCAATTTCACTTTTCTATTTAACTTTTTTCTATTGTGTTATTTCTTACCTCTTCCACAATTAGAGAAATAAAAGATGCGTAAATCTTATTAAGTAACAATTTCAAATATTTTAATAAAAATAATATCATTTGTAAGGATAGAAAGTGTAAAAAGGAAAAAAAACACAATAAAATCAATTCAGATCAACATCCAATTATTTTTAGAAATATCATAAAAATGATAATAGATTATACTCCAATAAAATATAAAAGAATACATTTACTACAAACTTCCATTAAAACGAAGCACTAAATTCTGTAAATTATGGGTAAACAACTTCAAATCATGCATTAAAAGCAATAGATGCTGATATCAAACAGAAACCAATTGAAGATAACACAAAATTCGCAATTTAAGTAAACAATCTAACTTTTATGGATAATCTTTGAACTCGACTACGGACTAATTTACCTTTCTACGGTCTCTTTTTTGCCGATTATATTAAAAGCATATTTGTTTTTTTTAGAAAAAAAAAACTTATAAAAAAAAATCTAAGAACTAAGTTGTTTTATAGTATATTTTTTCTTTCCAGATTCATATATATTTTTTCATGTAACTTTTTTACATGAAAAGAAAAATAGTTATTTAAAATTATCTTTTAACAAATTTATTCAAATAAAAGTTAATTTTAAATATAATCAATTGTTAAAATAATCTGATTGAGGTGTTTTGGATGAGATATTTCAATTAAATTAATTAAGCTGCACTATCTTTCAGAATTGACATTCTTGGGTGTCGCATCTGAAAAACGGAGGTAAAGAATGTTTCCATTTGTTTTTTTCAATAACTGTATACATTATTAAAAAATATTTGAAATTATTACCTCAAAAAATAAAATTAATTTTATTAAACATAATTTTAAACATTTGAATTATATTTTATTTTACTTTTTAGAATCAAAATAATCAAATTGAGCATAAAAATCAGTGCCCAAACCTACAGAATAAAATAACGAACCACACAATGTATTTTACCACTACTATTAGTTAAAACTTACACACAGCTAAAACAAGTTTATCCGATAAAATATTTATTAATTTTTATACATATACATATGAAAATCCTTTTAAAAATATTTTATTTTAACAAAAAATAAAAAACTTAGATTCAATATTTGTATTTGTTTTTTGTTGCAAAATTCAATATATACATAGACTGCTATATAAAATCCAAAGACCCAATCGTCGGCCTAAAAAGTAACAAGATTACATTGATTGATTCATTATCTATCCAATAAGAATGATGATCCAATTGAATAACTTTATAATCCTACCCAACCGCAGTTCTTCAAATGACACCCAATAGTTTTCGTCCACCCCGAAAACAAAATATCTCCTTTAAAATTAATTTAAGTAGGTTCTCTTAGCAAACCCAGCCATAAAATAATTCAGCTATTAATCGATTCTGGTCATGGTGCACGAAAGCATCAGGTGCACGTTCTTTGCAGGAAAACATCTCATGCATACCAGAAAACAACTGAATAGGAAACACACCACGATTGGGGACGCTATAAATTTTGTTATGCATTCAGGTCATAATGCAGGTCTTAAACCCCTATCATCACTATAACAATTTCAATGGACAAATCCATCCTATTGAAGCATATAAGAAAAAAAGGCAAAAATCATCATATTCCTATAGGGAAAGGGAAGAAGAAACACATTGACTATAACAGTACTAGGGAAAGGGAAGAAGAAACACATTAGCTGTAACAACAGTACTAGGGAAAGGGAAGAAGAATCGGTACTAAATGACCGTCATATACCTATGGGGAAAGGGATGAGGAATCGGTACTAAATGATGCGTCATATACCTATGGGGAAAGGGAAGAAGAAATGGTACTAACATGATGACACGTCATATACCTATAGGGAAAGGGAAGAAGAAACGCTACTAACATGATGACGCATCATATACCAACAGGGAAAGGGAAGAAGAATTAACAGTAACAGTACCAACATGATGATGCTGTGTACATAGTTAATTTAGTTTAAGATTTTGAGCAACATTAGTGCCTTAATTTCGGCCACGCCCTACTCCTGGACGGTTGTATGAACTGCTACCATTTGGATGTTGCCTTGCCCTCTCATGTTCACGAGAAGAACCAACTTCATTTGCTTCAGATATTGTTACCACCGGATGGCTATGCTCCGAAGAAGGAAGTGCCCAACCTCCACGCCTTGCCCGCTCAGCTTGTCCATTACTACCACTAGCTTCTGAAACACCAAAGAGCAGAAATTAAAAATGACAAACAAAAGAACCGCAGTTGCATTTGAAGGGTAAAATAAACACTCAATAATGTCAAACAAACAGCCATAGTGAAAGTATTTTAGCAGAAAAATAGATATCACCGCCCGTGGTTATCTTATAACTATTTACTACAACGACATAATACTATTTCACTCAATGTAATTTGATATTTTGTTTGCTTCTTTTCCAAAGTATGTAGAACATACATGATAGCTCCGAGAATTTTGTTTGATATTATAACTATTTACTACAACGCATAATACTACAGGTTTTTTCCAAAAACTTATGCAAATACCTAAAATAGACTTGTATTGTTAAAATTCAAAACCTAAGTAAGGTTTAACGGCATTTAAAGAATTTTCAAATACTTCACTGTTGCAGCCAAATTGCACACAGCACAACACAGGCCCTCACAACTGTGACCCTAAACCATGATATTACAGTGTGCAAACAGCAGCTAGCAAACTATTGATTATCTAGGTCTGTAGTAAATTACTTTATTTTCTTTCAATTTAGTAATTCAACTACATTAATATTTGTAAATCAATGAATATATTACAATATTTAGCAAATATTTTTCTAAAACAATATCGTTAAGGAAACTTTAGTTACAGATATGTGAACATAAAACTGTCAATATTCTCTACTATATTGTAGAGATATCTTCTAATTATTACTCACCAATACTCCCAGCCCATCCAGGCAAATGCCTTTGACCCTTTACTTTCCATTGTTCTTCAAAGCCAGTAAGTTCCTCTACAAAATCACAACCCAAAAAACTTTCAGGAATGCTGACATACAAGTACATGAAATTGTGAAAGTAATGTCATATCCATAATTATCAAAATCCTGGATAGTGATTCAAAACCAATGTAGCAGGATGATTGCAACTACAAAATGTCTGCACATAAATTAAACAATTTCTATTACATGTATAAAAATCTCCAAAAATAGTTATAATTAATCGCATATTAATAGTTAAAGTCATAATTTTAGCCAAACAAAGGAGTTAATAACAAGAAGGGTCAAGCAAGTAATATAAAAGGGCAAAAATGTACAGCAAGAAAGGGCACTATAAGTTTTACCTATCTGAACTGAAAACCACAGTGAAAAAAAAGGAAAAAACACAACATAAACATATAACAAATTATACATACAAATGTAAAAAATAAAACATAAGCCTCTTTTCGAGGTGAACAGAACCCAAAGGATGTGAACAGAATAAAGACCACAGAAAAGTGTGCGAGTTCCAAAGAATGTGGGTTGGCCGGAAACACAGAGGAGAACTCTGGGACAGATGGTTGCATTAAAGAGTCACTGCTATAACAAGCTGCAACAAGCTAGCCTTCATTTATAGCTGCAACACTGCTATAGCAGCACTATAATGCAACATTGACTACTATGGTCATATGATATCACACAATAATTTCATGAATATCAGATACAGGACCTACCTTCATTTATATTATGCAAAGTTTGCATAGTATCCACCCTACCATCAGAATTCAGTTTCTTGGAGAGGGAATGACCCTATAAAATATCACATATAAGTAAAATAAAATGAGTAAGAGACCTGTTCGAAGTTAAAGGATTACAAATTGACAGTAAAAGTTATTCCAAAACCAAACCAACTGAATCAACCATAGTAACCAAGGGGAATAGTATAAGAATACCTTGCCATGAATGCCTCTAGAAATTATGTGAGAAGCTTCTCTAGTTGAACTATCAGCCTCCTTGCTCTCTTCAAAGGTCACCTAACACAACAAAGATGGCATCAGAAAAATAACATTCTGCAAATATTGGGTTCACTCTAGCTTTTAATCAACAATCCAAATGCTTACTCCATCACTCCCACTCCTTCTTGTCCTTGAGGATGTATAATACGTTCCATTTGGACCACCATAGCAAACTGTTGAGCTTTGGAAGCAGAAGCTGTGAGATTGAGGCTGAGGCCCAGTTGTAATGACCCTGTTGTACTCATTTCCAGCCTGCAAATATCTGCTCTTCTTCCCTGCAAGATGAACTAAAAAAAATCAACCTAAGCAAAACCAAGCTACTCCTTTTGGGAGATAGAGAAAAACACATGCTGCTAACGGAAAAAGCATACATTACCTTCAGTTTCATCATCTGGATGTTCAACAGAGGGTTCATCATTTGACCTACTATGCTTTCTTGGATTTTCTTTCCTCTCCTCTGTTGTGTCTTCATTTTCATCATCAGAGTCCAGTTCCTGAATGATTGGTCCCCTTTCCCTACTAGGCTCTGGAGCTTGACGCTCAAGGAACCCAGACGGATGCATCCCTGGGACTCGATGCTGAAGAAACCCAGATGGATGCATAACAGGCGGAAAAGGAAATCCAGTAGGAGCACCAAAGGGACTAGATTCAAACATCCCTCCAAAAGGCCGGGTGAAGAAAGGATCATCAAATGAATCCCTACCCCCAAAAAAGCTTGAGATTAAACTCCTGGGAGGTCCAAAGGAACCAAACCCTCCAAAGCCACCAAAAGGATTACCAAAATCGGAGAAAGGATCCCTGCCACCCCCGCGTCCTTGCATTCTGTCTAAGTGCAGTATTCATTGAAAGCAAATGTTGCAATTAGGGTAATTAAATCGCAATAAACCATTCAACATTAATCAAGGATTCCATACAAGCTCTTTCAGAAAAATCCTATCATAATGAATCCTCCTTAGGAAGCCTAATTAATGATTATATATTTTTATTAAATTCTTGCTGCAAATGAAGAACGATTTAGAGGATATAAGAATATTAATCATTATTTTCAAATGTTAAACACTTGCTTCAAGCCCTAGCAGCTTCATGATAAAACCTATAAAGGCCTCAGGAAGGAAAGAAGGTCGAAAGACTTATTTGCATACACCGAATTTCAAATACACGACCAATCAACCAAAAAGCATGGTAACAAATTGATTTAAAAGTCGAAGATCGGTGAAACAAAACAAATAATACCTAAGAATGACAAATGATGAAGCATACACGAATCGAGATTAACACAATTAAAATTCAAACCCTAAAATGAAAAAGGGAAATTGAGAAAGAGGTGTACCTGAGAGGCAAGAGAAGAGTATAGACAGAGAAAACGAAGAAGAGTGGTGAAAGACCGCCCAATGATTTGAGACCTAAATATGTGTTCCCAATTTATACAGATTACTTTACTTTCCCCGGATGATTCGTAACTCTTTCTGGAAAATAGAACTCTCTAGTATATAACTGACATATATATATATATATAATATATATATATATATATATATATATCAATATCAGCATCAGCATCCACAGTGCACCAACATACCTGGGCTTTTTCTCCCCCCACGTAACCAAAAGGGCCCAACAACCTTATACCACCTCCAGTAATCTTCAATACTTTAATTTTTATTTTGATAGTTTTCTAGAGAAATAATCTGTCCATTTAATTTATGATATTCTAACGTTATTAATATTTTTAATATTTTGTTCTTATTATTCTATAAAAATATAAATAAAAGATTGTATAAAGATTTAGAAATCAATACATTTTTAAGCATAAAAATTATGACTTAGGGATGTATTTAATTGATATTTTAGAAGTCTCTTTCACATAAAAAAATAATGTTTAGTTTTAAAAATATTTTGGAAGGATATAATAATTTTTTAAATATTTTTTAAAATAATTTATTATTATAATTTTATAATTTGAATTTCAAAGAATCTATAAAATATAAAATCATAAAAAGTGAAAGGATTTTATGAATTTAAAATATTTGATACTAGGCTATGTTGTTTATTTAGATAAAATGTTAAACATCTTATATAAAGAAACAAAACATACGTGGAAAAGAGGTGCTATCAACTAATTAACTATAGCTTATTGTCCTCTTGTCTTTCTACATATCTAAAGTTATCTTGTTTCTCTACATATTTAAAGTTATAGTAGTTCTTATCATGTATTGACATGTCTTAGGTTTTATTGGTTTTTTTTTTTAACTAACACTAGGATTTATATTTTTAAGAAATTTCTTTTTAAGTCTCCGAAAATTTAATTGGTTTTAGAAGATGGTAGGATGGAAAATATCTAATGGGAATTTATTGTGTGATGTAAGGGAGAAGAATGTCTAGCTAACATCTACATAATGTTTGTCTGAATTCAAAACAAAACCATGAAGTATTGAAGAATAAGAAATTTTGAATACAAAATAAGTGGGAATGGAATTTAATATGGGGTTGAAGTTGATTTGGTTAAGAGAAGGAATTGGTAGATAATCTAATGGTTGATCTATGTAAAGAAAGAGTGGATGAATGGATATGAATAAAAGATTTTATTGAAAAATATAATGTAAAATTTATTTATGAGATATTATATGAATTAACATTTTATATGAGAAAAAGATTGAGATATAGTAGAATATGATTTGGATGGCAAAATATTAGGAGAAGAAGAAAAAGGTAAGAACTATTTTATATATAATGAATTTGATGTTATTTCTATTTTGATTGTAACAATGTCATGTTAGACATGAAAGAAGTGAGACATGGTCGTGGAATAATAAGAAATGACAGTGCCATAATGGACTAACCCCATTATCCATATGAAGACCCTTGTTGACCATTTTGGTGCAAGTTCATTTTTTTTCAATAAAAGTTCAATTCACATGTAATGTTGATCAAGCAAAAGTCATACATATGGAAACATTATTGTCACTCGATCTTCAGTTTTATAGGGAGTTCGATGTCTTCTCCCAATAAAACCACAATGAATACGAGGGAAACAAGACGATGATTGTGCAACTATGAAGACCACGGTTTGACCATATTATAATAGTTAAGTCTCTTTCTAACACAATTATTAACTGCAAAATTGTTTAATGATATAACCATTTGATCTTAGAATATCAAGAGATATCATGAATTCTTTTTCATCATTCAAGCGTATTTTATACTATCATCATTATAGTCTTGGTCGCAACCTTCATCATGTGGTCATCATAATCTCTGTAGCTTCAAATTTGTCTCAACTTGAACCTCTAATTCATTTTATATAACAGTACTAGAAAAACACTGATTATATACTGAAATGCTTGAGGAGAAAGGTCCCTCAGAAGCTTTATTTACAATGATTCTGTAATAAAAGGGATTAATTACAAGACCCTTGACTGAATGAGTGACAAATAAACCAGATTTGAATGATATAAATGAAATAAAAATAGAAATACAGCAATAGTAATAGTGGAGGAAATATAATAGTAACAGTAAGTAAATCAAATCTCAACTAGGGTAGTAATTGTTGTCCATTGTTATCCAAAACTCATACTTACATATATATCACAAAGAGAGATTAACCAGAGACGTGTAAAATTACACTGTCTTCAAGGACTTATCCTCGTGATGTCCAGGTCTCTCATGATATAACAGGTTCTTCCCAATATTAATGAGGCAACAGAAATAATAAATTTTTAAAAGGAAACTAACCTAGAATTTTACAAGGAGAAGAAATTGTGGGAGAAAAAATTTATGTACAAAACCCTTCAATAATACTATTTATGATAATAAACTAAGGGTTTATTAAAACTGCATGAGAGATAAAGTGACATCAAGTTCTAAGTCAAACCAAATATTTTTTTTTTTTACCACTAAAAAGCAAAACATTTGTTTTAATAACCAGTAAAAATAATTTAATAAATAAAATAAAGAATTTAATGTTTTGAAATGTAACAAATATAGAACAATTCACACATATTTCAAAAGGTTAAAGAAAATAGATACAAATTTCTGGGTTATTTTTCTCTTGGATGTACTACACAGAACCTGATGTAACAAGCTATATAAACCAGAGATAAGACTTAACACGGCAAATTGGAGTAGCAAGCAATAAGAACCAAAGACATTTAGCGATAGGGGGGTGTAAGCGGGTTTCATCCAACCTGTGAAAATGCTCAACCCAACCCAATTACAATTTTTCTGATTGAACACAATTTAATGCACCCAATTAGAATTAAATTGGGTAATGTGTTTATGAGTTTCAAATTCGATTAACCTAACCCAACCCAATTACATAATAAACTTATAATAAAAAAATATTATTCATCTAAAAAAAATAATTCTGTAACTTTTACTGATCTCAAAGTAACACTTCACAACAAAATCTAGTGACACAATCACTTGTGGATTTTTTCTCATTTCGACCAAAAATCCAATTAGCATCATTGTATTTTCTAATGCAATGGAAAATCCATCATCATAGAATTAGAATTAGTAGCTTATAATTAATTTATTCACAACCTCAAGTACAAAAAGATCAATTACTTATTAGGGCTCCAATTTTATATTTGTCTTCTTATCCTTTGGATTTTTTTTTCTCAATAAAAGGCTTAATAATTATAAAATCAATAAATAGCAGAAGCAGAGATAGAACCACAAAAATATCCGACTGCTAGTTTTGATAGTTCAAACAGTTCAATTTTTGGTTTTTAAATTGTGATTAAACTGTGGTTGAACGGGATAATGTTGTTGTATATTTTGCTATATTCCAAAAGATTAAATTCTTTATTTTAATAATTAAATTATTTTAAGTGGTTATTAAAATCAGATATTTTATTTTAGTAGTTATCAAAACAAATATTTGGTTTGACTCGATCATTTAGACTTAACCTCACCTTATCCTTAGGCAATTTTAGAAAACCTTCTTATTCTTAGAAATAAATACTAGTATTATAGAAGAGTTTTTATAGAGAATTTTTCTCCCACAGCTCCTTATTCTCTTTGAAAATTTCTAGGTTAGTCTCCCTTTAAAAACTTGTTAGTGCTATTGTCCCATTATTATTGAGAGAAGACCATGTTATATCCTAGTGGACTAACGTATCACGCGAATAAGCCCTTGAGGACAGTGTAATTTTACTAGTCTCAGGTTAATCTTGTTTTGTAATTGATATGTGTGTGAATTTTGAATAACAGTGGACAACAAATGTTCTGTCTAAAGACATGCAAGTTCATGGAAACCAGCTGCTATTGCCTAGTTTTTAAAATATTGAAATTAACATTGCATCGCTGATCAAGCAGGTGGGAAATGTAAAAATTGTTGGTGGATACCTAGAAAACGTACAAATATGGAAAAAGAAGTTACTTGCTGGAGTTGGCTTGGATATTGTTCGGCAAGCATGACTTAGAAAAGCCAGTTCATAAAATTACACCCGAGCCCTGCATCACCTTTGACTCCTTATTTTAAGGAAAGGGAAAAAAATCGTGAGGATTTAACCAGAGAAGGAACTTGATGGGGCACAAATAATAGTTAGATAGAGAGTATTACAACATAATGGGCAGTAAAGGTGGTTAAGAGTAGGGATTTGGCTTTGTTAATGATATGATTAGATCTTTTGTAATCAGGGAAATATGTATAGCTGAAAATAATGAATTATGTTCATTCTTTTATTTTCGTTAATTGTTTTTTTTAAATAAAATATCACATTTGTTCTTAGTACAAATGTTACAGTAAACATTTCTTACAAACAAGATGGGTAGAAGAATGAATTATGTTCATTATTTTATTTTCTTTAATTGTCTTTTTTAAATAAAAGATCACATTTGTTGTTAGTAGAAACGTTACCGTAAACATTTCTTACAACCAAGCTTAAATAGTAGATGGGTAGAAGAGGGGTATTTGCGATCAGAGATATGTTAGTAATGGATAAATAGCTAATAGCCTAATCGTATAACAAGAAATAAGTGTGGGATCTTGGAACATTTTCCCTCTCATTTTAACACAAATTTAATTTCGTTAATAAGTTATCTAATCTAAATTCAAGAATCTTATTAACAATTAAGAAACATCTTGTTAACATTCATTAATAACCAAAATTTCTCAAACTATATAAAAAAAATCATAATTTATTAATAACTAATTCAATTTAGACTCAACAATCTCCTAACCAAAATTTAATATATTAACTAATAACTAAATTTACATCTAACAATTTTCTTAAGATAATTTTAATACATGTAGAAAATATTACGAAATCTAACTCCCTCTAAAGAAACTAGTATTTATATACTTAAACATTACTTTTAGTTAACATAATAACATCTTTCTAACGTCCTCTCTTCCTTCTACATCTGCTGCTTTGGAAAGTGGGATTTCCCATTCAGAACCTCTAAATGAATTTCCAAACACACTATAAATAACTTCAGTTCTTGGGCAATTCTTTCAACTTAATGAATCAGTGACTGACCGCTAGTGTTGCATCCGAAATTTGAAAAATGCACCAAGTTCATCCAAGGGAGAACACTTGCCCTTGTGAAAGATTACAGAAAAATTAAATCTAGATTAGGACGGCAGTAAAAACGGTATAAAGCTTACTCCAACAATCCAAGATCGCTCTTGTCCTGCTTTGATGCCTTCTAAAATACATAATTATAGCACAATTAGTTAAATTAACAATCTCAATAGTGAAGGACCAAGAATCACCTTTGTACTTTAAGAAAATCTGCTGGTAAGAAGGAAGTATTGTATTCCATCTCAAATACAATTTATGACTTCCATCCACTGAAATCAATGGACTGAAGAGATATATGACCAAGATACAAATCCCTCAAATGCTGCTTACACAACCCTACTCGCCTTTTATTTAAGCTTGGATGAATGCAAGTTGAAAATCCAGTCTTCCAGCTTGGAGACTTCTGCCGTTCCATTACGTGTAGTGTATAGACTCTAGGTGCTGAAGATGAGCACCCCATTACAAAGCAATTACATGGTCTTGCCAGGGTAGCAATTCTTGCTAGAGATAACAAACACACACCACTAGAAGCAATTCCATACATTAATGCCTCGTCGTTATCAGAAGCTTGAACATCCAATGCTTCATTTGTCATCTCCTTGTCTGTTTCCTCGGTTGATGGAATCCTGACAAGTTCTTCATCAAACCGCTTTTCTATCTCAGTTTCATGTACCCGGAACTTTGCAGCTAAAGTACGAATGCATGATTTCCTAACATGATCTGAAATCAAGAGCTTTATCTCATCAAAGTTAGCACAATTTTCATACCATTTCAGCCAGCGGCAAGAAATCCCTGAAAACCAGTCAATAATTTCAGTTGTATCTAGCATGATAAGTAAATTAGCAGAACGGGGTAACCCCTTAATGTTTGTCAATCCATATCTCAGGAGACGCATTTTTATGGCACTGATAGGAGCAATAATCTCAGTTTTTGCCACAGGACGTTCTGTTGAGCTGTTATTATTTGGCAAAAGCTTGAGAATAGAATCTGCCTCAGCAGATATATACTGCTCTGCCTGCTTAGTAAATTCATAAAAGGAATCTTTTAGCTCTTGAGGAAGAGCTGGCTCTGCAACACACTTAGATAAGATACTTTCTTCACTATTGACAGTTTTTTGCCGAACATCCTGCATCCATATCTTCAATAAGTGCTTATACCAATGGTCAGTTTCCATTCCAGACTTGCGGAAAGAGGAAACTCTGTTCAGGACGGAGCTACTATCAGCTAAATGCTTGATTTCTGATTCCTTAACTTTCTTCAAACCATGACCCAACCATTTCTTCCCGATTCTGACCGTCCCATAATTCCACGCCTCCACCTTTTGCAAAGTAAATAGCTCCACTTTCTCTTTCAACTTGTGAACAGCTTTTACAGCAGGACCCTCTCTAATAGTTCTTCTCACCAAAGTTCCCAAAAATCGGATACTATGAGACCCATCACAGGGTAATACATCAGTTTGATCACCGACATCCAACAGCAAAGAACTTCTCAAATAACTCTGGACCTCAGACATAAAATTAACAGCAGCATCCCTTGAACCAGAAACGGCGAAAAACATCTCATCCATAAAACGACAAGAGTAAACTTTCACAGCAGAACTCTTCCTCACATCAGCACCATTCAACTGTCTCCTGAACCAATCGCGCAACACGGAGCCAGACCTGTCTCGCTCATTTAGCCCTCCAATGCATAGGCCTTCATATTTCATCGACAGCCTGCAAAATTCACTGTCAAAGAGGTCAAGGTAAATATTCATCAGAATAGGGGACAAAACCCCTTCCTGTGGAAGACCATGTCCCTTAGGAAAACCCCCAAACTCGAGATTTAATACGCGAGCATCAAACATGTTCTGAATGAGACCATATAAACTAGGATCTTCTATCTTCTCTTTCATTATGGAAATCAGCTTTTCCAACACAGCAGCATCCAATTTCTTAACCACAAGCACTGTGAACCACCAATCAGGACTCATAACACCCTTGCACACGTACTTCAAAGCGGCGGCGCTGCCCCTCCCGCTCCGGCAGCCGTGCGAGATCTTCGAGAAATGCGGCTTGTAAACAACCTCCAAAGCTATTCTCAACGCTTCCTGCACAACCTTCAGCCTCAAATTGGGAAGCACCAATATCTCTTTGTTCACAGAACCTCTCCTCGTCGAGAACGATGACGTATTTGCACACACGTCGAATTCCCCTTTCCTGAGCTCTTCAGCCAGGTCATCCAAAAAGGAATCGTCGTGGCTCAAACACGAAGCCGCGTCGAGGATGTTCGAGTTCATCCTGATACAATTGTAAGCATCGCGAAGGGTTTCTACGTTGGAAATCACGGTTTTCATTAGGTCGTGGAACTTGCCATTGGCGTGTTGCTCCTTGACCCGTTTTTTTATTCGGAGCTCCAGAAACCGCTTCAGCTCCATCCGACTCTTGGGTTTCGGTTTCGGCTTCGGTTCCTCGAGTAGAGAGGCGAGGTCCATCGCCAGAGTGGACTTTCCAACTTGATCATCATCCGATGAATAGGTGGCGCTGCGTGGTGGTGTTTCAAAGTGCTGTTTGTCTGGGAAAAAATACACGCAAATTGATTTTCGTTTTTCTTATCGTAAGAATGAAATTGAAGAATAAATAATTGGAAAATTGGAAGAGATGTTTGGCTTACCGTTGAGCAGAAAGGGGAGAGAAGAGGTGAGTCTGAGAAAGTGAAGGCTGTGGAGTGATTTGAGAAAGTTGGCGGCGGCAACAATGCGCATAACGATGAATGCGTCGCTGTCGTTTCGCAAAGCAAAACGCAGCTGACACCGGTATCTATCTACTATCGGAGCACAAAAAGGTGTGTTCTTCGCCTCTTGCTCCTTAATTAAACGCAGTCGTTTCCCGCTAAACTATGGTTTGGATTTTGCTCTCCCTTTTTCACCTTTTTTCCATCTTGATTGCACTTCAACCACCGGGATTTTCTCTATTTCAGTTTAACTCACTTCAGAGGCAAGGATCATTTTGCAAATCTAATTTCAAAGGTTTACTTTCTAATTTAATTTAATCTTTATAGTCATAAAAAATAATCTACCTAGAAAATTTTATCAAATTAGTCTTTATATGTTATATACTTTTAATTTCTTTCATGTTTAATCTACTTAGAAAAAATATTAATTGTATTAATTTATCTTAATTTTAAAATTGTGTTTTGAGTAAATTTAGTCTGTCTTTTAATATTAGGTCTTTTTTTTTTTATTCAAAATAATAATATTTTCAATCTTGAGACATAATTTTAAACTATTTTGTATTGGATCAGTGTGTGAAATTATTAGATTCGCTAAATAAAAGCTATAAAACTAATATGACGACGTTCTAGAAAAAATAATTACAAACAAAATGAAAAATGCATTAAAAGTGAGTCTTAAAAACAACTTAGAATCTAATACTAAATTATTTTTCAGCTTCTTGTAATACTACTGTTTACCATGTGTTGTGCACCATTTTGGATTAAAAGCACGTTTTACAGTTTTTATATAAGTAAATATAATAAGACAAATTTTATTTAGTAAAGTTATTATTCAAAATTTTACTCCAAACTAAAAAATGCTAATTATTTTGAAAGAATCAAAGTTATCTAAATTTTAAATATAAATGATTAAATGAATTAAATTTATCAAATGATATTTAATTTTTTTCTTATTTTTATAAATTAAGTATAAAAACAATGACTTATTTAATATATGAGAATTAGGTAATACAATTAGTAAAATATAAAAATCATTTCTTCTCATAGGGTTGAAAAATAATTTTTTTAATTCATAATTTTTTTTAGTTCTTTGATTTTTTTTATTTTAAATTAAGATATTTGTAAAATAATTTAGCTTTATGTCTTGATTTAAAAAAGAATAAAATCAATTATGTAAGAAATAAAAAGAAATACGATTTTTTTTTTCGTTTCAAATCGAATAACTTTCATAAAAAAATGTTTTATGTGAACAATTATAATTATGTTTTCTTTTATTTTTTACATGTACAAAAATACATTACTATATTTTACGAATTATTTTATATATTAATTTAAAGATATTAATAATAGACAAGGACGGACAAATAAGTATCAATATAATTTAAAATATTTTTTACATTAAAAAAGTTTAGAATTTGAGATAATTAAGATATTTATCTACCTTTTTTTTGTTGTATCATGTTAAGAGACTTATGTAAATGATAGTTTAAGTTGTTTGAAATCTTCATAAATCTAAATTTGCATACACAACATGATTGATATTATATGGTTATAACTTTGTATTTGTCCATCCATAATTATATAAATAAATGTATATGCTCATTCTCCAATTTTTGTAGAAAAGTCAGCTTAATATTTTTTATTTTGTTTGAGCTTTATTGTTTTACGTTTGTTTCTATGGACATACCGTCGCATTTTGAATATAAACTCTTTGGTATTCCTACTTACAAATTGTCCCAATGAAAGTCGGTAACAACTTATCTTTGTAAATCTGTGTATTCTAAGCCCTCAAATTAGCTACACGAGAATTATGGTAAATTTTCTATTATTTAATTTAAAATCTGAATACAAGTCTAATTAATTCATATAAGCTATTTGACAAATTACTGATTTCAGTCTTCATCGATTTTTGAAGGATAAATGAATTTACGAAATTCTTGTTTAAACGTACTAGCTTCTACTAAATTTACCAAGTTTGCACTTCTACACTGTTTCCGTACTAAATTCTCGCAAAAAAGAAAACTAGGTAAAGAAATGTCCACGAACCAAAAAGAAAGGTCGTTGAGACGTTAAACGATCAGATCAGATACGGTGTGCAATCATATATTATTTTTTCCCCTAAAAATACTAACAAATTGGATAAAAAGTAAACGAATGCGACGACAACAAGGGAGGCGGTTGTACACCGAGGCGCATGATAGTGGAATGAGTTGGCGCTAGGGGTGGGTCCCACTGGCGATTCAGCGACATGCGGTTCCGGTTCAGGACCTCGTCCTCTATCGGTCCACTCCGCTTCTGCGAAATTTCTTCGTCTCTGACCCTCGCCTTCACGAATCGGAACTCCCTCAACTTTTGGACCATTCAACACGTCATGCTCTCTTAAACTCTCGGTAATGTTGTTGCTTTGCTTCTATTTATCATTCTTCTCGTAAATTAACTCCTCCAGTTGTTCATGTTTCCTTTCCCTCGCTGTTTTTTATTTTTTAGTGAAATTGAAGAAACCGTTTCCGTTTCTCTCGCTTTTTGTGCTCGTAGCTTGATCAGGTTCTCCGATTCGCCGGCGATCTCCCTCCTTCGCGATCGATCAACGATTGAGGTTTAGGGCACAGAGACCGAGGTCGCAATGTCCATGTCGGATTCCGATTCCTCCTCCTCCTATGGCGCTGAGTACAAAAGTCTCAAACAAGTTAGCCGCGAGCGTAAGTATCTCTGCCTTTTTGTAGCTAATTTGATTCTGGATTCGCTTCTCGCATCAATTAGCATTAAGTTCTGAACTCACTTCAAGTATGTGTAAGCTAGTAAAACTTTTTTTTGTTTGTTTCTCTTTTTCGTTTTTGGTTCTGTTAAAGGAGGCTATGTAGTGTTTTGGTCATTGCGCCTTTTGTTAAACTTTGGTTCTGATCTCGGTGAATACAAATACAATTTGTCTTTGGTGTATGTTTTCTTTTTTGGGAGTGTTATCAGCTAAATGACAGAGCACGAGAATGCAAGTCAGCAGCTGGTTCGTTAAAATGTGAAGCCCGCTGATGCTGGCGCCTGTTGTGGTAATGGTGAAAAACATATTCAATTGCTTTATGGGGGACTCTGCGTAGATTGTACTTTCAGCCATTAGTATCTAGTTTCTGCACTTTTCTTGTTTGGGATGAAAATTGCTGCTTTTCTTTTCACCGATGAATTTACCCAAGCTGCAAGAAATACGAGGTTAATGCTAGTCTGTTTGATATGATGTTCTGGCTTAATGAATGGAGAAGCCCATTGCAACGGATATGTTTAAGAATCAGACTGATGTATGTGAGACTAGTATGCTGTGTTATAATATTCATAGATTCATGGAAATATGATAACAGAGACGATCTTTATGATTTGTGATGTTAAAAATAGGAACCATTTGAAGCTTCTGTTGTTTGGGGAGCTCTATCAGGGTATTACCTGTTCGAAGCTCCATTTTCTCCAGAATCTTTATGGCTGCAGTGGTCTGAATTGCTCTGCTGACTCTATTTGACCGTATTTCTTATTGGATATTAAAATTTTGACTTTAGACTTCTTTGGGGTGTAGACTTGGAAGCACAATTCTGGTTTTTAACTCCTTCGATTTGAGGGTTTAACCACTCTCACCAAATGTTGATGTTATGTGTTTTTCTTCGATTTGAGACTTGTAGCCATTTATCAATATGCTGTCTAGCTGCGAGATATTTGTGGTGTAGGTTGTTTGGTAAGTTTTGTTCAAAGTTGGATCTGTTGATTGAGTTTGGAGCACGTTTTGAAATGTCATGTTAGGGGTTTTTGGAAAACTAAAGAGAGTAAGTTTTTTGGTCAGGTAGGTGAGAGTTGTAGAAATGAGAATGTTAAGATGGATTTGGCCATACAAGAATGTTTATGTTACTAAAGGATTGTATGTGATTACAAGACGATATTGGTGTAGCATGATTGAGGAAAAGATTACATAACATTAGTTATGGTGGTTTGAACACCTAAAAGAAGGACATTGGAAGCACCAGTTAGGATAGTAGATTGAATGGATTTTAATTCTGTGAAAAAGGGATAGACAAAGATTAGTTAGGGCAATAGAGGAAGTTAATAAGAGGAATCTCATGGTCATGGTTTTCAAAATCGTGATTCAACTTGTAAGCTTGTATGCACCTACGACTTTTGTCACCTTGTCTCAATTTGCATCCTTGTTGGATCGTGTTTTCATGGGATTGTGTAGGATTGACGTTGAAAATTGGAAATTGCAACAACACACCAATCTTCTACGTCACACCTCCATTATGCGCTTCCTCGTCTCTGTTGGGTAGCTTCTTGTTCTCCATTGTGCATCTTCATCTTCTCCATCCTGTAGCTTTGTTTTCTCTATCACGTAATTTCGTCAACCTACGTACAACTCTCGCACAGCTTCGTAAACTTGTGCACAACTCTCACATTGCTTTGTCAACTTGTGCATAACTCTGGCACAGCTCCATCGATTATGATT
The DNA here is from genome assembly GCA_016859785.1 of Macrotyloma uniflorum. Taxonomy (NCBI): domain Eukaryota; kingdom Viridiplantae; phylum Streptophyta; class Magnoliopsida; order Fabales; family Fabaceae; genus Macrotyloma; species Macrotyloma uniflorum. Next base: position 958,845 of record BDMB01000003.1, read on the forward strand.
TGACCCACTTGACCTTCGCTAGGGGATAATTAATGCAACCCACAATAATTTCCCCCTTAACAAATGCCTTGCTAGGAATCGAACACAATTATGACTTGGTCCACTTGGCCTACATTATGTGATAATTGGTGCAACTCACAATAATCCCCTTTTACCAATTGTTCCTTCGGGAATCAAACTCGTCACCTTGCCTCTAATACCATTCATTGGATCTAGTGCTCATCACTAAGCCAAAAACTATAACTAATTGTTAGGATACAATTGATTTTATTTAAGAGTTTAGTAGCCCAAGCGTCACAATTTGGTTGTGACTTGACCCACTTGACTTTTATCAAGGAACAATTGATGCAATCTATAACAATACTTGTTAGAGCTTGTCAGAATCTTTGTTGCACTACCACAACATTTTTTTTTTTATTTAGCTAAAATTGCATGGGAATGTGTCTTTTGGTATCCAATCAAGATAAATGTGGTCTTCCTTATTCCTTGTTTCCTTATGGTGTGTAGATCATAATTATTTTAGAGGGTTTTTTTTAGCACACATGTACAGAAATTCAGAAGCTTTAGATAATTTATTTCTTTCTTGCTTTATGGCCTTTTGTGCTTTTCGTTTCTTTAGTTGATAATCTTTTTGTTTGTTATTTGCACATCACATTTCTTCTCTAACTGCATATCTACTTATGTCTCCCTGAAAGAAAATAAGAGAAAAACTATAAGATGAATGAAATTACTCTAAATCATTTTCGTAGTTCTTTAAAGAGTTTGGAGATCACTCTGCCACGATACATTCCATTTAAACTATTTTGCTATTAATATCAACACCAAACTCAACACAGCACCATTAATCCTTCTACCTGATGGACTGAACACAAGTTTTAAACTCAATACAGATAGTTGAAGTGGGTTAATTCCTTTGCAAGGATTGCATATTTTTGTAATTTTTCTTTCTTTTAACATTTTAATTGTAAATTGCTTAAAAGTAAACCTTGATCAGTTGCTTTCTGATCTGATTATCTCATTTAATTTCTGCTTGTGAAACTTTCTGCAGGATTATTACATGAAATGCTCAGGTCAGCAAAAACTGGGGATTCAAAATCTACATGGAAGGTATAACATGATGTTAGTTAAATGAATTCTGCCTTAGTTTTTTTTTATTCCACTATAAATACAGATGGACCAGCCTCTGTCTGTTTTGGCTTAAGTTTGTAGTTTCATTCTAGGAGTTTTTAGAAGAAAATTCATTTTATGATGTTGATGATTGGACATGTAACAAATTTAGCAAATTTATTAAGTATTTCACCTTGTATGAACAATCAATTGGCTAAATCATGTGTTTGGAATGGTTTCTCAATTCATTGGATCTATAGCTATGTGCTACATGTCCAAGTAATTACTAGTTAGCAACTTAGCGTAGTTTCAAATGGGATCATTATGGAAATTTTGTCATTTTTATGTACATTTTATACTACAATGAACTATTAATTCAGCAGCCGTTGATGACTCGGCCTTTTTGATTATATTGTCTGTTTTGGTTTAGCTGAAAATAAGAGGAATGATTTTGCAAGGAAGGAAAAGAAAACATCTCATTTTGAAATCTTTCCATCTTTTGCTAATGTCGAAGTACAAAGGGTAAAGAAAATGTGATGGGTCCCACATCAAAAGTGTTTCTTCTAAATTAAAAAGAAAAGAGAAGAATGAAAGTTTTTGTATATGTTAAAGACCACAAATACCTTATTTCACACATTGTTTTTATTTAGGGAATTCATGTCATTTTACTGATTTTTTCCTTTCACATTCTATACAATCAAACAAGAGTAAGTAAATTTTTTACCGATTTTCTTCTCTCACTTTCTTTCCTAAACCAAACATAACCTAGATATATATTATGGGATGAGGGGTTCATGATGAAAGCTTGAAGAAACTAATGAAAATGAGACATTTGTATGTGTGATAGAGAAATGGGGGTTGAGTTTGGAGACAAAGTGGTGTCTTGATTAGGAAATTACTGAAGCATTAAACCTTTGAGTCTTTTTCCTTGCAATTTAAGAAGGTTAATGACATTTAGCAGTTTATTGGGATGAGCTCTTTATTGTTTTTAATTTATCACTGCTGTGGAGTAAACAATAATTTTTTGGGATTTCTCTTCAGTGTTTCTGCTCACAATGTACGCTTCTTGTTATGTATGTAGAGTGATTTTACAGCTTTTGTAATGTTCTTTCCTTTTAATATATTTTTCTTATGTGCCTTGGTATAGGAGTGATAAATTTCAAAACCATTCATGAATATTTATCAGACAACATATTCTTTTGGAATAGTTGGTTTCATTACATGTTGTTAGAGTCATGACCAAGTGGTGTAGAGTTCGATTAGTCTTGTGCGTTATTCATGCTTCAAGGTCAAAGGACTCTAGTGTGTGAGATTGTGTTGGATGTAAAAACCATGCATGAGCCTTCTCCTAATAATATAAGGCTTTTGGGATTCTTGGTTCTCACAAAGAGAATGACTTTTAATTTACACATTCATTTATTTTCAAGGAACCTGCTTGAACTTGAAAACAACTAAAAACATTCAATTGTTACCATCTTGTATTGGTTCATGAGCTGCTTGCCTACAGGTACTAATAATGGACAAACTCACTGTAAAGATAATGTCTCATTCTTGCAAGATGGCTGATATCACTGATGAAGGCGTTTCATGTAAGAATCACAATTTTGATTATTACTTAACCATTTTTCTTCTGTCCACTGTCAGTGGAAGACTTTCCATTAATTTTCTACGATTTGGGTTTAATAACATGGTTGTTGATTTATCCTCTGATATTCAACTGTTAAATTTTACTTATTCTCCAAAAATTGCTGTCTGAATATATGCTATTCAAGATATTTAAAGTCTGTTAAATGTGGTTAATTTTCTGTTAATTTGTTGCATCTAATTCTCTCCCTTTGCCTTCAGTATCCCTCTACTAAAAATTAAAAGAAAAAGTTACCTAAACAAAAAGAGTTAAGAAAAAGAACAATTGTTTCCTTTCTAGCTTGATGCCACTGCAGGATTTTGAGTGTACTAGTAATGATGAGACTGGTGGAGTGATAAATATATAGATAACAAGGTGATTCCAGGTTCTTCTATCCCATTCATCTTTTAGAAAAATAATTGAATTATAAATGAAGGAATATGATTACACCTTTTACCCTATTCAACTGTGTATAATATATCATTCCTTTTACATGGCATTTGAACTGTGGGAGAAATCTGACCCTTCACTTACTATTTTCTGATATTAATTGTAATAACTCATAACTTAGGTCTTTGATTGACAGAAAGAAACCCGGATGAATTGATTTCTTCTTTCTTTTATTTTTGAAATTTATTGGGAATTTTAGGAGACAACTTGTTTTTAGGAATTGCTTTTAAAGTTATTTTTGGAAGTGAGAAAGGAATGGAAAGAAAAGAATTGAAATAAAATGAAAAGTGAAGTGAAAGAATGAAATGGAACAGAGTGGCCTTCCCTTTGTTTGGATAATTAACCGGACAAGAAGGGAAAAGGTAAAGGGGTTGTAACGTTTTAATACAACCATTATAAAATTTAATGAATTCTACTTTGGCATAAGTCATAAATGCCATGTTTTAAAAATAAAAAGCAAGGTTTTCCCCTAATCACATTCCAATTTAGTGGGCAATGTAGTTTAATGATTCTCTTCATTACATTCCCCTTCATAAATTTTCTAACTTCAAGACAAGGGAAGTTATTTCCTTTCCATTCAGCATTAGCTGCCACTGATTTTAAGATTTGATGCTACTTTGTGCCTTCAGAAATTTAATTGTAACATGATGTTTTCACCCTTGTTAAACTTACAGCTTTTGTGCTTTAATTATTCGTCTTGTTAAGCTATATGTTTTAATTAACTTCAATCATTCCATTAAAGAAATGTTTTTCTTAACTATCAAAATTGGATTTAATTAGGGTGTTAATGGAAGAATGATTCTGTAATCCATATTTTGCTCCACTAGTTCTAGTTCTTGGATGCTATGATATGTTTTTATTTTTGTAGTGGTTGAAGACATATACAAGAGAAGGCAACCATTGCCTGCCATGGATGCTATATACTTCATTCAGCCAACCAAAGAGAAGTACATGTTCTTTCTCTCATATTTGTGGCATATTTAATGAATTGTCTTTAATTAATTTGAGATTGCTTATGAACCATAAACATAATAGAAGAGGACCTAGAAGCTGATTTTCTGTTGGTCTGTCATGGTTGCTTTTTGCATGATTTCTGTTAGTTCTACAGGGAAAATTAAAGTTCCTCACACTGAAAAGATTATATTTTGGCAACATGTCAAAAACACTTGTAGAAAAGGGATTAAGAGTGTTGATACTGATCATGAAAACAAAAGGAGAGATTGTGTCATTGATAGTTTTCAGTTTTAGCATTAATGTATTGAAAATGTGCAAGGAATTTAACTTCGTTGTGCATGTCTCTTTTGGTATGTATATTTCAAAGTTTCTTTTGAAGTATGTCACTAATGTCTATATACACATGCAGTTTCAAAGTTATTTTTGTGAGTATAACTCCCTATCTATTGGTTGAAAATAAAAATATCAGTAATTATAGGGTTCTAAGTTTCAGAGTATTATTTCTTTTATTTATTATTCCTTTGGTCTCTTATATTCTCTTGCAACTAATTTCCCTTTTATTTTATTCTTTATGAATTTGATTCTTTGTTTACCTTCCTCCCTCATGTTTACTATTAAATATTTCATGAATTATATTGTGTTTTTATTTCTTTTTTTTTCTCTTATCTACAAAATGTATCATGTCATGTAACTATTTTTTTGTCATTCTTTGTCTCCCTTTTATTGATGCACAAATATATAAGTTATTGAATGATAAATATTCTGAACTTTTGTGGCTGTGAGGTTTTAGTTAACCTATGCAACATGATTTTATAGAATTGTTCCATGCCTATTGATTTCCTTATTCATTTTTGTTGGCAGCATAATTATGTTTTTGTCGGACATGTCTGGAAGGAAACCCTTGTACAGGAAGTATGTGACTTTATATATCTCCTGAGAGTACAAGTTCATCTTGACTTTTGCTAATTAGTTTCCAATCCTATTTTATTCTGTATTCTTGTAGGGCATTTGTTTTCTTTAGTTCTCCTATTGCCAGAGAATTGGTTATGGAAATTAAAAAGGATGCGCAGGTGTTGCCTCGTATAGGTGCTCTAAGAGAGGTGAGTTTTTTTTATTTTGGATCTACATGCAAAATTGAATTTTCCCAAAAGAGTCACATTTTTCTTATTGGGATTTTGTCACCTCATTGGAATGCAGATGAACTTGGAGTATTTTACCATAGACACTCAGGTATGTGGTCGTACATTTGTACTTTATTTCACTTCTAGACCATCATATTGTTCAATGACTGTCATTTTGTCCTCACTTTTCATATGAATACAATTACTTTCCTTTTGTTTCCATTTAGTTTAGAAAAAAGAATTGAAAAATTGCATTTTCTGATTGATTAACGTATACAAGGGCACAGAAATATATAGATACAAGGTTGGTTTAAGATAAGGAAAAGATTCAGCTAAATCTAAAGTTAGATAAGGAAATGATTTGGTTATTTATATAGCAAATGTCCTAAAAATAGGCTATTATTAACATAAATACAAATTATATATCCTAAATCTGCAACATAACAGAATCCGTGCCATATCTTTGCAGTTTCATCACTTGGTAAGTTTGTGGATCACAATGTTCTTTTACTTAAATCGATTAGAATTTGTTATCTGTTGAAAACCTTCTTCAGAGTTCAGATACTAAGTTTGTCATTCAATGCTCTAAATAAATTGAACAAACAAAATATTCCTATGGTTGGATCTGTAAAATTAAAAGGCTGACTAGTAGTAAATGTTTTGATGTTTTATCTGAGAAGTGAAAATTGGAACTAATATGAGATACGTGGATTGAACATGTTATAGTTTGTGCAAGTTGGCAATTTTAATCATTATGTATATTACAATATCTCACCACTAACAAGAAAAAATGATTGTGGAGCTACATTATTGGAATGCTAAATTCGTGAAACCTGCTTGTTGAGGCTCTTTTCCCCAAGGAAAATTTATTAACCTTCACAAATGTGCTTTTTAGGATTTATTTGTTATTCTATGTTGTCATCATCATCCCATTATTCTGTTTCCTCATTCTTGTGCTGTATTCTTTGTCATGATAATAAAGGGATTCATTACAAACAATGAAAGAGCTCTAGAGGAGCTATTTGGGGATGAGGAGAATAATCGAAAAGCAGTTGCATGTTTAAATGTGATGGCTACTCGGATTGCTACCGTTTTTGCTTCATTAAGAGTATGTACTCAATGTTTTGCTCTTTGTGATAGAAATTCAAATATTGTAGTTAATAATCTTTAATTGCTCAAACAAATGATTGTGAACCCTTCTATATTATGTAAATATTTCTCTAGGAATTTCCTTTTGTTCGCTTTCGTGCTGCCAAGTCCCTAGATGCAACCACAATGACTACCTTCCATGATCTTATTCCTACAAAACTTGCTGCTGGTGTCTGGGACTGTCTTATGAAATATAAAAAAACTATACCTAATTATCCTCAGACGGAGACCTGCGAATTGCTCATCATTGATAGAACAATTGATCAGGTTTCTGATCTTCATTTTCCAGTCATGTACATGTATTATTTCAATAAACTGTTATCATATTGCTTATATCAAGGATGCTATTCTGGATATGTAGATTGCACCTGTGATACATGAATGGACATATGATGCCATGTGCCATGATTTGTTGAATATGGAGGGAAATAAATTTGTTCACGAGGTATTGTACAATTTCTTTTTTCTCCTTTAAATTGTTCTGTTCACGTTCTTGTTATGAACACAAATCTACTGTATTCTTAAGGTTCCTAGCAAGACTGGTGGTCCACCTGAGCGTAAAGAGGTTCTCTTGGAGGATCATGATCCTATATGGGTTGAACTTCGTCATGCACATATTGCAGATGTATGTCCTGCTTTTAGTATTTGGTGTTTGTACTATTTAGGGTCATCTCTTCTATTTACCACTTAGCAATATGATATTGATGGCCTTGCCAGGCTAGTGAAAGATTGCATGAGAAGATGACCAACTTCATTTCAAAGAACAAAGCTGCACAAATACAACATGGTTCAAGGTCTGTCCTAATTTTGTGGGAATTTTTCATCAATTACATTGTGATCTAAGAGTGATTCACCTAATTGTTCTACTGGTGTAAAATATATTGTCTAATTTTGTAATTCTTGTCCGAACCTTTTATGACTTGGGGTAATATGAAAATTTTATTGTTTTTGATGCTTAATGTTTTGTGCCTAGCCATGACAGAGAGAAACTCCTCTTTTTTTCTGTTTGTGTGCCTGCATTGTGTTGATGCTTCTGTTTATCTATCACCATTAAATATTAGAGTCAGTAGTCACCCGCACCTCCACTCCACTTACCACCAAAGGATACCTGAAATATCATATATGAATATCATTTCACAATGATATTTGGACCATGTGAGTGTATAATTTGCCCACTTTGAACAGGTTTGACTGTTGTCCAAAATATGGGTTGAAGTTCTAAGAGAGCTACCTTTGAGTTTATATTTGAATATCATTTCACAATGATGTTTGAACCATGTGGTGTATAATTTGATCAGTTTGAACATCTTTGGCTACTGTCCTAAATATGGGTTGAAGTTCTAAGAGATACCTTTGTCACTCACTTCTTGAACTTCCCATTTGACACTCAACCCCTTTTTATTTTCTTTTACTGTTAACTCAAGTAGTTTTATCCAACATTAGGAATATCTAAAATAGGATCCACGGCTGAGTTGCCTTATTTAAAACTTTATCATGAATGTCTAATAATTAATAATTGCTGAAGAGAGGAAAAAGCCAAGTTGAAAAGTAAAAAGGAAACTATCAAGGCAATTTTTTTTCACCTTTCTTCATTCATGAATGATTTTTATAAAGACACATTTGTACCAATTTTAGCATTTTTCTTATATTTTTGTAACAGTTAACACACCCCTTCATGCAAGAGCTCTTTGCGCTAAAAGCATGGACAATGTAAAGGCCCACCCTACCTTGTATTACGATTAAACTTTTTTGTTTAGAAGAATGGGGGTGGATGGATCAAACTCGTGACCACTTGGTCACAAAGGATTTGATACCAATCAAGGAACAAGTCTTTTAAAAGCTAAAGTATACTGTACTCTAGTGTAAAATGGTTAAGTCCTTGATTTGAAAAATAACCTGAGGCGTACTAATTTTCTCGATGAAATAGTTTAGCCCTTGTAAAATTTAATTAAGCGTGAATCTGCTATTGGTATATTTATGCATTATCTAGTTATTGTCATCATAAACTTCACCCAACTTTGTGTTTCATTTATAGAGGTAGTAGTGAAATGTCGACAAGGGACTTACAGAAGATGGTTCAAGCACTTCCACAATACAGTGAGCAAATCGACAAGCTTTCCCTCCATGTAGAGGTTAGTTCTGCTGTAATGCATTCAATGACACCCTCTCAAAAAATATTATTGTTGTATTATATTATTTTCTTTTTAAAAAGTATGTGTTATCTTCACTTGGAAGCTCTGCAAGAGACTTTCTAATGTGTGCGAACACCTGAGTTGAAATTCATATTTTACACTCAGGTAATACCATACTTTAGTTGCATGTAGGTTAATTAGTTGGCCATTTGTTTGAGTTTTGTTTTTGCCCTTATTACCACCTTCTCCCTGTTTAGAGAAAGAAAAGGAAAGAAAAGGAAAATGGTGCCATGAGTAGCCTTTATCTATTTATGTTGAGGGCATGAGAATGTTAAATGGATGGGTGCCCACATAACATAGGATAAGATATGGAATGATTTTATACAAGGAGATATTGGTAAAACATTTAGTGAGGTAAAGATGACAAAAAATTAGTAAAGAAGTTTGGACTTGTGTCTAAAGGGATCAATGATGAAAGTAGATTGCATATGGTTTCTTTTCCTGTGAAAAACGGGAGAGAGAGGCCAAGAAGGACATTGGCGGAAATAATTACAAGTGATCTCCTGGTGAATAATAATTTTAGCATTTGGTTTTTGACTAATTCCAATGATGTTTATGTGATTCATGTAGCGGACTTCAAATAATGGGATAAGGTCGTTATTGTTGTATTTATGTTGAGGGAATATTTTGTTGCAAGAAAATGGAAACACATCTCCTTTGAAAAGGCTTATTATTACATTAGTAGCTTGCCTACTTTAGATGATGCAGCTATTCCTGATTGCATACCATATTCAAATGGGTAAAAGATGTTTTTCATCCCTACTAAATTCTCAAGTTTTGATCTTAGTCCCTCATTCAGTGTATGCAATACTGGATCTTAGTTAACTACCCAATGTCAAGTGATGATGGGCCGTTGATGTGGCTTAGATTGGTGTTTTGTAACGGGAAAAAGAATAACAGACCAAAATCATATCTGCTAATTTTATAACAAAAATATAGTTAACCCCCCTTTTCCCACCATGGTTGACTGATGACGTGGTATTTTGCTAGCTCGTCAGTCCTGTGTAATCACTTACTGCACGTAACTGATGACAGGACTAATTTTGCACATATTGAATTAGTGGAGGACAAAATTTGGGTGATATTATTAAGGAACAGATCAAAATTTAAGAATTTTAGAGACAAAAAACCTTTAACCAAATCCCAAGTTAATAATTTCCTTTGTACTATTGTGTATATATGAGCAGCACAGAAGAAAAGGTAAACCTAGCTTAATTTAACAATTTGATAATTCATTTCTATTTTGCGAGCATGAGAATTGTTGTCCAACTTAATTACAGCTATTTAAAATTTTAGTAGTTCGTCATTACTGAAAAATATAGAACTTAAAGATATATGTTATCTTGCAGTAAATAAATGAAGCAATAATATTATGTTGGGTAACATATTTTCCATTCTTTGCCAGGGTATCCCCCACACATTGAGATTAACCCCTTGGGAACTGTTACAATTGAGACCAGTGACCCATCAGAGTAGTGGCTTAGGGTTAAAGTCACATCAATGTTTTAAGGAATATCCTGGTCAACCCCCCCGTCCCCCCTGCATATTTGCTTAAGTTTATTACATATTTGACTATTACTGATATTTTTTTCTTTCAGAAATTGGCATTAAATTTAATGTTCAATGAATTTATTGTAGCAGTGGAGTGGATTATGATCATGAGTTTCAGCCGTGTGTATAAATGATGAACTTCTTTGTCCAGATTGCAGGAAAAATTAACAGAATTATTAGGGAGTCAGGACTTCGGGAACTAGGGCAGCTGGAGCAAGATCTTGTTTTTGGAGATGCAGGAATGAAAGATGTGATCAAATTTTTTACTACAAATGAGGTAATTAATTCTAAGATGGGAAATGAAAAGGGTGTACATTACACCAAGTTAGTGGACGGAATAAGGAAGCTTTTATTGCAGAAAAATTGTCATGAAATTAGAATAAAACTTTGCCTCTTCGTTAATTAAAATTCATACAAGTACCATGTTTATGCAGGATACAACTCGTGAAAATAAGTTGCGCTTGTTAATGATTCTCGCGTCCATATATCCTGAGAAATTTGAGGGTGAAAAGGGTCAGAATTTGATGAAGGTGTAGTTTCTTTTTGGTCTCAGCTATTGCCTCCTGCTGTTCATTTAATGTCAAATAATAAATACTGTTATCAATAATGGCACTATATTGTTGTAACCTTTCATATGCTTTTTCAGGTAGCAAAGTTGACAGATGATGATGCGATTGCCATAAATAATTTGAGAATGCTTGAGGGAGAACCTGAGACCAAAAAGACTTCGAGGAGTTCTTTTGCTCTCACGTTTGATATGCACAAGGTAAAGGTAATTTTTAGTTTAAATAATATGATTTTTTTGTATAATGGTCTTTCTTGAAAGTGTTTCTTTAAATTGTCAGAAAAAACGTGCTGCAAGGAAAGATCGTTCTAGTGAAGAGGAGACATGGCAGTTATCACGTTTTTATCCCATAATAGAGGTACGAATTAAGTTGATAAATTTCCCCGCTTGAAATGTATTGATTTTAAGAAATTCTCATGGGGAGGAATGTAAAACTGAGGCTGAACAATCTTCTTTCCTTATTTATTTATGAACTTTTGGCATGATAGATGAGCCTGTGATTTTTTCTAAGGCCTAAAGGATCAGATGAAGTTGTTAATTTGAATATTCCTACGAGCCAGGTTGTATATACGCGTGATAATAGAAAGGGCACACACTCAGCTAGTGGTTATTTGCTCTTATGTCTTACGGTGTTAGTCTCACTGTATTATTAAGAAAATGAAGGACATCATATTTTCATATCATGATATTTTAAATTTATAATGTTATCTTTGTCATGATTTGATTGGCTGATTTGACTGACTGGTTCATTTTTCAGGAACTCATAGAAAAAGTTAGCAAAAATGAATTATCGAAACTGGACTATCCTTGTCTAAATGACCCAAGTCCAACTTTCCACGGTACACCTTTTGCTGGACCAGTAACTCACAATCCTCCTGCTCATTCGATGAGATCAAGGCGCACACCAACTTGGGCTAAACCTAGAGGCTCTGATGATGATGGATATTCAAGGTTTTACTTTCTTTTTTCCTCATTACAAAGTCGTGAATATGAATAGCAGTTCTAATGAAATCAGTTTTTATTTCCACTTCATTTATGAACCCTTTTCTCTCTTTGCCATCACTGTGTTCTTCCAGCTTCTTAGATTGTTTTTATTTCCACTTCATTTATGAACCCTTTTCTCTCTTTGCCATCACCGTGTTCTTCCAGCTTCTTAGATTGTATACGAGTTTGATATTAGATAATTTGTAGGGTACTAACGACTATCTGTTGGAATTGCAAACTAGAACCTACCTTTCCAAATCTCAATTTAATTTTAATCTTTTTCTGTTGGCCTATAGCGATCCTGTGCTAAGACATGCATCCAGTGATTTTAAGAAGATGGGGCAACGAATATTTATATTCATTGTTGGTGGAGCGACCAGATCTGAGGTTTGAATACTTTGATAAAAAGTTGTATTCACTCTTTTCCCTTCCAGCTTTTCTTTTCTGAACGTTGTTTCAATCATCAGCTTAGGACTTGTCACAAGCTTACTGGTAAGCTGAAGAGGGAAGTTATTCTTGGCTCGTCAAGTATTGATGATCCTGCACAATATATTACGGTATTGAAGTGTTTACCTTTTCTTCAAGTCAAGAGTGTTTCCTTAAATTGCAATTTTTGCATAACCGCCCTTGCATACCGCTTTTCTTATTTTGTAGAAATTGAAGATGCTAACAGCACAGGAACTTTCATTGGATGATCTCCAGATATGACATCACAGACTCACCGGAAGATGATCGCCTGCTTGTCTAATATACGTGTTGTAACCATATTGTTTATTCATTTTATGTAACAAATTCTTTGGACATTTGACCTGTGGTATAGCCAAGCCACTGACTGTTAAAATGTGCATATGTTAGGAATTTTTATTGGTTGTTTTTGAAAATTTTCTGGTAAATGCTATTCCTTGGAACAGCACCTTTAAATAGTCGTTTTAATAGAATTTGTTGCATTGGAAACCGAAAAGGGCGTTTGTTTCTTCACTCTACATATTTCTTGAATCACCTTTCTCATAATGAGATTTCTGGAATGTAATTTTAACATTTCGAAAAACTTTTCCAGAATAAATGGGAGGTGGTCCAAGACATGTTAGGAGCAGGGAAGTTGGGTTCTACCAGAAAAACTTCTTTTCTGAGACACAAAAGCTTTACTAGTATGGAGAAAAAAAAGCGTTACTTAGAGCATAACCTTTTGACTAAGAAGGCAAGGACTCCTCAGTGTAGCCTAATTAAATACATGTACTCAAAATATTGGTTTGTTGTTTTTCATGTATTCGATCCTGTCTTCTTTGATATCGGAACAAAAGTTAAGCTATTTATATTATAAATAATTCAGGACTATGTACGGTGGGTATATTTAAATATATTCAATCAATGTAATAAATGATTTTTTTTTTTTCATTTTCATATCCAGTCTATACAATGCTTGCAGATAAATAGCCTGGTCATGTGTCCGTCAAGTTCTTAAAATTTTTTTTTTTTATAAAATTACACAATTTTTTTCTTTCATTTTGTTAAATTAAAATTTACCATACTAAAACATATCAACATTCAAATTATTTAAATATTGAAAACATCACAATAAATAGAGCTTAATCATCTTTCTCAATCTGAAATCGTACATCCTCCTAAGAATAAGTATTTCCTTTTCATCACAAAATTTAAAATATATAGAAAGTTTTTGTAAGACTTTGTAATTTTTTTATAAGATTTCTTTTGAATTGTGTCCTACATTATTTATTTTTAATTATTTGGATTTTTTTTTAGTGCAGAAAACAAGATTGTAAATTAAAAAAAAAAAAAAACAGAAGAAAGGTGTAAGATCATTTTGATTTTTGGTTTCTAATTACAAGTGCTATAATTGCTGATTTGTGGTACATTGAAATTCATTATGATATGGCACACTGAAATGATATAATTAATAAATATAATTGTTGTTCATTTTTTTATCATTAATTTATTTATATAATTTAAAAAGAAAAGGGAGATTTTGAATCAATTTTAAATTTTAATAATTTGATTATGTATGCTTTCGAAATAATAGCGTAAAATATAAGACTTGGTTTTAAACATAGATTAATTAGAAAGTTTTATGTACTTCATTTATCTCGAAATTTAATTATATTAACAAAATTTGATGTGGTTGGATATTCTTTTACTTTTAGTAGTAGATATTTTAGTTTATTTATACATAATTATTTCATTTGTGATGATATTGTTGGGTAACATCTATAAATTAAATTAAGATGATTTGTAAGTTAAAATTGTCTTATCTTTTCATCACAATGTTAGCACCGAATGTAGTTTAGTGAATAAAATATTTTATTTTCTTGTGACAAACATTTAAGTCATTTCTAGGAAAGAATGAGAAGAATATTGATTAGATTTGACTAACCTAAAATATATGTATAAATTATATTAAAGAAAAGAAAAAAAAAACAAAAACAAAGAAAGGATATATGAGAAGCATCTTGGTATTTATGAGTCTTTTTATGTTAATGCTTTTAAAAATGAATGAAAATTCATCACCTTTATGGATAAACTATTCATACAATGGTCACTTATTACATGGAAATATTATCTGATAATGAATATATTAGAGATTGGAAAATACAAATTAGACACTTTTTAAAGATTCATTATTTTTTTTTGAATTAAAATTATTAATAAGACACTTTTTAACTATTCATTACTTTTTTGGAAATTAAAATTTTAGGTGGACTCCTACTTTATTTAATGAGTATTTTTTTAATTATAAATAAACTTTAACTAATAATAGACTACATGTTGAAAAAAAAGCATTTTAGAGACTTAATTCCTTTTGAAGATTACATGAATGAGATAAAATGAAAATGAAACAAAAATATGAAAATTGTCACCTGTGATAAAGGTGGTAGATGATATAAAAGATATGATAAAGTTTAAAGAACACCAAGTTAATTTGTCAAATTTCCTTAGAAACAAGATATTTATTAGAAAGAATAATGTGAAATACACTTCAATCAAATGATGTATCAACATTAACATATAGACACAGTTATAAATAGCAGAGCAATTCGTATTTCTTTGTTTATAGATTAAAAGTTATCATGTATTTGTCATAGGAAGTTTCTAAAGAGACAATTTCAAGAACACCTTTAGAATAGTGGACACGGTAAGATACTTTTATCTGCAACTAAGTTTTTTTGAAATTTTGGTATTTTTCTTAATTTTAATAAAAATCAACGAAAAGTAAATCAACGAAAAGTAGTTTCATAATCCGATCTTAGCTCAGTTGGTAGAGCGGAGGACTGTAGTGGGTTAATAGCTCAAAGATATCCTTAGGTCGCTGGTTCGAATCTGGCAGATCGGATTTCTTTTTTAATTATTTTTCAAAATACACATTCAAAATTAATAATAATATATAAAAATTTCTTAAATCTTAAATATTAACATAAGTAAAATATCTGATTTTACATTAATTAAAAATACTACTTAAGTTTCTTTAACTTTTTTTAATTTGATAAGATTCATAAATATAGTTTTAAATTATCCTTGATCATCTTTATTTGAAAACCGTGTTAAAGTTTAAAATAATCATATTTTTAAAATAAAACCATTAAATTAAATAACATTAAACTATATAGATTTGTTTATATTCAATCTACCTATATTTTTGTAGTGGTTTCTAATTATATTTAGAGCTTCATTTCAGTAATAATATTATTTATTACACAAAATCATTGATGTGAAATTCCAATTCTAATTGAAGAATAATATTAATTTTTGTTTTAAATTATTAACGTTTGCAAAGCAAAACCAAACACATAGTATATTATAATTCAATGGGCTTATTAAAATAAAAATATTGACAATTATTGTATTAATATATTCTATAAATTTTGATTTGGTTCGAAAGAAGTTGAATATAATTGGAGCATAGACATGTGGAGATATTGAGATACAACAAGAGTATCTGATTGGAAAATCCTGTTGGTCGTAAAAGTAAAAGAGTTTAAGCATTGAAGCATAAATGATGATCCTCGTCAAGTCGAAAGCATTGAAAGTATTATTAACCTACACACACCAATCCCTATCTCTGATTTTCTGTGTACGGGGTGATGACCCAATTCCCAAAACATAAGAATAAATCTTATTCAACTCGTTTTTGAAACTTAATTAATAGGATTGATAGATTTAAATTAAGTTAGTGGATTGTTAAGTATATCTGATAATAAATTATGATTCTTTAATTAGAACAAAAACCAGTTTTTGAGACTTAATCATAATATTCTTTACATCATGAGTTGCTAGTGGTACCAAATATCCAAAAGCTACACATAGAGAATATGATAATACTGTTATTATTCATCTGGTATGTTGGTACATTGTGCAGAGACAGTGAGTGGGTGAGGTGACTTGTAATTTGAGCAAAAATTAAAAGAGGTGCTTAGCCATCATATGATGTGAAAGTGGATAACTAATCCAACAAAAAATTTCTTTAGCACTAAGCTACCCAATGAAGTGGCCATACTCGTACCCACCATATCTGGTTTAGAGATTCTGTACAGGGGACAAACAGGCAACAAAGCATCTTCATTCCCATAAAGGGACTGCTTCTCAAACCCAAACTACAGTTTCCACCCTTTCCTCCATTGCATTGGATTCTCAATTCTCTCAAGCCCACATTTGTCATTTCACAAACATATCCATCATCAACCATCATGCTCTATCTACTTCTAGCTCTCCACCTCCCTCTGTTACACACTTCTGGGAACTTATACTAGTATAATTTTCATTCACCATTTCTTTAACACACTTTCACTGATTATGACACATAACTCATCCAATTAATTAATTGGATATGTCTTACATTGCTGATCTCGATTATAGTTCGGAGAGAGAAGGTATTTATTGGAATCTTTACGCTTGATTAACTTGCTTTTGTTTACAAATCTCAGCACGTGAGAGAGGTTTTCTTTTCATAATGCTAAATTAAATTGAGTCCAAGTGATGTTAAAAACAAAAAAGTTTGTCTTACAAAAAGAAGAAAGACCTGGTCCGAATAAATTGTGAGGGCCAGGCTCAAATGTACGCCATATAATTAGGTCTCTCGAGGATTTTAAAAGCCGTAAAAGTAAGTCATAAGCACTTTGGCACATATCAATGATTTTACTTAAACACCCCCCAAATAAAATACATTTCAATACAGAAAAAAGCAAAATACATTGGTAACTATCATAATTATATTTGCATAAGTTTCTGCCATTTTATACTTTTTTTTCTTTTTTACTTTCTGGTATTTTATCAGTCATTTGACAGTTTTTGTTTTATATTTTCTTCTTGTCTGTCTTCTTTTTACATAAAAAGTTATACGAATACAAATTCTCAATTATAATTACAAATATGATTGAGAGTTGTAAAAACGACAAGATAACAAGGAAACATAACAGGGGTTACTTTCATGAAAGAGATACAGAAAAAGGAACAGAAGAAAAAAAGGTCAAGTGTTTCTTTCACGACTTAAATCCAATCTGTTGAAAGAACTGCCATTTGGTTTTCTCTATAGTTCTCATCTCATTCTGAGTAGGAAAATATTCATGCTTGCTAGTTGCTGCTGTGAGCCTGAAAATTTTAGCTAGAATTGGTTAAAAGGAACAATAATTAATTCTGACTAGTCACTGTGGAGGGAGCAATATATAGTACAATAATGTAGTGTTATATATATATAAATATATATATATATATATATACATGTGTATGTACATGAGCGTAAAGGGAAGGACCACAGACAAATATATATAAATATATATATAATCAAAGCAAAGACGTATAAGGAAAACCAAGTTGAGCCTGGGGCTGGTGGAAAATACATAAAAGAGCGAAGACTTTTTGGACTGGTGTTTATGAGAGAGAGGGAGAGAGAGGGAGAGAGAGAGAGAGAGAGAGAGAGAGAGGGAGAGAGAAAATTTCTCAGGCAAAGGTACTAGAAAACTATGTACCATACTTCCATGTGAAACAACAGTGAACAAGTAGTCAAGTAGTTCAAATCGTATCTTTCTGTACAAGGGGCAAGCATTTTCAATTCAGGTTATAAATATATGTCCAGTTTTGACTAAGAATGGAAAGAACGTATTGAAGGGTAAAAATTCTAGGGTGGTCCATACTTGATGCACTGTTTTGGTCTTGAAGAGAGAAGAAGCGTTTTCAATTCATATATAGGGACATGCAACTTAATTAAGACATGGAACTTTAAAAGATGTGAGTGGTTGTCCTCGGACTTTTGATTTAAGTTTTGTTTACTATTCATTCTTCTATCTAGTCAAAAATTATATTTAGTAAAGCACCATTTCTTTTTATGTCTTTCTTGATTTCTCCGTGTGAAAACGAAGTTTATAAATTAACGAAATCATCATAAGAAAGGAAGCCAGAGTGTTAAATCAATCTACATATGAAGCTGCTTAAAAATTGGTAGTAACAGCTAAAGTCTTTTTCTCATCCACTTCAGTCTGAGGTGGCTAAATTGAACACAAACCTCAAAGCCTTAATTACAATCTTAATTGCATGCAGAATTAATCAACCACATGAAACTACCAAATTAAAGTGATGGAGAATAGTTGATTATTATTTATAAAGTGGACATGTTAAGATGGTGGTTGGTCCGTGACGACCATTTTCATGCACTTGTTGCCATGTTGAGTAAAAGGAAAAGGCATAGGGTGGTTGCTTAATTTGGGCAGTTTTGCAAGTATTAAAAGTTGGATGAAAGTGAGGAATTAGAAGGAGGCATAATTGAAGTAGCAGAAGAGAAAAAAATGGCAAAAGGGGTGAGACATGGTTTGAAGCTTGGGATGTCATTAAATTTTGTGAAAATAACGAAACAAAGGCTGCAATGGAATGATTAGGAAGATTAAAACTAAGAGATGTCAGGAGTGGATGGGTAGTACTAGTAGTAGCTCGTGTGGGTACCCATCTTGAAGCACAAGTCACAACGGCATTCTCCTTTCTGTCAAGCATCAATGCTCTTCCGAGAGGAAAAGGACATACAAATAAAGTCAGCTATTAAGTAAAACCAACAATAATAATTAATAAATGGGGAAGCAAAGATTAAAAAAGTTTGCATAATTAGAGCATTGGAACAGGAGAAGATTCTCGTATAAAGATAGTGTCGTCCAATACTAATCATTATATTTCCTTTCCTTTCCCTTGAAACCACAAATTTTGTAGAGAGGTGCACTGCATACCATACTGGTGAAAAAGCTCAACCTCTAGAGAGAGAAAGAGAGAGTGAAAGAAAGAGACAACCAAAAGTGAGAGAATGAACTTTTAGCTTTGGTAAGGCTTTGCCGACAATGATTTCTGTCTGTCCACTAAATCAGTAATTAGAAGACCCAACCAGGGACTCTACACACCAGACATGATTAAGATAATACAATACTCCATTTTCTTCACTCTACACCTACTTTTCTACTCACTTTCATTGACCAAAATCTTTTATAAACATTCACATACATACCACTATTTTTTATTTTGAACTATATCTATATAAATATGTCTTTTTTTTTATGTTTAAATGATACAACTGTTACAATATTCGCCTAAAGTTAAAGACTCCCCCACTTAAGTTAATCCTTTCACCTTTTTACTGTTTGCAGTGGTGGGTGTGTGAATGTGAAAACCATCAACCAAAAGAGATTCGTGTTTCAAACAGTTCCGAGGATATATATTATGACTATAATGACATTAGATCATAGTCTCATGGAATAGAGGGTCTGTCAGGTTTCTGTTTTCATTTATTTCTTTATATATAATACGTGTAGTTTATTTTATTTGGGGCTACATGTATATATATAATATATATTAAGAAATTTTCTGTGAAAATAAGAGTGATATAGAGTAGTGGCAGCTTTTCCATAATGAGTAACTGCTTTGCTCATGAGGGAAAATGATCGAAAACTTAAATCCACTCTCTCAAAAAGAAAAGAGGGTCCATCCCAGCCATTATCAATGGCAGCATAATTGCCACATATGAGCATAATAAGTACACTATCAATTAGCCTTTGTTTTTTACCGAAAAGGAAGACATACAAAGCACATCATGAAATTATTACAAAAATCAATGTTTTTCTTTCTTGTTTTATGGCACTTATGAGAACCTAATGACAGAATTAAAGGATAAAAATGCAGTCTATAGGAACAAAACCTTGAAAAATTGTTTTAACTACCTTCATTTGAGAAGAACTAAGTGCATGCTTAGTTCTTTAATACAAGTGAATACTTAGTTTAAAGTTACAAAAGCGTTATGATGAATTTGAACACAAAATTGCGTGTTTCCATATATGAACTGATATGGATTTTTTATATTTAGCCCCTCTAACCAAAAATTGAATTGAGTTTGAGCTCGTTTCCATTGAACAATTTTGTCTGTACGTTTATTTTAAATAATTATGTTTAAAATAATCTCTTATTTTTTATAAACAATTAAAAAAAAAAAAGAGCATAAAGCTTCTTAACTACTTTGGTTGCAGTATTGAATCTAGTCTAGCCTAGTTTTTCAAACCTAAAGGAGGGAAGAAGAAAAGAGAAATAAATCATACCAAATCTTCATGTCTCATATCGAAACAAAATGTCGTTTAATGTAAGTGGAAAAAAACTAATCTACGTATTTCACTTGATCGTGCTGGATTCCACCCCTTGATACAGATATAACTGCTAAGCTAACTGTGTCTTGGACTATTCTATGATGTTATGTTGTTATTTCAAAATAATATTGAGGATTCATCTGTGTTTCTGTCGTTTGATTTAGATACATGCGATAACAACAACATAAATCCTTCCCTTTTACTTTGCAATGAAACTGTTAGGAGCACCTTTGATCTCCTTCAACGAACAGTTCTTGAAAGCGGTTTAAGACTTTAAGAAATGGGACTTTAGCAGACAAATCAATTTAATAAATTTTCTTTCAGCCCCACAAACCACATGTAAAGTGGGGATAAGCATTTGAAAGAGAAAAGAGAAGAGAAAACCAAAAGGGAGGAACTTTGTTAATCTTCGTTGTTGAAGAATGCTCCTCAGCATCTTCTGTGCTGCTTCATGCCGACAGTCTTCCCTTGTAGGTCTTCTCAGAACCTTTCTCACAAAATCACGGTCATGGAATTCATCATCCAATGGCTCTGCATGAACCTCACAACCTTTGGAATGTTTGAGTAAGAAGTTAGCCAAACTACAAAAATTAATGATTTGACTCAATAAAACTTTGATATCTACTGTTTATCAAGCAATGTTTGGGAAAAGACCTCACCACTTTGTGTGAGAAATAATAAATTTATAAAAAATACTCTCGGAAAAGCAACAGGTAAATATTTCAAGAAGATCTTCCACCGTTAATTTTAAGTTTTGAATGAGTGCGTAAAAACTACGTGGACGAGTATAAAATCAATGGTATAAAACTTTTCCAAAAAGCATGCATTAATTGCTGCTTCATGAACACGTAATAATTCTTGCTTAATTTGTTTCGAGGTGGGTTTATAGTTGAGACCAGAAGAGCAAGAGTAGATAGATTTAGGTAGACCTGCCACTTGGAACCAAATTTTCTCTCGAGTTTGTGAATCATGTGTTTGACGCTTGACTGGTAAGGACTCCTTAGTGCCAATAAGATTTCAAGTCAATTCCATTATCGGATACTTTTGGTTAACTCCTCTTGATAATGTTCCATTAAGTTCCACCACCAACCAACAATTTCATGCCTCTCTCACCACTGTTTTCAACATCTAGACAGGAAAGCTCTCGACAAGTACAACGCTTTTTTTTCACATGGTTCCTCTAAGTTACATCCATGAATTTGTTTATATACCAGAGTGTAAATTAGTGGCTTAACCATACTTCAAAGCAAAACAGGATCCTTCACGTTTTGCCACTTAATCTCTCAACTCTAAATGCTCCTTTATTGAATGACAAAAATCATTGGAGTTAAACAAAATCGCAGGAGGAAACGGCAAAGTTTTGAATTTTTTTAGCTAACCATAAAGATCGGGTAGATTCCCTGTAAACTGAGTTTGATGAGGAAACTTTTGCCAGCCGAAAGTTTAGGTAATTTGTGACGGACAACAGCTTTAGATAACAAACGAGGAAGGATCTAAGTACCTCTAGCTTCTTTATATTCTGCTGACAAAAAATCTGGACACCAAGATGATTAAGGAATCAACATGGTGACTCATTAAGTGGCCATAAAGTTGCATCACATGGCTTATGTGAACTCTAGAAGAGATTAGGATGATTCATACTCAACTTTGACTTAGGGACAGAAAGCTGATTGCCTTTGGAATGAACAGACTTCAATGTAGGAGTGATTGAAAGCAAAGCACCTTTCCAGATTTTACAAATGCAACGGACACCTTTGAAGATTCTACGTAAATACAAGGTAGATAAACC
The DNA here is from genome assembly GCA_016859785.1 of Macrotyloma uniflorum. Lineage (NCBI taxonomy): Eukaryota > Viridiplantae > Streptophyta > Magnoliopsida > Fabales > Fabaceae > Macrotyloma > Macrotyloma uniflorum. Next base: position 980,946 of record BDMB01000003.1, read on the forward strand.
ACACATCCCATCAAGACAATTTCTAACGCCAAAGGCCACACAAACTAAAACTAAATATGCATTCATAGGCGTCGACCACAGCTTTTAGCGAAAGAATCAAAACAAAAAAACAATAATTTCACAATTAAGTCCCCTTGAAAATGCATGCATGCATGCATGCTTGCTTCTTAATTTGTAAATATTGTGAGAAAGTTTGAGTGGAGAAACGGTCTTAAAATCAAAGGAGAATCATAAAAATTTCCCCTTAATAAATATTATTTATCTCAAACTACAAGAGGAATAAAATTTCTACAACATCCTTCCAGTTCTGGCGTTACAATCTTTCCCGCTTTCCCATATTTAACAACTTGACGATCATGGCAGGGTAAAAAGATGGAGAGTTGCTCAAAAGTCCTTCCAGTGAGTGTTGAAAATGCAGAGGGAAGTGAAAAAGAAAGATGGAAGAAGACTTGAAAATGAAGAGGGTAGTGGAAAGAATTCAATAAATCCTAAAAAATTAAAATTCCTAACTGAGTAATTAACCCAAAAAGAAAAGAAGAGGGGAAAAAAAAATTTGTTACACTGAGGATGTATCAACAAGAACTTCGTTTAACACATCATCCTCACCATTTGCCAAGGTGAACAGCTCTGCATCCTTCTCTTGATCACTGGAAAAATCCCTTCTCTCGAGTTTGGAATGAGCTGCAATAAATATCAACTTCTGCACCTTGTTGAGTGCAGTCCTGGAGTGATGGCCATGGGCACAAACCCATCTCCACAAGGACCAATTGCATTTGAAGCCACATGAGGTTGCATGAAGGAATATTAGCCTCACTGCAACTTTCCCCAAGGACTTGAATTCGGTCAAATAAGTTTCCCACACAAGCCTACTGCTCTGTGGATTGACAATCCTCATCTTCCCCGTAACCGGATCCCTCTCCTTCATCTGAACAGCTTGAGCATAAACCGGGTCAAGCCCTTCCGTCCTCCACTTCATGAGCTCCATCAGAGCAATATGTGCTTCGTCTCTTGCAACAAGCCTAGTTATGAGCCTATCAACATCCTTCTCCTGTTCCGGGGTCAAGTACTTAAACGGTGGAAGGTACTTGCCACTGGTGTCCCTCACCAAGTAAAGCGGGTCAAGAATGTAAGCAGCAGCCCAAGCAGGGTGGTAATTCTTCTTGAACCTTCTCTCAACCAGCTTCTCCACCACCCCTTCTGCAATGTGGAACTTAGAGCACCAATCCTTCACTTTTGTCCTCAACTCATCCCAAAGGGAAAGGCATTGCCCAACCAGAGGCCTCTCTGCCTCAATCTCCTGAGCCATGTCCTTCACCAATTTCACCAAACCATGAATGGCTTCCAAGTCATTCCAGAAGCCCACATCTCGAATCATGTCCCCAACCTCCCTGGCGCCCTGGTCTTCAATGGCCACCATCTTGAAAGGCTCATCCAGCAGCACCAATTGCAAGGCGCGAACCGAGCTCAACGTGTCCTCCATCATAGCATACACAGGCCCCAACTCAAACTCGTGCAGGGGAATCCGCATCAGCCAGGTATGGCCGTACTCCTGCAGCTGGTACTTGTGGAAACTGTTTCTCACCTGAGAAGTGTAATTAAACAAATTGGCGAGCTTGAGACAATTGTGAACCACAGTCCTGAACAAGGGGAGCTCCTTGGCGAAGTCCTTGATCAAACTGTTGAAGCCCTGATACTGACAAGTGAGATTAACCATCCAATGATTCTGATTCTCTAAGTTTTTCAAGGCCTTGGCCTTGAACCTGTCTGCAACTATCCCAACACACTGTTGCACGAGATTCCCACAAATGCCAGTGATTGTCTCCCACAGAACCTCCTCCGCATACTTGGAAGGCGCAGAAGCAGTAACAAACAACGCCCTTCTGTACAAACTGGTCCCATTCGGAAGATTCACGCTCAAATTCACCAACCCCGAATCGTAACTCTTCCCATTATCATTCACATTCCCATTCCACTTCCACCCGTCAGAAGCAATCTGAAAGAACATCGCATCCCTGATCCTCGCCTCCGACTCAACCTTAGCCTCCTCGAACCTCGCCTCCAACCTCGCCCCCGTAAGCTCCCGAGGAAACACAGCCGGCAAACCAACCTGCGACAGAAAAGCTCGGAACTTCGGATGCTCCAAACTCGCGAAAGACACGGAGCCACACGACTCGTATACCCAATCGCCCAGAAACTCAATCGCGCTATCGATTTGGGCCTTACTCAAAGCGGGCCCAGGAGAAGTTTTGGGACTCTTCAGCTTCTTCACGCTATCCTCCAACATGGCCAAAGCCCCCAAATCCTCCTTCCCACCCGACAGCACCAAATGCGGCTGCTGCGGGACCAAAGCCGACCCGAATCGCGATGGCGCGTGGTAGAGTGAACCCGAACCGGAACCCGAAGCTGAAGGCGAAGTCGTTGTTCGCTTGCGATGGTTGTGCTGAACCGAAAAGGGAGAAGCGGAAGAGGGCGAAGAAGAAGGAACAACAACGGGGGAGACAGAGGAAATTGGTTTGGCGGGGGAGTTGAAATTGGGGCACGTGCCGCGTTTGAGGTGTTCGGAGGCCGTCCGGGAAGGATTCGAAGCAGAGAAAACGGCGTCGCACAGGGTGCAACGGAGTTTCACCGCTTTGGGGAGTCCCGTTTCGGTGTTCTGAACCAGCAAGGGTTCCAAGTGCGTCCAGTACCATGCGCCTTTTCCCTTTATCGCTTTGTTTCGAACCATCAGAAGCCCCTCGTAGCGCTTCTGCGCCGTCTTCGCCGCCGCTTCGTCGGCGGAGGCCGACTCCACCAACGCGCCGGCGTTCGTTGCCGCCATTGCGAGAGAGTGCGGATGAGAGTGTAACGGAAACAGTAGTCTCTGGAATAGAAGGGTTGATCACGATCACGTGTTCTACGTCATCGTCGTCGTCTTCGCTCCGGGACTCCGGGGACGGGAGCATTTAGCCGGAGAGTGGCCGGAATTTGAGTTTCCGGCGAGGGTCCATGTGATCGGAGAAGAGGGTGGCTTATGATGATGAAAGGGAAAAGAGGTTTGCTTTGTGCTAAGTGAGAGAGTGAGTGAGTGAGTGAGTGAGTGTGTGTGTGTGTGAGTGAAGAAGTGAATGAGACCGAAATAGCAAAGCGAATGAGAGTGGAGCAGATACACGTACGGCTTCTCCACTCTCAGATGAATGACAGAAAAAGGGCGACGCTTTCACGCGCTGTAATCTGCGCGTGGGAAACAGCTTTCCGGGAACCCGACTCCCACGTTGCTGATGATTGGGGAGTGAACCACACGCGCCACTCCTCACTTTTCTTCTCTTTAGTTTGTTTTTTTATTTTTCTCTTTTGTTTTTGGGGTCTTCGTGTGGGTCTTCCTTTGTCCTTGTCGCTTTCTTCTTTTTTTTTTCTTTTTATAATTCTTATTTTCTTACTCTTTTTTACCCTAAAATTATCCTCTCACTCACTGTATATCTCCTTCTTAATCATTTTCGTATTGCTAGGCTCAATTCTTCTTTTATGCCACTATTAATTAAATTATGTCTTTTCATACAAATATTTTATCTTTTTTTTACACTATCATAATAAAATGCAGATACCCCGATATTGTTTTAAAATATTATTAATATATTTTTATTATACTTTTAATGAATCTATCACTTGTTATTTAATGTTGAAAACAATAGTAAAAAGCTGATAATTTGTTTTTAATGAAAATCTTTTTATGTTATGTTTGGTTCCAATACTTGAAAAAAAAAAATCAAGTTTCTTCCATTTTTAGTATTGTATTTTAGTTATTATTGTCAAGTTTTGTTAATTTGTTACTAATATAACTAATAAAGTGAAAATTCAGCCACATCTTATTGTAAGATTAGTGAATATAAGTTTAGGGTATAATTTAGAGTAAGACCAAAACTCACCAAACTGGTTCATTAGTAATGGAGAACAATATCATGTAACATAAAACAATAAGATGTTAATCCCAAACTTTTACATGTTTTCCTCAAACACATGTTAAACCCAAACTCTATTAATGTCCATGTTATTCTTTGGGCTAATATATGCATCATAGTTGATGTATCACATAGAAATATATTTAAATATAATTTAAAAAATCATTCCTCGTATTTTAGTATGTTTATTTTGACTGGTGAACTTTTTCTTTGTAAATTTTGTTATTGAACTTATGCTTGGTTTCACATTGAATTATATATTAAATCACGGAAAAATATTATTTAACATAACATGATTAGCTTTGAGAAAAATTTATCACCAGTCCATAATAGAGTCCGACCTGAAATAATTTATATAAATTATTATATTATATTTTATATTTAATTAGTTTCATAATAAAATAATTTCAAAATTACACTATTTAATTAATTTCATAAAATCAATTTAATTGAAAATAACTTCAGTCAACACTTCCGTACCAAAATATAAGAACCTGAATATTTCAAATTTATTGTTTAAAATTGAATCTATATAAAAAAATAATAAAAAATTAATTAAAAAATTAAAAACTAATTAAAAATATAAACTTTTATATTATTTTAAATTTTTTTTCTAAAAATTAAATAATTGATTTATATTATAATTTGATATTTTAAAATCAATCTAAAATATAAAATTTAATTTCTTTTATTGTAATTTTTATTTTGTTAAATATATTTTAAGATTTTTTTCTTAAAAAATATTTTTACTATAATTTTATTATTTTATTATCCATCTTTATTCTAATTTATTTTTATCACATATTTTTTTATTTAAATTTCTTTTTTCAAGTAATAATTTTTTTAATTTAATTTACTTTTTAATCAATATTTTTTACTTTTCTTATTTTTATTTTTATTTTGTATTTAATATTTTATTATATATTTTAATATTTATAACATAAATATTATATTATTTTTTATTTAAGATTCAAAGATTTTATTTTAATTAATTTTATTTTTATTAAATTATTTTTATTTTATTTTTTTATATTTATATAAAATTACAATTTTTCTTTATAATAATATTTATTCATATATTTCTCTAAATATAAAATTAAATTTTATTAACGAAAAATTTTAACTTAAAATAATATAAGATTTTAATTATTAATATATAATAAAATAATAATTTTAAAAGTTTTTAAATTATTAAAATTATATAAAAATTAATTGTTAATATTTTATATTATTTTTATATAATATTATTATTTTTAGATTATTTTTTATTATTATTTTATTTTTTATTAAAATTATTTATAAATTAATATTGTATCCATATTATATTTAGAAATAATTATATTTTATTAATTTATTATTTAATATATTTTTAAAATTTTAAAAAATATATTTATTATAATTATATTTTAATTTTAAAAATAAAATAAAATTAAAAATCATAAAAATCAATTTAGATGAATTTGAATTTTACTTATATTTCAAATAGTATAAATTTTTTATATTTAATTTTAATATATTTTTAGTTAAAAACTGTATTAAATCATATAAAAAAACTTCAAATTATTATTAACTTTTTTTATAAATGATTTGAGTGTTGTTATGTAGAATTTATTTCTGCTTGAAAAAAAAACATTTCATTGGTGCATTTAAAAATAGTTTAATTTGAATAACCGATTCTTTAGAAATTAAAAAAAATAAATTTAAGTGCGAAAAAGTATTTTTTTTTCATGCATAAATTATATTTTTTGTTTTTTCATATTTTATAAGTGAATCGGAGTTTTGTAGGATTTTAGAATTCTATTTGAACCTCAAAACTACAATTTGAACAAAAGTAATATATATCTGTCTTTAGTATATTAATTTCATAGTAAATATAATAATTTAAAATTTTAATTTCTGTAAAAAAAATATCTTTTCATTTATGTAGTGTTTGTCCTTATCTATTTTAGTTTCCAGTCTACCAACTTGTTGTAAAAAATAGTATATTTTCGGGAAAAAAACAAAATTGGTTTTATATTTCTGTAAAATATAGCAAATTTTGTTTTTAGACTTAATAAAATTAATATTTTTAGTTATTGAATCTTAGGGGTTTATCAAAACAACTGATGGTAAATATAAGAATAAAAATTGAAAGTGTAGACCAAAAAACTGTATACTTTAAACATGTTTACAGTACAAAATTTTTAACTCTAATTTCCTAAACATTTATTTGTGATGTATTTATTTTATTATGTTGCTTAAGACAAATAATATAACATTAATAAAATTGTGGAGAAGAATTAGAAAGTAGAAGTTGTTGAGTAAGTTTTACGTTTTGATTTTGATTTTAAAATATTAAGTTGAATGATTTCCAATGCAATAGTTGATTTGATATAATGTCAGAACAATGTTTCGAATAATGATATAAAATATTTGTGGATCAGATGCATTGAATAATTTGTGAAAAAAGCATTAAAAGAAAACAATTAATAAAACGTGTTAGAACCTCCTAGGACAGTAATGATACAAAACACGTGCATGAATTGATTTTTTTTTTTTTTTTTTAGAATTTGTTTTTGCTATTTTTTTCTTATAATGTTTCTTTTCGTTTTCTGATATATTTATGTGGGATGTAAGAATGATGATTCGGATAAAGTGTTTTGATGATGTTTTTACTTTTAATATTTTAGATTATTAAAATGTAAATTATAAAACAATTTTGTAAAATGTTTTGAATGAAGTCATTTTTTTTATATCTTGAAAATTATTTTTATTTTATGTATATTAAATCAGTATAAATATTGTATATATTTTTCTATTATTTCCATCTTATTATTTTTCTTAATTAACCTTGATTCGTATGATTTTTAATGTTATTATAATGATATCTCTTTTACAAAATAATCAAGAACGATTTTCTAAAGATATTACTATCTTTAAGATTTTGAAAGCTAATGAATTATCCCTTTTTAATAAATTATAAACTATCTTTGTATTTTTCAAAAATTGTTACAACTTGTTTTATACATTAAATGTTTTTTTTATACATTAAATAAGTGTATGTAATAGTTAAAATATTAATTGATTTAAGATATACGTGTGATATGCGTGGAAGAATTTTAGGTTTAAATAAATAATTATAATTATATTTTAAGTGAGAAGAGAAATTATTTTGATCTTTTATATTATTTTATTTGAGGAGATGGGAAAAAACTAGTTGCATATGATGATTTTAAAGCCATGTAGGTTGTATTCTAATTTGAAATTGTTTTGCAAATATATGTTTATGATCGTTGATCCTTTTGATAAAAAATCATAAATTTTAGAATTTAGAATATATTTGGATATTTAATTTGATAAATTTCAAGCTTTATATAAATATCCTATCTTTGATAGGATACTATAAGGTATAAAAATCAATATTATAAAAATAACTAATAAATAGAAAGTTATCAAACAACTTAATTCGATTCAATAGGTCATTGCAAAAAATTTTCGAATTTAACTTAGTTTATATTTTAAAATGGATTATGAATTTAAGTCATGTCCCACCTTAGATAAGACTAATAGATGAATAGACCATTTCGACTTATTAAAAAATAATAATTAAATAATTAAATAAAATAGATGTATAAAATTGATGTTATATTAATAAAATTAATTTTATTATTAGATATAATAATTTGATTTATAAAATATATAATACATATGTATTTTAATAAAATAAATTTATTTATATATTTTTTTAAATGTAATTATTAATTTATAAAATGGGTATAGCAAAAAATAATTTGATTTAATTTATGCCACAAATTTTGTTGTCTAACCTTATATATTTTTTAGGATTTTTGGAACTGGACTTTTGGATCTAATCTATTATGATTAATCTAAATAAATAGTTGGTTTATGCTTTTATTTGAGTATATAAGATGGTTAGATGGTTGAAATTTAGATTGTTAATAGATTAAAATTTTTATTGTTTTAAAGTAAAAAATTGTACAAGTTTATGTTTGGAATTGAAATTGGTACAAGTTAAACTTGGTTTTAAGTTAAATTTCTTACTTAAATTTTAATACCTTATATTGATAAGAATTTAGAACCAATTTGATTGAAAAAAAATTGATTAAAATTATGTTTTAAAAAACTTGTATTTTGATTATTTTTTATGAGTTTTTTGAATTATTGGTTATGTATATATCATTTAATGACATGCATCTCACTTAAATAATATGAAAATAAGGAATAAAGGTCTCTATTTTTAAGTTTTTCCTTTAAATCTTTCTTTTAAAAAGTGCCATACTTAAGAAATTATTTATTATTTGAGTGAAATGAACAAGTGTATCTTAATTAAGAAATTTTATTCAAAAGAAAAAACCTTAGTCAGATAATTTTTTCTATTTTGAATAATTTTCTATTTACTAAGGTAGTTGTGAAGGTTTTAAAGTATGCTAATAATTTATTTAATTGTTTCAACTATGATATTCATATTAGAGTTTTAACTGGACAATGCGAAAAATAATATTTAAAAATTTATGATATAGGAAAAAGAAGAATTATATGAAAAGTAGTTATTTTAGAAGATTTAAAGTTTTTTTTCTTCAATAAAATAAAATATAATTAAAAGATAATTTATGTAACGAATAAATATATACTTGTTATAATGAAATAATAATTTATTTATATATTATTAATAATTTTTAAATAAATAAAATATAAAATATTCAAATATAAAATATTTATTTTATTTAAATAAAATTTAGATAATAATTTTTTTTATAAAATTTATAATAAATAAAAAATTATTTATCAATATAAAATTAATTATTTTCTAAATAAAATTTAAAATTATTATTTAATTTTTATTTATGTTATTATTAGCTTTCGTGTTAATATAATTTTTAATAATAAAAAATACAACATAATATATAATTTATTTGAATAAGAGAAAGAATAAATTCTATTTATATTTTACATATTATTCAAAATATATATATATATATATATATAATATTCATAAATGTATTATGAGATAAAGTGGTCAAAATATTTATAGTAACGTAAAATCTAAATAATTAATCTGTTTTTAAATAAACTCAACTCCAATTATTATAATAGATATATTTTTTTTTCAAAATATTCTTGTATAGTCTAATAGGAAATATAAACTTAAAAACTTGGTAACTTATATACCGTCTACTTAATATAACCTACCTACGAGTTCTGTTCAAATGTTTTATTTATACATTATGAGCTATCTTTTAGTAAAAAAATAACAATATAAAAAATGGAAACAATTTTTTTAATATTATTTTTAATCTAATAAATATTTACCTCAAGTAAATGTCCAAACCAATACAAAAATATTTCACCCTCATCAATTTCAATAATCTTTTTGTCACTACTCAAATTAAAAGTCAACCACTATCGAGTTTTTATTTTACTAAAATTGTTGTCATAAAAATTAATGTTGAATCAAATGTAAAAGATCTTAGACAAATGTTGAGGCATTTAAGATCATTAAATCTTTATTCAAATTTTCAATATCTTTTAAATCTAGTTTAACTTTTTATTTTCATACAAAAATTTGAGTTTGTAAATGTGATTGGGGTTAAATTTTAACCATATTAACAAAGCAACAATTGAAGTTGATGAGGTATTTCAAAGACCTATTAAATTAATCATGGTCGCTTAATTAATGTAAGTAGTTGTTGGGAAAAAAAATATAAAATACAAATTGATGGCAATGTTTAGAATATTTCAGTTATTTAGGAGAAAAAGATAGATCATATGTCAAAGATGAAACATTTCATGGACAATGATAAGTGATTTAGATTATACATAAGTCGAGTCAATGAGATTTTTTAAGTTTATTTTTTATTAGACCAAACAACCATAATAATTATTTTTTTCTAGGTTGTAATACATAAATCTAAAGAAACTAAAACAACTCTTTCACTTTATGTTTTAAAAAGATATGTCAGTTGAGTTTATTGAAGAAAAAAAGTAAGTTAAAGTATTAGGAAGGTTAATTATTCTGCTCTTTCTTATTTTGGTTTGACATCGACTATGTCATATAGCAGTACAAATTCTAATTTCAAAAGCACATTAATTCTAGAACAGTGAATGAATAGCAGAGATTCAAATTGTAGCAGACAATTTAGGTGGAAATGGTGATTTTAGAGTTTTGAAAAAGAGTGAACTTCATTTGAAAAACATGTATGTATAATTGAGTCCGAAAAAGATGCTTGAAATGGAAATGAGAAACACTTATGTATGTGTAGAATTACCATTTGAGAAAAGATGGTCCTAAAGAAAAAGATGAAAAGTGAATAAAAGAAGATGGTGGTAATAACATGTAAGAACAGAGTTAGACATAGGTACAGTAACAGAGCAGAGAACAGAAGAGAACTGGGATTGCCGAATGAGAATGTGCAAATAGTCAAAGATGAAGCAGTGAATGCAATAAGCGTATGAAAAAATAGGCATGGATGGAGGTTCCAATGAAAGCAAATTTTGAATACGTAAAAGATGAAACAGACCCCTCTGCCACACATTGGTCACTTTGAAAAGAAATTCAAATGTGTATTAATCAAGCTGGGAGTTAGGTGAAGTTCTCCACTTCATTGTGCTGTTCTGGTGACACAACACAGCACAGTGCTCAGAAATTAATAAAAGTAGAAAAAATAGAAGCATGTGATGTGATCTGCAATAGAAACATAAACAGAAATGGTATTGGTTTTGTTTGGTTTGGTTTTCAAAACAAAGCAATGTCCAGTGGGTTGTTTTGTCTTCCCTATATAATACACTGAACAAACTACAATTGGGTCTTAATTAATTAAATATCACTTTATTGTTGTGATCATTTCAGCAAAACCATGTCATGTGCTCTCTATTCTTTAAGCATAGTCATTTTCTAATGTTTACTGTACCAAATCCATCTTCATATATTGCTTTCTGCTAAGTCCTTTTCCTACCTTTTTTCTTTTTTTCCACTGCAACCACAACAATATGCTATAATTCTTTTCTCTTTCGACATATAAACAACAAACTCAAATATACTACAATTTACCAAACTCAAATATTTTTCTTTCTCCTCTTTAGTTACTCAAATATTACTTTCTTTTTTCAGGTTCTTGCGAAATTGAGTGTAGTGAAAACTTCTAATAATGGGAGTTTATTTTTTAACTGATATGACCTCATTAACTATTCATAACTTTAATTCTTAATTTTTTTTATGCAATTTCATTTCTTATTTTTAATTATTTATATTTTTTCAAAATTTTAATTTAATTATCCATTTTTTTTATATATGATAGAATAAGATTGACAGAAACATGATACTCGTGAAATAATAGTTATAGAAACTTGTTATCAAATATAACTTGATGGTGTTTAAAAATATGTTTAAAACTGAAAATTGAGAAAAATTATGAAAATTAAAATTAAAGAATTAAAATTACATAAAAAAAATCAAGAATTAAAATAACATGTTTAATTTAATAAATTTCTTCTTTCAGTCTCTTGAAAGAGGAAAAAAAAATATGTACAGAGAAATTTAATATTTTTTAAGTATGTTGACTTCTCTTTTCAGAAAAAAAAATTTTGACAGTAAACTATAATTAATTAAAATTTTGATCGGATGTCAGATAAAAATATAAATTTAAAATATTTGTTAATGCATGTAAATATGAGTAATTTTTTTTTTAGCAAATTTTTGTATTTTTTTCCTAATTTTTCTTAAATGAAAATATTTATCATCATTTATTAGTAATGTAACATCCATCTAAATGTGTCATATATCATATTATATGTTATTTTAAAGTAAATGTTAATGTAATACATCTACATACATTTTATTAATCACTAAATAATAATAGTAAACAATACTATCACTAGATGATAATAAAAAAATATTTTAAAATTTTTAGACGACTAAATCAATAAATTCAAAAACTAAAATTATAATTTATTTTATTTATAATAAACTAAAAACATATTAAAACTAAAAATACATTTTTAGTTAAGCATTAGAAATGGGATGCAGGGAGAAATAAATTTCTTATGAAGTGTGCCTTTTAAGTTTGTGGGCTTTATGCTGTAATGCTCTATTTATATTCAGCCCATTGGGTCAGCTTCTGAACAAAATCTAAATTCACAATTTGACTGCAGAATTTTTGTGTCTTCTCAAACGCAATAACAAATCATTGGGATTAGGTTAGAGGTAAGGAGCTTAAAGACTTTACATGAAATAAATTGTAGGTTTTTAAATTTTGCATCACATACTTATATTCAGAATAAAAGAAAAAATGAACAAAAATTGTTAATAAACTTATCTATAATATATTTTAATTTAATCTTTATCATTATGTTACATAGATCTCCAATACAGACATATGTTATTGGAAAGAAATTATCAATGGTAGTAGACTATTTGATAATCTCCTCATGATTATGGATTCACCCCTATGATTACCCAGTTATTCTTATATTTACTTATAAATGATAAATTGAAAAGGAATGGCATAACAATGAGAAAGAAAAATTTGAATTTTACTGGCTTTAACAAAAGAGGTGGAAGAAAAGGGTAAGAATGGGACAAGAAATCCTGAAAACATAGAAAGATGAAACTAGTTAAGGTTAGAAACAGCTAGCACAAAGATCACGTGGTTGTCGGCCTCAATAATCACTGGCATTCTGGATTTATGCTATGAAATTTCATCATCCCCATGCCAATTCCAATGTAAGATATGTAGGACATATATATATTAATATTCCTCTGATTACACTTGTTTTTCTTTTGACAAAAAAATTAACATGTTACACAAGAAATCATTACTCTTTTTTCATGTTAAATGATTTTGAGTTACCATTTAACATGTTACATCAGAAATCATCACTTTTTTTTCAATGATGAATGATTTTGAGCCACAGTTAAGAATTGGACCTGATACACAAAAAATAGTGTGAATTGGGTGGTTAGAATTATAAAAAATGTTTTCTGTAAGTAAAAAAAGAGAGAAGGTTGTGTTTTGTTTGTTGTGAGTAAATGAAAATATTCTGCATTGATGATTGAAATTATTGCGAAGAGTTGACAGTAGAAGTACCTGAAAGAGCAGGCTTGACAGGATGAATCCCCTCAATTAGTTTGGAAGGACATTTTTATTCCTTATGAAAGAGACTATCCACTTACTTCCATCCCTATTATCTTCAAGATTCTTAAAGGAGATATTCACAGTGAATAATAATAAAAAATAATGAATAAAAATAAGTAAAATAAATAAAAATAGATAAAAATTAAAGTAAGAAAATATTGATCAAATTTTATTATAAAAATTCCTATATAGAATTTTTATTAAATTCATCTTATCTATTTTCAATCTTATTCTTCCAACTAAATTTATTGAATTCATTTTGAATACAAATGATTAAGCATAAATTGTGATGAAAGAATGATCAACTTTAACATAATTATATTAGGAACCCATATCAATTAAACAATTGTTTGAAATTAATGATTGCATTTTGGATAAGAATAAGTAAAAACATTTTTAAACTTTTTTTTCTATTTCAGTTATTTTTAGAAAAAAAATTGAATATTTAACATATTAACTTAAATTTAATATTTTTTCATAAATTTCAATACTGTGCATATACAAATATATCAACAATTACAAATATTTATAATAAAATTATATAATAATTAATAATAGCTAATGATTATAACTTATAACAACTATCAGCAAAATAATGTAATTTTCTAACCCATGTAAAATAACACTTTAACATAGCAGTACCTATATAAATAATTTTGACAAATTTTCTACCGAAACCCTAAAATAATAATAAATCCAAAATATAATTTATTAAATGTAAATAGATTTATTTTAACTATCAAATACAATCATAAAGTTTATGACTTAAATCATACAACTCAATTTAAATTAAATAAAATTCTAATTTATTTAAGGTTCCTAAATATTCAATTATCAATTTAAGAAATATTAATTTCAAGACAGATATTAACTTAGTTTCTAATTAAATTTTCTAAATTTTTGTAAAACTTAAACTAAAGTTAATTCTTTTGTCTAAGAAGTCTAAAAATATTTTTATTTTATTTTACTAAGTAAAGTTGTTAATGTTTTAAATAATCGATAAAATATCTAATTTATAAATCAATAATAAGAAGTTAAGTTAACATAAAATTATATAAAATAAATCACATAGTAAGATCCACATACAAGATTTTAAAAAAATTAAAATATTAAAAATTTATCCAAAATAAAATATAATAAAATAAAAATGATATTCTCGTTAATAAAATAAAATAAAAATTAAAATAATAAAAATATAAAATATTTAATATTCTTTAAATTTAATTAAATAGTTTTTATTTTTCATTATTTAAATTTTATATCTCACTTGAACTACTTTTATATCTCACTTGAACTACTAAACTCATAGCAAGTCCTTACATTAATAAAAAAGTTCTCAGAAATAATTTATTTGTATAAATTTTTTAATAAAATTCTTCAAAATAATTTTTCTCATATATGATATAAATTTTTCCTTATAATAGGAATTCATTAAATAGCCTCTAAATTGGTTGTTTTAAATAAGCATACGACCTTCATTCAGGGCTTTTAATTTATTATACCTAACTTAAAGATCTCTTTACAAAACATTAACATTTAATGTGAATAAGTGTGTCAATCCAATCATGATTAACCAGTTTTAATACTAAATCAAATGTATGATTATCAAATTTAAAACCTCTTTGGATAACTAATATATTTTTTTAGTTCAAAACATAAATTCAAAACTCTAAACTTGAAATTACAAATACATCAATATTATTATAGGATATTCCACAACCCATATCCATCAGAAAGCATTATTGTAATTTTTCAATTACATTCATAGGAGGAAAAGCCTATTTCATATTTCTGAATTTACAACTCATTAAAGAAGGAACATTCTGATGGACATGAACCAAATCCAAAATGTTTGAATTTCAGAACATGAAAATAACAGAAAGTCCTTCCACATCCCACTTCCAACACAAAATCACAAATTGTAAATCTCCGATCTACTAATCTTCACCCTGAAACTAACCAAAGACATCTATATTTTATCACCATCAGATTTATGTCTACAAGAGTTTCGGTGATTTCAAAGAGTCATTAGGCAACACATTCGAAACCACCTAGAGGATACTTCAGTCTCTTTCAATCAGATTTACTCTGTTGTGTTTTGTATGATCCTTCGTTCTGCTCCACACCATTTGCCAAATCTTCCTTCAACTAAATCAAAGAACCAAAGGTGAAAAAAAAAGAGTCAATCATAGCCTTATTATATATCCAAATAAACTAAGTCCGAAAAAAAAAAAGATAAGTGTCAACAGAGTAAAATAAAAGCATCTTTATTATAATTAAAGCCACAAATGCAATCACATTTCTAGATGACAACACTATAAATTTACCTTCATAAGTACTTTCTTCTGATACCTATATCCCTGTGACAAACAAAAGTAGAACCATAGCAAATCAATATGACATGTGGAAAGACTATACAGATATTTATGCAGCAAAATAATTCCAGAATGATAATATAACCTTATCAGTTCCATAGATGTAATCACAGTATGTGAAAACTGAAGCAAAATTGCTATGGCTTTGTCTTCCAACATAATGATGGTAATCATGATACTCCGCGCCACCATAAAACGGAATATATTTTGTGATACTCCAGGGAAAGTCATACCTGAAACATGTCGGAAAATTACAGTATAAGTCCAAATTCAAAATTACAGTGCAGGAATTAAAGAATGATGAGTTAACTTCTCAGGAGAAAGGAAAAGGAGAGGAGGGGAGTATTCTGATAAAATTCCTGTAGGAAAATTATTAAGAATTTCAAGCTGGACACACCTGAAGAAATTAACCATTGTTCTAATATTACTGGGCCCTTCTATAAACAAAACCTTCACAGAAATCAGTTTAACTCTCAATTTTGCTTTAATCTGTACTATTGTTGAGACAGCAAACACCAGAAAAAATAATTTCTTGGTGTAGTTGAGAACATGTATATTTGAACAAAAATTAGCAAATGTTTGTCCTAAACAAATAACAACTTGATCTGAGTATTAGTAAGACAGTGAACACCAGAAAGGTCCATTTCTTAGAATGATTAAGAACATTATAGATTACTAACACAAACTGGCAAATGTTTATCCAAGACAAATTTCAACTTTAACTTCTGGTTGCTAGATTAATAACAACAAACAAAAGGTTTCCAAAAATATAACCTTCAATAAAATATTGATTCCTGTAAACAGAAGTCCCACAAGCTAATAACCAAGTTTCTTTTTCAGCACTGAACTAGCAGCCAAATGTAATAATTTCACATTATTAGATGATTACCAACAAAAAATATAATACTCCTTAACCTTCTCACAGACTTCTTTGAAAACTTGCATCACTATGTTTAATCTATATTATTATTCATGTTTACTTTACCATCCATGATCCACACCCAGTACAAATTCACCTCCAAACCAACGCAAAAACAACTAAAAGTGCATATTCGGAAAACATTCTGATGTAAGAAAATCATGTCTACATTTGTGAAAAAATGCAGAAGCTAGAACTACTAGCATTCACTTTGATGTTAAAAACCACATCCATGATCTGTTTCTAAACACACACTTAGTCTATTTGCATAAGGCACAGAACAAATTCATGTTGGGACCAACCAAAAACAACTAAAAGAGTGTTAGGAAACAGGCTCTGAGGCAAAAAAATCATCTCTATGATGTGTAAAATGCAAAAGCAAGAACTAGTAGCATTCACTTCAACTTGAAAAACTGCATCGATGATTTGTTTTTAGATTAGTTGCACTTGCATATCCACATCCATTGGTACAAAATGTGTTCTCAAACTCATGGATTATAAGATAGGGTTTGGTATATACTCATATGTGATCCATTTCTAAACTCATACTTAGATGCATTTGCATATCCAAGCCCAACTATACAAAATGTGTTAGCAAACATGTAGACTTTAAGATATGGTTTGACAGATAAACATTAGTGTTCCCTTTCTAAACACACACTTAGATGTGTTTGCATATCCATGTCCAGTGGAACAAAAATTGTTACTAAACAAGTGGATTATAAGATATAGTTACGTTTGCATATCCAAGTCCAACAATACTAAATGCATTTTGAAACAAATGGATTATATGATAGGGTTTGACAGATACATATCTAAGATCTGTTTCTATGCAGATGCATTTGCATGTAGGTGTTCAATAGAACAAAATTTGTTACCAAATAAATGGATTACAAGATATGATTGCATTTGCATATACACATCCAATGGTACAAAATGTGGTACCAATCATGTGGATTATATAAGATATAGTTGCATTTGCTTATCGACACCAATGGTACAAAATGTGTTAACAAACATGTTTGTTTTTCCATCAAATCAAGCAAAATTCACATCCACACAGAAACTACTCTATTCAGCTTCAAGTTTCGGCAACATCTTTTGGTTCCAACACTAAACCAAACACTGTTAGTTACATTTACATATCCAAGGATATAGAATGTGTTACATGTAAATTATGAGACAAGGTTTGGTAGATAGGTAAAAGGTTAAAAAAAAAAAAATGTTAGTTTTATAGCAAAGATAGTTCGGAAAAACCAAGGAGAACAACAAAGAACAGAATGTCCAAGATCCTCTCATTTATTCAATTGTTAAAGTTTTGGAAAAGTAAATGAAATAGAGAGGATATTTTCTGGTGTGGAAAGTACAGCCTAAACAAATTATGCTCTCTACACCATCTACTTAGATCTTTATTTACTGTCTTTTAGGGACAGCCAGATAAAATGCAGCAGGAAGTGCAAACAAATTGAAAGTAGGAAAATAACCCTCTGGAAAATTTTGCAATCTTCTAACTAGACTAAAAAATAAACAGTGAGGGGTTAGAATAAAACAAATAAAAAAAAAAAGTAAAAAGGGTGTGAAACAGATGTTAGGGCCCATGGGGGATCACAATCAAAGAAAATCAAGACACTATTAGAGATCTTTGGGTGAGTGAGTATGTGAGTGCTACCCGCTGTGCGTATCAATGGCCTCAATCTGGCGCAAGGCTATCCACAACCAGAAGGTAATAATGTGGCCAGGAACCATGGCAGGGCCAAGAAATGAGGGAATCCCCAGGATCAAGATCTCAGCCCAGTGGGCATAGGGCGCTGCAAATCCAATCGGAGCAGGGTACTCATGGTGAACGCGGTGAATCTTCTCGTAACCCCAACTGTTGTGCAGAAACCTGTGGATCCAGTAATTGGTGTAATCCTCCACCAGAAAGTACACGAGCAACTGCACCAGGATCTCCCATCCTGATGGCAATGGCAACCCCATCCTGATCCCAATCATCTGAAAATTAAATAAAAAAACATTAAATAAATAAATAAATAATCACAGGATGTAACCATAACTGTGAGTGAGGGTGAGTGGACCTGAACGGTAGGGTAAGAGGCGAGCTGAAGGGGACCCACAACGATGAAGAACATGAGCATGACGTCTTTGTAGCACCCGAAAATCTCATCCAAGGACAAGCGAACCTTGGGCTGGATCTTGTAGGAGTCGAAGAAGGAGACGCGCTTGAGTTCGAGGAAGACGAGGGGGAGGGGGACGATGGAGAAAATGACGAAGAGGAAGAGAATGTTATGGCAGTATAGGAAGTAATCGGACTTGTTGGCGGAGTAGTTGAACCAGAGGGTCTCGGCGAAGGAGAGGTTGCGCCCCAGCGCCACCTCAGCTGCTGAAATGGAGGCGTAAGGAATCATCCTCGCCGGAACCCTAGCAGTGCCGGCGGCTGAGGAATGTTTGTGCTTGTGATTGAGAATGTGAGAGAGGGGAGAGAAGTGTGATCTGTGGACGTGGTGGATGCTGTGCTGGAAGTTGTTTGTCTGTTGCAAATATTTGCGGGAATTTTCAAAATGCAGACCACCTTATTTATAGACTCCAACTATCATCTTTTTTACAAGTTACGATTTTTTAGAACAACTGGAATACCCCCTTTTCTTTGCCAGATCAGATGTTCATGCCTCATACTCAATATATGTGAATGACACACATGAATTATCCTATAATCTCATCTTTTTCTTTCCCAGCAATTTTTCTCTACTCCTTCATCTCAACCATCCCAACCCAATTACTTTCCATTTCTTCTTATTCTATCATTATTCTTACTTAATTTTACTTTAATCATAAAACTTATAATTATATATATTTAATTTTAATTTTATTATCATTCATACATTTATATTAAGTAATATATAAAATATTATTTTATCATTTATCATGAACTTGCACACTCTTGAAATATATTATTACTGAAATCTTAAATAATCTTTTATGTATTGTGATTTGTACAATTATTTTTTATTAAATATTTTAAAAAATTAAATGCTTTGAATTAACTCAACTATCCATGTAATGAATAATAATATATAAACTATTTGTTTTGTCATATACTTAATTTTTTTTAATCTCTTTTTTTTTTTCTTGAATAAAAACAACTTTTTTTTCTTAGTATTTGGCACCTTGTTTTGGTTCTCTGTGGGTCTGATTATTATGACTGATAAATGTATGTTCTATCTTTATTAAATTATTCGTTATATATGTAAAAAAAAAATTGTAAGTTTAAAAAAAAAAATATTATTATTAACGGCATTGTAAAAGATATTTTATATTCATGTATTTATTATTTAAGAAAAGTAAGGATGGAAGATTGAAATTGAAAGTTACTAAGAGAATTATTTGTAACTAAGAGAATATTATGAGTATTTTTTTTATAACGCTTGTCAGCAAGTCTACCATGGTAAAGATGATAAATTATGTAATGTCACAACTTAAGAATTAAGAAATATGATTCAGCACCAAAAACCAGAAATTTTGTGGTTAATTTTAAAGAACAGATTAAAACAAATTGGGATTTTGAATACATGAATGTGGTGTAAGGGCATAAGCCAATAATAGCGTCGAGAAATTAAAAATAATATGTAAAAATCTTTTACATAAATATGTGAAAATACGTATAAAAAAAAACTTATGTAATGAGATTTTTTTTTTTTTAAGTCAATAAATAAATTTAGATCTGGTTAAAGAGTGAGTTAATGTAATATTAAAATTGTTTTATTTATAATTTTTTTTTTGAAATAACAGAAAATGTATTTTTTACACATTTTAATAAAAATTATCAACTTTTAATTAACTTGATTGTTATCCTTTTATATTTTTCAATAATTTAAATCATATAATCGGATATAGATACATCATCATTTATATTATTGATAGGACTATTTATGATAAGACCTAATGGTCAATATTTATATATAGAAAGAAAAAAATGTTTTTATATTATTGGGTGAAATTAATTAAAAGTCATAAATTTTGGTAGATTTGACTTCTAATTAATAAAAGTATTCATTAAATAGAAATTGAGACCTATTAAAATTATAATTTTTAATAATAATAATTAAAAAATAAATATTATTAAAATAAAATATTAAAAAAAATTACTCACAATATAATATTATAAGGATAAATTTGTCGTAATTTTTCAACCAATTATATTATATATTATATTATATATATATATATATATATTTAAATATCACTATTTTAATCATTAAATATAAATTTTCTTTTATAAATAGACATAATTTACAATTTTTTTACAAAACTTCAAAATTGTTTAATATTTGTAATATGTTATTATTTTAAAAAATATTAATTATGAGATTAGTTAATTTATATAAATTTTTAATATACATAATGTTGAAATAATTTCAAAATATTCAAACGGTGGATAATAAAATTTAAAATTTATAAATAATTATAAAAAATAGTTAATTTATTAAGAATTACTTCTAAAATAATTTGATTTTTTCTCTTATATTATCAAAATAAGAAAATAAAACTATTTTAATTTATTCAAATAAATGATTGTAAAAAAAAAAAATTAAGAATAATTTTCTACACAAGACGATAACTTTAGTATTAGATATTATTTATTAAAAAAATTTAATAAATCAAATTATCAATTCATTAATAATAATGTAAATGTAGTTAATTAAGGAAGAGGGGTGATTTTTCAATTTATTTTAATTATCAAATTATTAAAAATAAATGATAAAAATGTAAACACTAACTCTAAATAGATATGAAATGAAATGTTTAAGTATTACTAATAAAATATTCAAGTATCACTGTATTGTGTCATGTCACTCGGATACAGAATATATAAGCCTTAAACAATTGTTTTGTTTTGTCTTATTATTAGACATAAGCACGTGAACTTCAGCCGAACACAGTCCCGCTATATTATATAAAACAATTCTTTTTCTATATATATTTTTTTTTCTGGTGTAGTATGAGATTTAGTTTTTTTTATAAAGTTTTGAATCTGAGTTTAGTAGTATGAAATAAATTATATATACAGTAATTATATAATATAAAAATTAAAATTATACATGAATGAATGGGTTTTGCCCTAGCTCCTGTGCTCACTCACAGGATGAGTTACGTGTAATGTGTATGTATTCTTAACGTATCCAAAGCTGAATAATGAAAAACAACGGCGCAGCAGGTAAAAATAATTACCACAGTTGTGGTCCCTGGGGCTCCCACCTCTCCATTCATAAAGTACATTTCTTGTGCCTCTTTTTGACTCCTACCTATTCCACATCAATTAATATATTGGACATAGGATCGATGCATAGCAACTAAGACCGTGAAAATCTGGTCCCTGTTGCTGGTCACACTTTCTAAAGCTGAAAACTAATGTTTCTCATGCCAATCCAAAATGCTAGCACTTCTCAATTATGTATATTTGGCTCCTTGTTACACCTAGATTACCATCATTTTTAAGTTTTCAAATTATATTCCACAATTAACCGCAGAACATAGGTGTGATTAGCTTTTGTCATGGGAAAGGAGGTACCTCTAGTCCTTCGTAGACCCAACAGGAAACATGACTTAACACCCATGATTATCTTCCCATCTTGGCTTTGCAAACTCTATCTTTTAATCATTTGTTCCCTTCACGCTCTTACTTGCCCTTCTTCTAGTCACCTTATTCATATACTTTCCAATGGGTGATGTCTTTGATTATTCATTTCATCATATCCTTCTGATTATGACTGTGATATACTTTCACACTTAACTTCATCATAATCTATATGACTATGCCGTAGATATGTTATATATACTTAGTCATGAAAAATATTCACTGCTATTATTGTTTTTCAATATATATTAACATTTACAACGACTGTGTCATCTTACTCAAAATTTGAATATCAATAAAGCCATAACAATTAATGAAGCATTAATTAAAATAGCATTATTATTACTTCTGCCATACCAAATTTCTCTTTTTTCTGCACTTCTTTGTTTGACTATAATTACTAACAATCAATTCCCTCTGCCTTTTTCTGCAACTTTTGGCAAACTCCAAAGTGAAAGCAAGTCATCTTCATCCAACTGATCACTCCAAGTTAATTACTGCATGCTATCAATATTTCCACCCCACTTTTATTACGCGACCCTAAGTGCCATAATTGTGATATCAGAGCTGCAATATATTTCATCATCAAATAGGATGATCGATAGATATGCGTATTTTCAGTCTTGAATTTCCAAGGTCAATTAACTCCACCAGTACCATTTTGAAACGTCTTTATGCAAGTATACTGCACTAATAAATGCCAACTATATTTAGTGCATTTATTTTTTTAGTTCTGAATGTTTTCTAGCAGAAAACTTAAGATTAATATCTTAAAGTAATGACACCTATCTAACTGGTGCATGCCTGAGAAAGTACGATATACTCAGAAACACTATACGAATCTAGGCCTTCCTAATAACTGTAGAAAGAGTTTTGAATAGCAGCAGGGTAGTGTAAGTGTGAAAAAAATGATGGGGTGGGGCAGGGAGTGGATACTTTGAGAGTGAGATGATGATTGGATGCGGTGACGAGCCCCCACCGATGAATTCTCTTTGCAGTGACAATGATGTGATGGGTGCAAATGATTTGGTGGTGGACTAAAATGACCACTGAAAAAGATTCTCCAACTGTTGCATGTTTGTGCTTTCTTGTAGCTGTAAAATGTTGACAAAATATGTTACATCACATAGGATCTGCAATGTATATAGTGAGAACTGATTTGCATGCGGAGCTTAAGCATTCATCGAGTACTATGTGGCCTATATATGTACAAACAAAGGTGACTGTTAATGGCCATGCTGGCTTTCCCAAAAAGGAGCTTTAAACAATGGCGGACCCATTTATTGCATACTACAATGTGGGTCTTTTTGCTAAAAAATTTGCATGTTTTTGAATATGTCTTAGAATTGATCTCTCCATGAAATTAATTGGACCCCGATCGAGCTTTTGGTTTATTGACCAAGTTGAACACGCACTATGTGATCCACTCATTGTTTTTTGAACCTGGTCAATATATAATCGATTCACTTTGCCAGTTACCTGAGCAAAAGAGCACGCATAGTTGGCCTTGTAAGTGCGTTCAAATCTAGACGGATTATATGTCCTTCACTTCAACGCATCAATGATATGAATTAGCCCCCTGAAAGAGAGGACAAATTCATGGAAATGTGTGCTACATAAAATGCATGGAGATATTTATATTATACGTTACATTAAAAATATAAGGATACAAATTAAACTTCTAAAGTATAGAGGTAGAAGCTGAAAAAAGAAAAGAAAATGCAGTGGAATGTATGTCAATCCAGATAGACTTTTCTATACATGTAGGTATACAGGGTTTCATTATTTTTGAATGGTTGAAAAATGTTAGAATATGAATTTGAAAAACTAAAAATTCACATGGTAGAAATGAAGTCTCAGTCCTTTTGGCTACTTTTTTGCAGAGGTTGTGAGGAAGAAGAGAAAAAAAGTCACCCGTTGTGGCTAATATCCAAAATAATCCACCTTATTCATTCGTTCCTCATCTTTAGTTTTATGTCATTTCTTTTGTAGGTTGCAAAGTTGAACTACGTACCTTGAAGTTCATCGTTTAGTGTCTGGCACATGGCATTTGCATACTGCAACTGTGGATCCAAGTTCTTCATTGTTTCCTTCATTGAGTCTGCATACATCAAAGTGATTCGTTTAAAAATTCTCTGCTGGTGTTACAAATATTTTATGTTATCTTTACCGGATACCAAATTAAAAGGTTTTATTTTTTCAATGGCACATAATCGATTATGGTTGGCCATAATCGATTATACACCCTTTTTGAATGCAAAACTAACGAAAGGAAATTTGGATTTTGAATACAAAACTCTATAATACTTCCTTATGATCAATCAATTATATAGTTTTTCATTATCATTATCAGAAATAAAAAATCATAAAATAATTTTAATTATTGATTAAAATCAATTATTGATACTCTAAAATATTTATACTTCAGTATATATGTATATAATATTAACATGCAATTTTTATAAATAATTAATTATTTTAAATCATATATAAATATATATTTTATTAATTTTAAATCATTTTTAAAATTTATAAAAATATTAAATGTTCATTCATATTAATTTTTATTTAATGATTTAAATTTTTTAATCAAGAACATTTTGATAATTTATTAATTTATTTAGTTATTATATATATTTTAAATAATTTTAAAAATTTAATTCATTTCTTGTCTGCTACTATTTTTTTTTCTTTTAAAAAAATCTCAATTTATATTTAATTTTTTTTTCTTTTCTATTTTCTCATTTTTCATTGTTTAATCCAACCAAAACTTTAAAAAAGTATGGATAGTTAAAAGAGAACATTGTGATTTTTATATTTGTAATAGTGATTAAAATTTTCAAATATAGTTGTGTTTTTAAATAAATATAGTTATAATTTATTTCTATTTAAGGGAATTTTGGTGGTAGTTACTTCATATATATATATATATAATCATTTTAATGAAATATTATGTTTTGCAAGTAAAGTTACATTTTGAACATTTGTAAGTAAGAACAATATAGAGATAATTTTCCTTAAAAAAATTGTAAAGTCTAGTATGGATAGCTTAAATTTTTGCATGAATGAGTAAAGCATATCTGCATAGAACTAATTATTACATTTTTAAGTAAATTGTTATACAATATATCATTGAACATAAGAACAGATATTATTAGTGGAGTGATTGTGAATTTCTTACTTCCAAATCAATTAACAACTCTGAGAATCGATTATGTAATCATGTTACGTGTTCATTAAACAAAATAAGTGGTTTAAAATCTGATTTTGATTATATATGATTTAAATACTCATTACAACAATTATTATTCTTAAGAAATACAATTTCTTGTAGTAATTCACCAACTTACACATGTTCAAATGAGATTCTGAATTAAATTTAAATATATTGGAATGCAAAAGTTTTGTATTATTACCCAATCGTGGATGCTTTATACATAAAAAAGAACTCAATCGTGGTTGCATAGTAAAAAAGTATGATTTTTTTTATGTAACTATTTTAAAAATTATATTTGAAATCATTCTAATCAATTAAAAATGTATAAATTTTCAAATTTCTGACTGCGACCAAAAAGAAAAATGAAATTATAAAAAACAATAAGTAGTTGGTTCAAATGGTTTTTTAATTCACTTTTCTTAAATTTAAATTTTCATTTTTGAAACGAGAAACTCTACTAAATGTGACAAGTTTAGTTTTTTTTTTTAAGAAGATCAATTATCAACAAAATAAGTACATAGTAAAAACATAATTATAAAAATATTATATATATATATATTAATCTATCTATATTTAATAAACTTAGGACGGAATTTCGACCATCGCAAAATAAAATTAGAGTATTTCTTGCATTTCATATACAAAAAATATTAATCTTTTCACTCGAAATCAACATTTCAAAATGTATTATTAAAGTCTATGTAGTAAACCTTTAAAATAATTCATTTTTAATCTATTGGGATTTTTGGTGAACAGAAGAATAGAATAAAAGGCCCAAAAGAAGTGGCCCAGGAAAAATAAGTATAATATTCTAAATTATGTATTAAAAAAGGATGTACAAAAAGAAAATTCCCTAACAATAAGCGTTGGGCTGAGCCCCATAAGTATCATATAACTCCTGAAAAAAAACAAAAACTGAAGAAAATAAATATATTATTTGTATTTTTTTTCATAAACATTTGTTTGTATAAATAAATTGGAACATGGAATTTTCTCAGATCGTTTAAAATTTTTTAAAATAGTTATATAAATTTAATATTTGTATGTAATAGATATTAACTTATTATATTAAATTTAACTTGGTGAGTTTAATTTGTTTTGAAAAATGTTTTTCTAAACTTCTTTTGTAAGATTTCTGAAATGGAGATTTTTCTAAAATATATATTAGCAAAAAACTCAGTTTTGGTTTTACATAGTTATCTTATATAGAAAAAAAAAATCATTCGAAACATAATCAAAATATAAATATATACATTAAGCTTATATTTTAATAAATATAATTTTCTTTCAAAATGCAAAAGTTAAAACACAGGAGCTTCATGGAAGTAGCACAAACAGAAAAGTTAAAGCTTGAGCATTTTCAGAGAAGCTTCTCTCATCAACCAGCGTCCTTAGTTACAAATTTGTTCTCTCCTTCAGCTTCATTTCTGCTTCTCAAACTCCTCACACCAACATCTCTCGTCTCATGTGATGTGATCACTGAACAAAACTAACAAGGAGAAAGGAGAGAAAGCGAAAATTCTTATCCTCATAAGCATGACTTCAGTGTCACCGGGCCATCGGAGAAAATTCTCCGGTAAGGACCCGTCGAGTTCGCGGCGGCCGGAGAAACATAGCAGCGACGGTCGCGGATTCGCACTGACACTGAAGGTTCCGTTGGAAAACAGCGAGTCTTTTCTTCGACCGTCAAAGGTGTTGGTCAACGTGAGCATCGAGAAGTGCGTGGGAGCAGTGCAGGTGGTGATGTCGCCTGAGGAGACCGTCGCCGATCTGATAAAGGCGGCATTGGCGTTTTACGAGAAGGAGAAGAGGAGGCCGTTCTTGAAGAACAACGATCACAAGTGCTACGATCTTCACTACTCTTCCTTCGCCCTTGAAAGTAAGTAATCGATGAATAATTCGTATTTATAACTCCTTATATATAGATATTGATGAATAACTCAACTTTTATATCGTGCGTAAATTTACAATATTATTGTCTAATTCCACATATATTTGTAAAGAAGAAATGTTAGAAGAAAATTCAAATCCGACCTAAATTTGCAGGTTTAAAGCGAGATGAAAAGTTAATAAACTTGGGGTCAAGGAATTTTTTTCTATGTTCAAAGCCTCCCACCTCTTCTTGCTCTGAGAAAGAGAATATGACAATAGATTCTGCATTTCCATGGATGGTATTGGCCCCTCTCCTCCTTTAGATTGGAACTTTCATCAACAACACCACCCACCTCTTTCAATTTCAATTATCTTTTCTTGTCTACGTAACTTCACAGGAATGTATAAATTCATGACTTTGTCTGTTTCAATGGCAGTGAAGAGCATGTTACCAGAAAATCAAACACGCACTTAATCATTTCAATATTCTCTACTTAAATTTATATACTTATTCTCAGCTATTCATGGAACTTCATGCATACCTTTATTCTTTTACCAACATTTAAAGTTATTAGTTATAATGCATTCTTTTTTAATTTATATCGAATTAGAATTTAATTTCGTTATATATTATCTCTCCTTAGGATAAAAAATTCATTATGTTTTTCCATCATAAATATTTTACAAAGATTTAATCTTTGTCACTAGTTTCTACATAAATATGAAACCATATAATTGAGAGACAATTTGGAACATAAATTTTCTCAGTTGAGTTGTATTGTGTAATTTTCAAACTCTTTTCCGACTGTGATCACTATGGTCAAGGAGGAAGCCAGGCGATTAGGACTAGGGTTAACATTTTAGATTTTTTTTTTATTATATAAAATTATAATTAAATTATAAAATATATTATTTTATAATATATAATATTATATATAGATTAAATTTAAATAAAATATCTTTAATTTAAAATAATCAAAAATATATAATCTTATATATAAAAAATAATATTTTATTTATTATTAAAAAAATAAATTTTTATATTTATATTATATATCATTTTATCAAATATCATTAATTAAAAAAAATTAAAAAAATATTAAAAAAATATTTTATGTTATATGTATATATATGTATATTAAAAAATTATAAAATATTAGAAAAGTTAAAAAATTTCAAATTAAAATAAATAAAACGTTGACTATATTTTTCTTATAGTGAAAAAATAAGGTAAAAAAAATTATTTTTTATTATTTTTGTTCATTATCTATAACAACAACAAAATTCAATATATATGTGATAATTGATGATTTTAAAAAATTTAATGTACCATATATATTTGATCTTATATATAATTATTTATGTTGATTTTAAATATATGTAAATGATTTATAATTTATTAATAATTTTATTAATTTTATTTATTTTTACGTAATAATTAATTTTAATATATACATTAATTTTTTTTAATTATTCTGGTTTGATTCAGTTTAGTTCGATTCG
The DNA here is from genome assembly GCA_016859785.1 of Macrotyloma uniflorum. NCBI lineage: Eukaryota > Viridiplantae > Streptophyta > Magnoliopsida > Fabales > Fabaceae > Macrotyloma > Macrotyloma uniflorum. The sequence continues at coordinate 1,009,530 of BDMB01000003.1, forward strand.
ATCCAGTTCGGTCCGATTCGGTTCGGCCTCCTCACCTAAAATTCCTAGCTTCCCTAACTATGGTGACTAAAGATTTTTATATTTGAATATTTTAAAATATAAATATATATTACATAAAAAATAACACATAATTTTATTAAAAATGAAATATTTTACTATGGTAAATCGGTAAATAATTTTAACAAATCTAAAAAAAGATATTAAAATTTTTATTTAATTATTTTTATAATATCGTTGCAGTATTATTTGATTATCACAAATAATAACATAAATATTCACGTATAAGACATGCTTGTCAATGAGAGCATACTTTACTCTCTTTGGTCTGTCTGTCTGTATGAAAGACGAAAAATTCTTGACTTTGATAAAATAAATTTACATTTTTCAAACACATCTCAATTGAGTTTGATTAAATTTGTATAAAAAATCAAGGAACTGTCACATTATTTTAAATTGATTTTATATGTAAGGATATATTTTTTATCTGAAAATAAGTGTGAATCAATATATAAGTGATAATTTAAATTTATTTATGTTTAATATTTTATATTAATTAAGTGTTTATTTTGGTACATAATTGATATGAGAAGTGAAGTTATTAAAAATACGGTTGAAATACGGTTAAAACAAAAAGGAGTGAGCTTAGTATATATAGGGCGTGCAGATAGGAAACTAAAATGAACTTTGATAAAAAAAAAGAAGAAAAACAGAACCTTGGCCCATTCTTCTTTCTTCGACTCTTCTCCCTTCTCTCAAACTTTAAATTTAAATACTTATTCTGTTTTTCAGGTTGTAGCTAGACGAGAAAGAAAAAGTTGATTTTCATATATAATATTATAATGTATATATATATATATATTTATAAATATAACGATTTAGTTTAAAACATATTCTGTTTCAAACTATAATATATTCGAATTGAAAAATAAATTATATTAAAAATAGAATAAAAATGTGTGTGAATATTCCAAAATATCTTTTATATATATAATAAATAATATTATTTTATCAATCTGACTATAAACAAATTTAAAATATCTCAATATATTGTAATTTTCACCCTAAATACTAAAAAGTCGTTAAATATTGTTATTACAAGAATATAGGTTCTATAATAACCATATTCTTTCTATGCATGTTGGATATATCGACCACAATTTAAAATAGGTACTTATTATATATTATACATTATCAATTAAAAAACTGGACAGGTAATATGTATATAAATATATTTTTGTCTTTTATAAATCCTTTATTCTATATATTTAAAACAAATAATGATCATAATACTAATAATATGGTTATATAATTACCTTTCATTTAAATTTAATTTAATTATATTTTCTTATTCACAGAATTTTAATTCAAAATCTTTAAGTTCAATTTCATTCTAATAATAATAACAATAAGACCTAGGAAATCGTTAATTAATCAATTCTTTCACCAATTTTATTATTGGTACGAATTTGAAAACAATTGGCAAGAAGGTGAGAAAAAGCAACAAATAATAGGAACACAAAATATAAAAATGACGTAATGACTTAGATTAATGATGCAGAATATTTATCTTTGTTTTTCTATTTTACTTTTTGAAAAAAGGGTTTACTAATTCCTTTCTTTTCTCGGGTGGACTGGTAATGACCCTTCCATGGTTAAGTTGGCACACGATTCTTAGCTTCTCCGAGAGTGTCTGTGTGTCTGTCTGTTTGTCCGCGGAATCGAAACCCTCGGAGGTTTTATTTCATGTGATTCCGCCCCGTGTCTTGGCAGCCTGCGCACGAGCTCTTTGTAGCTATCATCGTGCGCTATTAACATCGCATGTTTCGAACGCGTTCTGCTGCAACTGAAATCGTAAACCAGAGAAAGAGGAGAAGAGAGGGAGCATGGCTGATATCTTTGCGTGGCTCATCTCCTTCTTCATCCTTATTGCGTTAATTGTACTCGTCATTTACCAGGTCAATCCCAAAAGCCCTAACTCATTCTTATTGCTTCCTTGCGTTTTTTTCTTTTCAATTTCTTCATTAAGTCAACTTCAGGGCAATTTAAAGCGTCCCATCTTCCGAAAATTGGTTCACATGCAACTTCGATTACTATGGGTAAAAAGAAAATGAAGTCAATTTGTATTTTAAAAAAAATCGAAGAAGAAAAAAAAAATACTTACTAATTTCAAGCGAAGACACTTAAGATGAAAATTAGGCGTCTATGGGTTCTCTTCTGGTTTCGAAAAGCTTTGCAATATCTTTATAGGTAAGGGGCTCAGTTTGAGTATTTCCTCAGAAAGATGCACTTCAGTGAACAGAATGCATGTGTCATAGTCTTTCTGATACACGATCAATAAATATATGAACATTTAATTTTAATAAAACTTGGGGGTTCTAGGATTGATGCATATAATCATGGTTAGGTTACATTCCATGTGTTTATTATAATTTTGAAAAGAGGTCTCTCTACTAGAAAGGATCTAATGTTCTTATGTTTTATCTGTTCTTGTCTTAATTTGATCTATTGAATATTCTAGGAGTTAGGAGTCTCATCTAGCTCTATGTCCATGTTCTGTTACTTTTATGTTTCTGCTTCTGAAGATTTTTAGGTGTTATTACCCCCAAATGTGTTTTCATTGATATTTTCTCCAGCAGTCTTATGAACTTGGTTGTGTTTGGTGTACTTTAATCCTTTTTTATTGTTGGTATAATCTGACTGGTTATATTGTTTGACATTTTTTGCAGTTAATGTGCCTGGCAGACCTAGAATTTGATTATATAAATCCATATGATTCTTCATCTCGAATAAATCAAGTGGTATTGCCTGAATATATTATAGTAGGTGTTCTATGCGGCTTCTACCTTGTCACAGGGCATTGGATAATGTCATTGTTCTGTGCTCCTTACCTCTACTACAATGTGAGATTGTAAGTTTGCTATCTAGTTTAGAAATAAGCTGAGAAATTGTTTATGAAAGATACTTATTATTATGTTTTCAAGAAACATTTCATTGGAAATAATCCATGTCTGCACACTAAGAGTGGATGGCAGATTGAGTTAGAAATTTTAATCTTTGCATTCTTTGGCATTGTAACTGCACAGGAAAAGAGTCACTTGTTCATGGCATGATACAAACCAATTGATTGATATAATGTATAGTTCAATTTACGCATCATGGAGTTTCTAAGCAGCCTATATTACTAAGTGCAATATTTTGTGTAAGTGCAGTAGTTTGGGTGTGAGTGAGGGTTTGGATTTGATTTTGGGGTCATTGTATTATTCTGCACTTTCATTTGAGTATAGGAGTGATAAGAGAATCAAACCAAACTGATTAACAATTTTTTTTACTATAAGGCGAGTACGTTCATTCTTTATTCATGGTTTTGGTTTACTGGAAAAAAGGGATGGGTGGGGGAGCATTGGCAGTGTTTTCCTTGTATAATTGAAGCCAATAGGCCTCAATTTTTTTTTATATGAATCTCGCTCAGTATCCTCCATCTTATTTGGATGTATAAATATGAAGTTCATGTTATGCACTTTCTTTAGTCTATGTATTATAAAAGGTCATTATAGTTGGTTTAGTTTTTGTAGGAATTAAAAAATCCAAATGAAATAGGGACAAGTGGTTCAGTTTGGTTTCTACATTTTGAGGATTAGTGAAGGCTAATATAATGTAGTTTCATCCTCAAACTGGACCAAACTCGAAAATAGTCTTTATCATCCCTAATATCTTAAATCAGTCAAAGGAGTGATATATGCATGATGCACTAGACAAAGAGGAACTCAATAGTTGTTAACTAGCTTTATTCATTTATAGATGTGTTTGCTACTTAAACATCATCCATTTTACTTAAGGGAATAATTTGGTATCCAAATTAGTAACTCAAGTTAAAAGTTACCTGTTGCTAGAGTTCTTTAGGACAGTCTATGCACCTTGGATTTCCCTTGTCTGTCAAATAAAGTAGAAGTTGCCAGTTGTAGAGTTCAGTATCAGTTTCTCACCGATATCACCTAAAATAGCCTTTGTGTGTGTCCCAGCTACCATTTTGTTTAGTTAGTGGTTTCTTGTAGTTAGAGGGGATTAAAAGGGATGACTTGTTTTCTTGTTTTAATTATCCTTGATATCTTAGTATACCCTGGAATGTGCTTAGTATGGTGTTGCTAATTGAATATTTTATTCCCTTTGATCAGGTACAGACAGGGAAATCATCTGGTTGATGTTACAGAGATATTCAACTTGCTCCCTAAGGAAAAGAAGCAACGGCTTTTCAAACTCTTCTATCTTGTTTTTATCCTTTTCCTATCCTTATTTTGGTATGGTGACTAGCAGAGAAACGGCCAGTATTCATTCAAAAGAAGTGCTGTTAAGTTATTATTCTTACAAGTGGTTTTTGGTGCAGGATGATCTACTCATCTTTGGATGACAATGATGATTGATGGCTTGTTTTGTGGAGTGCTTCCTAGAGTCTCCAATGCAGCTTGAGGGCACAAATTACGACCCATGTAAGATGCTAGTTTGGACTAGCTTGCAATGTAGTTCTGGGTTACTGGCTTGTTTCCATTGTTGGACATCGACAACAGGATATCTGGATCTGTATCTGTATACTTCAAAGCAGTTTTCTTTTGCTGTTCGATTCATGCTTGTTTTAGTAAATGCAAATTGAAAATATCTTGACCTAACAATAACCTTACCTGTACGCTTAAATTTTTAGTTATTTTACAACTTACAGTCATAAAAAAATGTCAGTTATTTTTTTAATTTGGTTACTTTGTGTGGGTGAAGCACAATTTTAGTATTGAAATAAAATTCTGTCACATTAATTTCTAAAACTAAGAAAATTTAAAGTAAGTCTTGAAGATATCAATAATTACTGTCACCTTAGTGAGCACATTTGGGTCACTTGTGTGTACTGCATACAGTTTTAGGGATTTAAATGTATTTTTTTCTTTGTGTTATCTAACCAGTAAAAGACGTGTTACTTTTTAAGAACCTTTAAATAACAACCAAATGGCACTGATGTTTTTTTAACCTACATTTTTCTGGCTTATTATTTTATTATCTAATATCTATGTTAATATATTTATTTAATTAATTAACTATTTTCTGTTTTATTTTTTAATTCGTTTGGATAATAGTACTTCATCTCATTGATCATAGTCCAAGTCACACATATACGATACTTTATTTAGATTATATAATGTTTATTGGTTTCCATTTAAAATAAAGGTTTGTAAACATAGTCTAACATGAAGCCTATTATTTTATATCAATATTAATTTAACTATATTATTTTATTATCTTAGGTCTATATTAGTATTTTAATTTAATTAATTAATTAATTTATAGCTATACATTTAGCTTCCACAAAAAAATAAATTATATATACTAAATTAAACTGATTAAAATAATTTTTTTATGCCTTTATCAGTACTATTTTGTAAGTATATTATTTTATTGGAAGCCAGTCTAACTGTTATTGCACTTTCAATAATTTTCTTTCAAATATAATATTTTATAAAATTGATTAATAAAATATAATTACATATTATGTGTGTCAATTTTTAAAAGTGAATAATAAAATAGTTCATAGTAATAAGAATTTTCCCAATGAGTTTTGAGAATATTTATTGAAAATTTAATAGTTAATATAATTTATGGTCATTTGATTTCACCTCTATTTTATCATGTAGTATAAGATATTATGTTAGATATATCCATTTGCACATCAATCAATTTTAATTTTATAAACATAACTTTGATATAAGTTTTAGTTTAGTGGTTCTCTAAATTTAAAAATAAAAGAAGGCTAACGTGATTTGATATGTGAAATAAAAATTACTACTTAATTTATTAATTAATTAGTTAAATAAAAATTATTAATAAATATTTATTTAATTCTGAAAAAATACTATATCTACTACGAAAAAATTTCAAAGCCATATGGAGGATCAAACGGCATCGTGTTGATATTCATTCATCTTGATTTCTCTTGCAAGTAACTTGTTCCTCTTTGGTTTCTGGAGAAAAAAGTGCCCCTATCCGCTCATAATCGCTTCAACATGGCGGTGGTACCCTACACCACCGGTTCTGCACCTCGTCTTTCTTCCTCTTCCAATTTTAGGTTACAATCTCTCTGTCTCTCCTTCTCTCTCTCTCTCTCTCTCCTACAAACTCATATAATTCACTCTGTAATGTAGCTAATGCTTCCTGTGTTCTCTCTTTTGCCGTTGCAGTGTTGCCACAAAACTCTACTCCGGATTGAAACTTCAATCTGCGAGTGTGTCTCGTTCCCTCTTTTCCTTGCTATTCTTTAGTCTCTCTGCTTGCCGGCTCACCGTCTTCCATTGCAGGTTCTTTTGGAGCGGCAAAACCTAACGTAACCGCTGAATTTTATGGAAAAGTTCACAAGACTCTTCTTCAGTGTCGGTAATCCTTCACTCTCCATTTCCAATTAATCTTCGCTTCTGCTGTGTTATATGGATAAGAAACAAGGAATCAGCTCTATTTCATTTTTATCCTCTTCGCAGCTCATTATTTAAGGAAATCATGTATTTCTAATGTTTCTACTCGATCGATGTTCTTGATTTCTGCTATATTGTTTTGCTAATGTGCGTGGTAAATTTTTAGACTCTGATTCCCCTAAATATGCAAGCGCATCACTTCCACTGCAATGCAGATCTTGCTGCAGGAAGCAAATCCTACTTCTCTTTTTGTTATTATTATTGGATTAGCGAGTAATTTAAACTGCAAGATATGGAAGTTTTTGCAGAAAGTTAATAGTAGTTACATACTTACATATTGATAAATATATTTGTAATAGCGGGATAAGTGTGTTGTTTTTTGGTAATTTGTTTGCATAGAGAACTCATTTATGAAGGAGTCTCAGACTCTGGTACAGCAAATTTTGCTGTATTCTATTTATATTGTAATTTAATAATTCTGTTCTTCTATTTAACAATTGGTGGTCTATTGCTTTGGTCCTTCTTGCTGGATTCAAAACTGGAGGTTCTGTAGCAATTGAATTCATCGTTTCACCGTGACTAATGTGACTGAGCATATGGATTTGTTGGAGGCCAAATTTGATATCGAAGAAAATATAGGATCTATGGAAAATTTCGTGACTGAAAAGCTGTTAAGGAAGGTGTTGGCCAAACATCTAGAGAAATGAAAGCTCTAACTACAATGAAAGAGATTCTGCAGGAAATGGGTCTATAATTTGGATTGTCATCACAGTTTTGATGAATATAGCATGACATTAAAAAAGGTAGAACTGCCTGCTTTTAGTGAAGACCCCATTCGATGGATCACAAGGGCTAAAACCAATTTTAAAATTTAGAGTGTAAGTGAGGGTGTCAAAATTAAATTGGAAAAACTTAGTATGGAAAGGTCAACCATCCATGGCAAATTTATTATGAGAATTTGTGGTATCTTTAACTGAGAAAATTTACTACAGCCTTGGTTTCGGGATTAGACAAGCAGAGGCTGGTGCCACTTAACAAACCTAGAATTGATAGAAAGGAAAAGCAAGGGTTTATGCTTCAGGTGTGGAGAAAAATTCCAACCTTTATATCCATGTGCAGAGAAGCAATGAAGATTGTTAATTTTGTGATATAATAAGAGAGAAATGAAGATGGACAAGTAATTGCTATTTGAAGCGGATAAAGATAACAGGAAAGAACCAGTTTCCTACTTTCAGCTTTGGAGACATTTAAGATAGTTATTAGCAGAAGTAAAAGAAGTTATTATATATTAAAATGTATTTAATAATAACTATCATTAGGAGTTTATGTATTATTAGAATATGTTGAATAGTTACTGCCATGTTGACAGTTAAGGGCAGAAAGGTGAGTTGCCTTTTTGGTAATTTGGACAGAGAACTCATCTATGCTAGAGCTTTGACTCTGGGACAGCTAATTCTTCTGTATTCTATGTATTCTGTGATGTAAAACCCAGTTCATCAATATATTAATTGGTATTCTATCAAGATTTCTTAATTAATTTTCTTGATACAAATGTGAATTGTGAAGAGCATTCTTAATAATCTTTGATCGAGCAAAAGTATGGATACAACACGGTTCACTTTGTAGAAAAGTTTGCTACAAATTTTATATATTGTTGGAAACAGACTGGTGCAAACTATAAATTCTTCATGTTTTCAGGTATGCTAACCACAATCCATCAAGGACATGTATTCGAATGATGCCCATAGGGACTCCCAAAGTTCCCTATAGGACACCTGGTGAAGGAACTTGGCAATGGGTGGATTTATGGAATGCCCTTGTAAGTCATTACTCCTTGGTGTATATTATTAATTTTACACTTCACACATATGAAAGATGCTGGTTTTCTTTTGTATCACATAGGTATAGTTCATTATTCATATGTGAAACTCAAGTTTCCTTTAGGTATTCATCTCTTTTTTAAAGTTAATTAGTACAAAAACTAGTGCATTATTGATGCAGTACCGAGAACGTATTATCTTTATTGGACAAGAGATAGATGAAGAATTTAGTAACCAAATATTGGCGACTATGCTGTATCTTGACAGTATAGAGAACTCCAAGAAGCTATATATGTACATAAATGGTCCTGGTGGTGATGTAAGTCTCGTGATTATAGTGTTAAATGATCAATCAATTAAATCCTTCTATTTCTTGCTTCATCTTTTTAATTAGTTATGATTTTTAACTTGCCTAAGCTTGCAAATTTTTGCAGCTTACACCAAGCATGGCTATCTATGACACCATGCAGAGCTTGCAAAGTCCTGTAGCCACCCACTGTGTTGGTTTTGCTTATAATCTAGCAGCGTTTCTTCTTGCTGCTGGTGTAAAGGTACTGTATAAGCATTATCTATTGATACAACCTGTAATAGTCAAGTCTATCCTAGTAAGGCTTTATCCGATTATAAAATTCTATTCCCAATATAAACAAACATGTCCAATGTTTTATAGACATTAGACTTGTTTACAGGAGAGATATCTTTATATCATACATGATACATTTGTGACCCTTCCCCATCATTAATATGATTAAACTTATGCTTGACATCATATACATTTTGAAACAACAAAGAAAAATGAAGATAACAATTTTCTTTCTCCACATTTGTGGTGCGTGACATGTGCGGTTTATTCGTAGCATATCATTGTCTCTCATGAATGACCATTTTATCAGTAATAACAATTGTGGTAGTCTACATTATAATTGAAAACCTGCCAACCAATACTTTAATTTGTCTCACATATACGTTTCCACTTTGATACTCTAGGATATTTCACCAATACTTATGGATGAAATATATAAACTTACGAAGAATCAATACTTTTATTTATTTCATGTATTTGATATTAATGATTTTGGATATTTCACCTATATATATTGGTCAAGTGTTTAAGCTTTTAAAACATTTATATCTAATAAAACTACATGAAACATATAGGTATGTGTAATATAAAAACATATAAATATTATTCTCTTAAATCAAAGAAACTTATTTTTTATGAATTATTTAAAAAAATAATGAGATTGATAGTGTTATTCTTCCGTGTAAATAATATAAAGTAATTTATGATGACGATGATTTATAATTTTATATTTCAACGACTAAAAAATGTGATTTTAATTTGAATTTATATTATCACAATTATATATTTATTATGTTTTATAAACTTTTATACATTTTTAAATGTCTTTACAAATCGTATCTTATTATTTTTAAAATAAACATTGTTGAATAAGATACGTATACGTATTGTAAGCATGTATTGTATCTCAGATTCGTATTGAATTCATGTATCGTATCTGAGATATGTATTGTATCCATGTATCGTATTTGATATATCTATTGTATCCATGTATGGTAACTGGCAAGACTTGTAGTTTGAAATAGAACGGGGAGATATCCCATAAAGAATTGGGATCACACAATTAAATAAAAAAAGAGAGAAAAAATAGTGATGAACATTGAATTACTTTTTCAGTCATTAATTCTATCTTAACTTTTGACTCCTAACCTTCATCTTTCTGCTCCATTCTGATGTGTTTGTGAGATTCACGTCTATTTGATTTCATGCAATTGAGCCATTAGCTCATTGTATTGATCCTGTCGACCTCACTAGTTCATTGAAATAGCTCTGACGATCTATTAATTTTTTAATTATATTCTGTTGTTTTAAGGGTAATCGATCTACGATGCCTCTATCAAGAATTGCCCTTCAATCTCCAGCTGGAGCTGCTCGTGGACAGGTATGTCTGTCTTCATTGATATCACCTCTCAGATGATGAATGGGATTGGTTTTACTTTGGATGCTAACATCATGAAAATTATCAGGCTGATGACATTCGTAATGAAGCAAATGAACTACTTAGAATCAGAGATTACCTTTTCAATGAGTTGGCTCAGAAAACAGGTCAGCCTGTCGAGAAGGTCAGTTCACCGAACAATGAAATTGGAGTTAAATTAGTTTGTGACTTCTGTTGTGGTTTAATATATCACAGACTGTATGTTTGCTTGACTATCCAACATACTGCAAGACAAGGAAATTTTTTGAAAAATCATTAGCTTCTCTTTGCTGATAAAGTCAAATTCAACTTTGGGTCTGTTTGGATAAATATTTCAAGAAGTAATTTTATGAGAAAAATAAGAAAAAAAATAAAACGATTTTTTTTATAAGTCAAAATTAACTTATGCATAAATTAAAATGAGAATTTAGACAAACTGCTTGAGAGTTTCTATAAATTGGTTTATAATTTAATTATAGAAGAACTTACTTATTTATTTTTTACTTATTTTTCTCTATTAGTAGTACTCATGGAAAAGTTTGTCTAAACAAACTCTTTGACGTACATGCTTTAAACAAGGATGTGCTTTTTCAACAATAGTTTTATGCCTCTTCTTCAGTTTCTCTATTTCGGATTCATTTTTTTGATTGTGTATATTTTACATGGGTGTTTATATCACAATTTGAGATTACAAGCTTTATTGGCACAGAAACTAATTTGTAATGCATCTCTTCAGATTACCCAAGACCTGAGCAGGATGAAACGCTTCAACTCACAGGAAGCTCTTGAATATGGGCTCGTTGATCGAATTGTCAGGCCGCCACGCATTAAGGCTGACGCTCCTCGCCAGGATTCAGGCACAGGTCTTGGTTAAGAGCGCAATTGTAATCCGCATACATTACTGAGTAATATCGCTGAATCAAAATGTTTCTCGTGTAATATTTCTTTCATCAATTTTTGGAGCATGTATACAAATATTTGGATAGTTAGAATCTGCTGGCTAGATGCTGACTGCTTGTTTAGAAGTGAGTGAATACGAATTCTAATTGAAAGCATTAACGTAAGGTGGCTGAGAAAATAACCATTATCATCTACCCCTTAGATTGTGAGCAACTACAGAAGAGTGTCAGAAAATTCATTTTAAACGAATCATTTTGTTAAGAAATTGTTATGTGTACCAAGAGTAAAAAACAAAATGTTTTTGTATAATTGAATAATGAACGTGTATCATATTAGTTATGGCACTAAAAATACAATATTTAACTATATTTTTTTCTAATACTCATTTTTATTACAGACTGAAATATACGGAATTAAAGAATTTATCTGTGATTTATTAAGTAAATAGCAGGATTAATTATTTTGTAAGTTTTAATAAATTTGGAATGAAAAAAATGTGTTAGAAAATATGTAATTAAGGTTTGGCTAATGGCCAAGATAAATGGTAGGGTAATGTATTTGACAGTAGAGATGTAGAGGTGATTGCACTAATCGGTGTAAATAATCTAAAGTTGGGTTAATTTGAAAAATTAAATCCAAGCAAATAAAGAAAAAATCAGGTTAGATTAGGTTTGTGGTTTTAATTGATTGATTGATATGTTTTAAACTAATTGTTTTGTTTTGAATTTAACTATTTTATACTTATCCAACTCAACTACATTATATATATATACACAGGTACACACAATTTAATAAGGTGTAAAAGTAATAGTTAAATGAGATTTAGTGAGTAACTTTTAAGACAAGATTTTTTTTTCCATATTTTGTATTTTTTTTTTCAATTTTCAATTTTTTTTTTATAATTTTAATAATAAACATAATGTTGGATTAACTTGAGTGCGACTAATTCAATTTGATTCCAGTTAGTACCATCTATTCAGAAAAAATAAATTAATCAATTTGGATTATTTGACTTGTTATGTATTCACTTCACTAAACCTAGATTTTTCTTATTCACAAGAAGGTACGAGAACCAAATCTCTCCTATTGAACTACTAATTACACGGAAAGTTTTAGAGGCAAATGTAAGGAAATGTGAAGATTTCATGTTGGATTACAATATTTTTCTTTTGTGCTAATAAAATGAGTAGGGGATGAATAAAATTCTTCACGATAATTTATTATTTCATTTATTTTATTTAAAAAAAAATAATTTGATGATATTTACTTAAAACAGAATATATACAGTTCTCAAAACCTAACTTGTATTGGTATGATTATTTTGTCAATAGAATATTCTTTGAATAATATAAAATTGAATTTCCACAGAATGTAGTCCTTAAATTCATTAAGTGCGTGCCTGTTTACGCAATGCGTCCATGAATCATGATCCACATATTCAGAAGCTCCTTCTTGTAGCTTCTCTGTCTTCTGGGCTATATTGAACGTGATTTTCGTATTTGATGTGATTTGCAGACGTCATTCTTCACATCCAGAAAACTTATATGATACACTGTAACTTGTACATGAGTAAGTTCATAGACAAAATAAATGTAGAAAATGAGATGCCTTTAACTTGTCTTTTTTTTTTTTTCATAACAACTAATAAAATATATCTGTTGTGTTGTGCGGGAAGAAACTATATTAAATTGTATTATTCGTGCAAAAAGTTAATTTTCCACTTATATAAATTAACAGAATATCTATAAATTTGAAGATAATTTGACTTACAAGAGAATATGCTAGTACACAAGTTCCATTACTAAATAAAAGAAATAAACATTAATCCTTATTAAATTTATAAATAGCCTCAAATATCCCTAAGTAACTCCGTCAATTCAGAATGTTCTAACTTTAAAGTTTCATCATCTTTATCCTAGACTTTCTTGGCAGAAGAAAATCAAACAAAACTAATTAGATATCAAAGCTATTCACATAAAAACACTACATTTAAGAAAAACTTAGATCCAAAATAAATCACAGTGTCACTTCCAGTTCATGTGTCTGTGCCATATTTATCCCAAAGGCTCTCCTCAATCCAGCCCTTGTAAACCATCTCGATGAAGCTTTCAATTCTTGTCTTCAGATTATCATCAGATTCTTCTTGCACTTGCGTTACAATTTCATCAACATGCTCTACACTTTCATCTTTAATATTATTACCTAGAGATTCACCATATCCATTATCACATTCATCAACTTCATCACACATTGCATTCTCTGACAAACCACCTTGTGCTTCTCCCCCTACTTCAAAAAAAGAAGCAGGTAATAAAGTCGAAGCCTTGTGAACTCCTGCTAAAGATGGCTTGCGAGTTCCTACGAGAATGGCAAAAATTATTGTGTTAATCACAAAAAACACTTGAAAAGAGGTTAACGACCTTGAATTGTGAACGGATGTTCCAACTAAGAACAAAAGAAAAGGTATTAGTATCCTATCTAGATTCACATCCATGTCTGCAAAAACTTCTCATTGATCATGCTTTGATGTAATTGTGTACCAACTACGAATGTGGTAGTGCATATATAGGGAAAATTTTGATCAATATTTTGAGGTTTGTGTGTGTGAATGAAACGCATTCTTGCGTTTTAAGTAATGGAAGCCTCCAAGCATTGATGATAAGAAATTATTAAGCATTTAATTTCTTCTTTCTACGCTGTTGGAAACTTCCTTACAAGTTAATATATGCAAAGATAATATATGCAGTTTTGCAAAACACTCAGAAGAACATTAACGTGTTGTCAATTTTTTGTGGGGAATTTTTCATACACTAAATTCCAAAGAGACTTATTTAATAGAAATTAGTATTTAACTTCTGCAAGTGTACAAAATAAATGTTTTTTTTTTCTTTCTATACAATTGTTTAATTACATTAATTAAAACCACTATATTATTTTTTATTAAATTAAATTAATATAAAGATGACATTTGATTATATTTTAATTTGAAAATAATAGTATCATTACAACGACAATTCTTTTCCGAGTAATATATTTTAGAACTTAAAAGAATAAAGCATGATTGAATAATAATTTAATAAAATTTAAAAATATAATTTAACAAATATATGATTTATTTAAAATAACCACGTACATACCCGTAATAATAGTAATTTAAATTTGAAAAACTTGTAAAACCTTAAAAAAAATATATATACTGTCATAAATTGTGCGGAGATCACTATATAATAAAGGACAGAAGGAAAAGTTAGTAGTAAATACTCAAATTTATAATTAAAACATCAAATTACACTAATAACGCTAATCAAATTTATCATAAGTGTGTCGGCTATAAGTTCGATCCATTTAAATATATATATATATATATATATAATAATAATAATAATAATAATAATAATAATAATAATAATAATAATAATAATATTGTATGCTATTTCATAAGTAGATTCCAATTATTTTTATATTTTATTTTTTTAAAATAGAAAACGTGAGATGTAATTAAAAAAAAGTTAAATATACTTTGTTCTTATATTTTTCTAAAAAATTATCTTTAGTTCTTGTATTTTAAATTATTCAATTTTTAAAAATATATAAATTTAATTCTTTCATAAATTTTATTACAATAAATATTATATTTAGATATAAATAATAATTAAAATTGCATTTAATTCTTTTAGAATAATAAATTATTATTAAATATTAAATTTAAATATAAAATAAATTAAAATTACATATTTTAAAAATTAAAAACTAAATTGATCCATGTAAAAATAGAAGCATAAAAATAAATTTCAAAAAATTACATAGAGTAAAAATATACTTAATTCTTAAAAAATATTATTTTATCATTTAATAATTATATATATTATTCATAATTTATATTGAGTGAATTTTCAATCGATAGTAATCTCAGAAAAAGAAAATCGATGGTGATATATTAATATATAATGAATCGCTGGTAATACACTTTAAATTTTTTAATTTAAAAAAAAAAAACTCAAATTATATACTACTATATAGTAAAGAATAAAAAAATATGTCCGTTTTAATTTGAAATGATATTTTGTTAATAATAGAAAATTGTGACAAAGTTAAAACAATTTTATGGAGAAACCAAAAATAAAATATGAATTAAATTATGAATATAAAGTTAAAATTAAAATTTTAAAATAGATTTAATTAATAATATAGTGTTTTGGCTTCTTCTTTTTTTCATTCTTTTCAATGCTTTTTTTTTTTTTCTCTCATTAATTCTTTTAGTTAAACTATCATCACTTGACATAGGGATTAAAATAAAAAAGTATCTTATTTATAAGGATTGGAGAAGTTATATATTAGATGGATCATCTGACTAATTAATGTCTTCATGGTACACGAATTTTTTTTCTTTCTCAAAAAGTGGAAAGAGAGTATGAAGTTTGGATTTGTATATTTTTTTAATTGTGAGAAGTTTCATAGTTTTGGTAATGGAAAAATGTTTACGCATATTTTAGACTTATTTTAAGAGGAGAAAATCCTTATATTTTCAAAACTTATTATTTTCACAAACTAAAAGTTGCACAGTTTAATTTGGGTTGTAATTTTTTTCACAAGCTTTTCTAATCCAGTGATAACCTATTTTAATATTTTTCTTTCCAACAACTAAAAATTAGTAATTGCAAACACATTTTCAAGTAGATGAAAATTATATTTAATTGACTATTGTGAATTTTCCATAATTATAAACAGTATCGTAATTGAATAAGATGAAAAAATTGATAAATTATATCCAATATAATTACGAAGGTGGAGTGGGTCAGATAGATTCAGACAGGGACATGGACCGAACAACTTTACTTGTTTGCAAATTAAACTAATCCATAGTGGTGGGTTTGGCTCAAAAAAACACTCTGAAACAACTTCCCATCCTTTCAATTTTTATATTACCCAGAAAAATAATAAAACAAAAACTAGTGCAAACCAACCTGCGAGTAGAGTTGAGATGTCAAACCAAGGTTCAACAAATATTTGTATATACATTACAAGACAACAGATTAAGGTTACGTGCCCGAAGATTATGGCAGTTGACAAAATTAAAGTAATCCAAAGCAAATGCCAAACCCAGCTTCACGGCACATTTATCTACATAAGACAAACCTGCGTCACGAATATGGCCCTTGACGACAAAACATCCTAGATTCTCGGAAGAGAACTAAATCATAGAAAGAAAAAAAAAAATTTGTCTAAGAATTTATTCAGACACACGTACACAGCATATTTATAGCAAGTAAGGATTCAATACGTTCTAAGATTGAACTATAGAAGAAAACAACGTCTTTTATGCTACTATTAATGGCTTACATGGAAACTAACATTTAAGTTATTAACTAATCAGGAATCTTACGTACTGTAAAATAATTAGAAATGATTAGGAATCTTAATTGCAAGACATAACGTGGATTGCACAATCTATCAAAGGAAGATCGATTCTGAGGAATAACTATGACATCAAAGTGTTCTTCATGACACAACGTCTTCATTAAAAGCATACCTAATCATCAGCCAACTCAACTCAAATCCTACAAGAATAGGAACCTGGTAAACCTCTGAAAACAATGCTGGTCCTGGTACACAGTCAACAAGCTCACAGACACAACAAACAAGGAAAGAAGACCAACAACTAGGAATTATCCCATTACAATGTTGTCAGCAGCAAATGCATGTAAATGCAGATGGATTGAGCCCTATGAATTAATTACCCTGCTGGAAGCGACACGTTAATGTCAGCTGGCTTACTCTTGGCCTCTGCTGGCATAGCAGACCAACTTTCTCCGCGGATGGAAGTCGCTGATGATAGAATTGGTATTGGATCAAGAGTGGAGATGGGAACAACTGCAGCTGGTGTCACACTTGATATAACTTCATGTTTCTGTTTTCTTGGCTTCTGCTCATGTTGGTTTCCTGCCAGAAAACTTCCTACCACTACCTGATACATATCAGTCAATTGGAAAATAGAATTTTCAGAATCATATTGAATACTAAATTATCATCTAATACTTGAAAGTTGAAACTAAATTGTTACATTTCATCCATACATAAATGCCATTAAGTATTCTTTAGTATGTGAAGCATATTAGTCTGTTACATATCTGATTTTAGGCCTATGCATACTTCATTCATTAAAAAAGGAAAAGGGAGTAAATCTATGAATTGAAAACATACTTGCACAGGACTTGCAGCCACCAATAAACCAGCTACTCCCCCACCTACAACACGTCCATCAGGGCTTGCCAAAGATACACTCATGCCACCGGATCTGCTTCGTGTTCCTCCACTTTCATTGGGCATGAATGAACCAGATAAAGACAGAATTTCAAACCGTCCCTGTAGAAACAGCAGCAAGAAAGATTGAATTTCTTCTTGTGATAGACGAGAGTAGTTTTAGGAACCGCTAAAGAAATAGTAATACTTCAAATATGAATACAAAATGAAAGGAAGTTTACAGGGAGTTTTGACTGTGTTTAATGAAACTATTGACTGTAAATAGTAGCAGCAACCAAGACTAATAAACTGCCACAACATACCCAAAGGCAAAACTTGGAAAATAAAGGATGTGCTAGAAATGAAAAGCAAAAACAAAGTTCAGAGCCCAAAGTTCTTCACACAAATAAGCACCAGTGAGTGACATGGCTCGTTTTTTAAACCTCATTCACAATTGTGTGATCAAGAAACAATCCAATTCAATCAGTTTATAAATTCAGGCTGATCAGACAGGCTGCTAATAATTTTCTAATATTGATTTTCATTGAAACCATCAGATTGAACACAATTCCATGAGAACAATTCTCTAATATGTAGTCAAAGAAATTCCAGAGTCAATACAACAGCTAACCATCAAGTTAACAAAGTATGCTAAAGTAGAAATGGATCCAAAATTTTTAGGCAATGACAAAAACCACTGCAAAGAAGAAGCACTATACAGTTTACATATGAATCAGACAGCACTAGCTAAAAAAATTTAAAAAGGCATATTTTTAACGTATCTCAAAACTTAACTTGGGAGTGATAAATGTATAGTTTCAATTCCAACATAGATTAAAAAAATTAACCAAAAAAAAAAGAATGAGAAGACAGAAAAATAACAAATAATACAAAAGAGGGAAACATCAGCATCAGTAACATCCAGATCCTTCCTTTTAATAGTTACAATTCGAATCATCAACAGTGATACATCACTAGTAAGTATTAACTAAACAACTAAAATTAAAAGCATTGTAATAATAAGAGGGACTGCATATTGGATTATGTATTTTTTTTTTTTTTTAAAAAAAGTTAAATGCAAATCCAATAATTGAGAGGATAATAGTGTGGCTGGCATATAATTTTCCTCTACGAATGTTACTATAATTAAAATAACTAAAAATAAATTAAATATTTTGTTCAAGGAATAAAATGATACTATCAAATTTGCAGAAATGCTTCACCTCATATGTCAATGTGCCCCCAGAAGAATCGGGCTGACGAAGTGTGACACTTGATATGACACCATTAGCTGAAAGAATGCATATAGCTCGAGGCCCTTGCTGAGAAAATGATATTACCTTCATTGTAACATCCTGAGATAACCAAAAGAAAGTAGTTGTCAATTGTCAACCATCATATAAAATATTTTCCAGTTATCACAGTAAAGAAGAAAATGAATAGTCATTCCTGTAAACTAACAGGTTGTTCCGTACGCTCTCTCTCATTCTCATTCTTTGATGATTAATAGCTCATCTTTCGTATAATTATCACTTTGTATGGCAAAAGGTATTCATGTAGCATTTTAAACTCAGAGAGAATGAGGCCAAAGAAAAGGTGAAAAACTGACTACAGAGGAGAAATAAAAGTCACAGATGCAATGATTATTTTTGGTGGATGTTTTGTTTCCACCCAAGAAAAATGTCAAATAATATTTTTCCGCCAATAATTTTAGCTACTTCCTGACCATGAATTTGAGAAATATTATTTTGCATTGCATAACAAGAACACAAAGGTAATAGATATTTCTGAAACTTACCTCCCCAGAATTAACAGTGATGATATGGGGAGTGAAATTAGCACCAACTGAGCATGCAACCCATTCACCTAAAAAAGGGTAAAAAAATTAATTAACAATAAATTTGGAAATGGGAAAGTCTCGGATTCTATGATAAGGCATTTTAAATATAGGCCAAATAAAGAATGAGAATATTTATATCATATTTACCATCTAAAAAGTTGAAATATTATATTGTCCTAGATTGAAGGAATAATGTTGGTGTCAAGAACTAATTGTTAATTTCATTATTAGCAAATAACTACTTTAAAACTCAGCATAAGGTTGGTTAAATAAATGGTATATATGATTTTTTACTTCCACTAACTTCATGCCAATCAAACAATATTACTATGTTTAATAAAATTTCTAAATAAAGAACACCTACAATCCTTTGCAAAAATAATTCAAAAAATCTTGTGATAATTTGTTACAGAAGCCACTCATTCAACTGTCAAGCATTTACCAAGAGTTTCCATAGAAATTTAAAACTGACATTCATATACATGTCTAAAAGCAAATGTGGAAAAGTTGCTTTCATCCCTGAGCAAAATGGAAGCATATTGAAAGGCAAACACTTATTGGACAGGTAAATTAGCAAGCAAACAAAAAAAGGAAAAACTGAGTAACAGATTAAAAATAATAATGCCCTACGAAAACTAGTTTGTAAAAAGTCTTCAGACATTTATCAGGCATTCAATACATATCAAATATCATATTACCATCTTATACACACTAACTAACTTCATGAAGCTTAGACTACTGAAATGTAATACGTTTAGACTCTGATCAAACAGTTTGTTTCCCATTTAAATGTCAGAATAATATTAACTTTGCATGCATGACTATATATATATATGTGTGTGTCCCAACAAGCAAACAGACAATCGATATTAGCCTTGTCAACCAGAAAGCAGTATGAGAAAGAAGGACCACGTAATTGCATTGCATCATCTATCAACTAAGTAGTACTAAATAGCGTTGGTTGATGTGAGAAGACCAAAAAGAGGACCTGATGTCAACTTGGACTTCGGACCTCACCTCTTGCCAAACAACACACAGTGAGTGAGTAACAACAATATTAAAGTCCTTCCATCTCTCTACCCCTAGAAAGCAACACCCACAACACTACTATCCTACCACACACACACACACAAAAAAGAAAAAATAGAAAATAAAATAAATCAGAATTTTTATTTGCCTCCTATAAGTCCAAGTGTGTTCCCCATGAGTTGCAGATGGTAGTACCTAACATAGTACCTAGAAAGATTTGGTTTGGGTTCCTACGGTCATGTTTGAACTGCCAAAACGACAGGCATAACGAGATTCCACCGTCCCATACCTACCCACAAAGCTAACTCACTTTTCAGGACAGCAATTAGCCTAACTTAGTCATCTAATCAATCAAAGGTCCCACACCGTCAATGTGCCTCTGCCTCCCTCTCATCCCACTTCCCTATAAGCCAATTACTCATCCCAAACCTTCTTTTTCCAACACCAAAAACAAACACACAACACAATACACTACCACTTCAACAAAAATTACTTCTTTCATTAAAATAAAAAACGAACCCAAATGAAAAAGATTTATTTATTACCTAAATTCTCCAACTCAAATTTGGCTTTGCTCACGGAACTAGTTGGTTTTATTTTTCCCCGCTTCTCCGACGAGAAATCGATCACCGGCGGCAACGGAGCTGAGGAAGATATCGGCTTTGGAGACAGCGCCATGGTCACCGACCCGTCCGGTGCGTACTTTCTCGGCCGGCCCCTCTTCTTTTTAGCCGGCATCGTCGCCAGCGGCGCCTCTATCGCCGCCGTATGCGGCGGTTGTGGCGGTGGAACGCTCCCCGCCGTCGCCGGAATCTGCGTCGTGGATCCAGTTTCTGGAGCTGGGTTGTCGGTCCTCGGAGCTACATGGTAATCCGACGGAGCATCCGATCCCACCACCGTAACGCCGCCGCTAACACCGCCACTAGACTCCATGTTAAACACTTGTGAAATAGTGGTCACACATAACATAAACTAAAATCACACATCAGTATCTCATTTTTTTTTTCTTCAAGCTCAATCACCCAAAGTCCTCTCAACTATACTGGGAAATAATATTTTAGAAAAGATGAAAATTTATGCAAGAAAATGAGAAAATCAAATTAAAAGCTTGAGGAACTGGGCATGAAACAAGATGTAGAAAATCTTCAGCTTTGCACCATTTGCATAAATTTTGATTAAAATAAATTAACGGGATTGGATTGGATGAAAGTTGAAAAATAAAAATTATGAGCTGCAAATTTGTGGTAGAAAATAATGAGTTTTGAGAAAAATAGATGGAAAAAAAATAATTTGCAGAAAGAAAGAGTGAAATTTGAAAAATTTAGAATTTGGAAGGGAAATGAAAATGGGGAGATAAAATGAATTGTTGATGAGGTAATTGGGTTCCTAACTTTCCTAAGACTGTCCAAATTGAGATTAAAAAAATAAAAGGAAGGAAAAGGAGATATACTGAACTGGGGGTATTAAAAATGATTTTAGTGAATTAATATTTAATGTGGGAATAATATTTTAAAGGAAATAATTATTTGGTTTTGGTTGGAATCTGGTGGAGAAATGTATAAAATAGTATTAAAGTTGTTGAGAGGGGCTTTCTTTTTCTTTCCCCATTTAAAAATATATAATAATGTGTGAATATGGACAAAGGGGAAAAAAAAAATAAAGAAAAAATAAAGAAAAGAATCACCACACGTTACCATATGATTTTATTAGGTGAATGAAAAAGTAAAATAGGTTGCCAAGAACCAAAGAAACTATCCTCCAAAGGAAAAGGAAGCCATGCTACAAACTCATCTATATCACAATACAATATCATCATAATACCTATTACCCAAATACCAACTTAGGGTTATGCTATTAATTCTCTATAATAACTATTTTACTCTTTTTTATTTAAAAAAAATAATAATTTTATTTGAATTAAATAAAACTATTATTATATTTTTAGTAAAATATATTTGATTTGAAGTAAAAGAAAATGTATTAATTAGTAATTGAAGTTAATTTTGAAAATTAAGTTGTAAATATGCTGTATGTAAGTAATGAAAAGGGAAAATAAAACGAAAAGGAAGCGTGAGGAGGAGCACTTTAGCTTTTTTCACGCTTAAACAAAACTTTATTTATGAGTGGAATAAATTGTAAAGCAAGACATTCATAAATTCTCCCTCCACTTAGAAAAGAAAGGTTAATTTGAGAGATATCATGAAATGAATAAATAAAAAAAGTATTAAAAAAAAAAAGTATAGAGTACAACAAACAGTGATTCTGCTTCCACTTTCAAATCTCTCCCTCCCTTACTCTTCACCCACGCCACCCTATTTTTATTTTTTTTACATATTTCTATAATATAATATAATTCAAAGTTTTAAACCTAATCTAATATTATTAAATTAGTTTATAAAATAAAATTTATAATCTTTTATTAAATATAAAAATAAATATTTATAAAATAAGATAAATATAAATAAAAAATATACAAATAAAGAGAGTAATATAATAAGTTTAACAATTTTATTATAATAAATTTTGATATTATAGAAATGAAGTTTAAATCTGAAATATATAAAATTAGAGATTTAAAAAGAAAATTATATCGTAAAATAAATCTTTAATGTATTTTCTTTTTTCCAAGTGTTACAGACAGAATTTTAATTTTCTCAAACTGTGGTTTTTTGCCTCAAAACTATAGATTTAAATAATAATGATGATGATATGATAATTAAATACATTTTCCTATTTTAGAGTATAGTTTACTCCTGAAACTTTATTGATGTTTAATAAATATATTATAGTAGTAGTACTCATTAATCTTAAATTTAAATAAATATATTATAGTAGTACTAGTTATTATTAATAAAACCCTAAACTATGTAGATCATGTGCTGAAACAACCACTGGTTGTTAGTGGTTGCACATGGTGGACTATAAAATTGAGTGCCCCTCCTCTTTAATGCTGTTAATTATCTTTTCCCAACAAAATCCTTATTTTAAAGGCTATAGTGGAATCATGCCAACATTCATTATTCATATATTTTTTATCATCTAAATTATTTCTAGTAGATTTTGGGATTAATTAACTAATAATATAACAAAATTAACAAACTCTAATTAAATTTTATCTATTCCAAAGGTTCTGTATTTTTAAATATTTATAGAGAAAATAAATGATGATAGATTTCTCTGTCATTAATAGTAAATATTTTGTTTCTTAAAATATAGAGTTGAAATCTCTAGAAATCAAGAAAGGACATAACACATATAAGTTGAGAATAAAATGTTTCTCTCAGTGCCAAATTTTCTAAGGTACACACCATTAAGATTCCAAATTTTCTAATGTAGAACCTTCCAAAAACACTAATTCCAAGTAAGAATTAGTTTTTTTTTTAATTGATTTAATTAATATAGGATTTATTATTTGTTTTCTTAATTTAGTATCTAATTTATTAATAATAAATTTAAAATTTAATTTATATTCATAAAAATTAATTTAATAAAATAAAATTTATATTATTTTATATATATTAATTTGATTTTAATTTTAAACGATATTTCTTATCCAATTAATTGTTTTTAATTAACTAACATTTTTTCATCTTTAAAAATTATAACAACTCTCATGCATGTTGATCATTAGTAATTTGCTGTAAAGTCCCAACAGCACGTAACTATTTAAAATAAACTAATTTGTCTTTTATAATATATCTACAAACTTATAGATGGCTTTGATCATTTCAATTGACTTTAAGAAAAATAAAATATATACTAAAATATGTACTAATTGTTGACTTTTTTACAATAGCTACTCAAAAGTCGAACTAACTACGATTTCCAATTAATTTACAGTGTAAATATTTTAATACGTAGTCATTAAGTTTATAATATATACAATACAAATTTCACTAATTTTTAAGAGATTAAATTTATTATATTAAATTTTAGTATAAATATGATTTTAATGCTCATCCGTAATTAGAAAAAAATAAGTCTTAAAGATGCTTAGGTTATGATTTTCTTTATGCTATCAGTAGTTAATTTAAAAAATATATATATTTGAGGTCTTTAGAAATAGAATTAAATTATAAACGTGTATTTGATTAAGCAAATATGCTTTCTTTTAACTTAGTTGAATAGTTTAAAATTTTGTTCCATCTAAAGTTACTTTTAAAGACAAAGTTATTTGATAAAAGTTTGCTTCCCTAGTTTGTAATTTTTTTTTAAAATGTTACTTTATATACATTTTATTTTATAATTTATTAGTTGTTTATCATTATTATTATTATTATTATTATTATTATTATTATTATTATTATTATTATTATTATTATTATTATTATTATTATTATTATTATTAAAAAAAATACACTTACCTCTCCCTTACAATCATATTAAATCACACATATCTCCTTCAGTTTTATAATAGAAATCTAATTCCTCGTAACAAATAACATTCATCTCTCTTATATTTTTTAATAAAATAAAACTCATTTCTTATTTAATTTATGTTTATATTTGTATTAAAATTATATATAATCATATTAATAAATTTAATTGTATATTTTATATCTATTTATCTATTTTATAGTAAAATAATATTTCAAAAAATACAATCTTTTATATTTTAAAAAAAATATAATTTAATGGTATTTTTAATATATAAAAATTTAAAAAATCATAATTTTTATTTAAATTTCATCACAATAATACTTTTAAATAAAATAAAGGAGATGATTTTTACTTTATAATAAAATACAATAGAGATGAATATTATTTGTTAAAAATACAAAAATGTAGATGTAATTTTTTCTTATTTATTAAAAACACAAGGAATGTGAATGTAATATCTTTTTCTTTGTAGGAATTTAAGGATTTTTTTTTTTAATTATTTAATGTCATTAGAATTACATTCTAGTTTCACATAAAAGGAACTTTGATTACTTAAAAGGTTTTTTTTTTTTCTTCTCAAATTTAATTTTTTTTTTATCTTTATATTTGTACGTGGGGTTTGAGAGGAAGGTGAATTTTTCTTTCTCAATCTATGGTTGAGTGTTAGTTTTTTTTTATAAGAGTAGTTTGTTGGAAATAATTTACGTCGACTATGTAAACTCAAACGTGAAATTATAAATTTATGAGTAGTTTAATAATAATAATTCGATAACCCATAATTTAATAAATACAAAAATTTTATTAAGAGAAGTTTTGATGATATATATATTAATAAATTTTAAATTTAATTTATTTTTATAAAACTGATTTAATAAAATAAAATTTATACTCACTAATATATTCTAATTTATTTTTTTATTTTAAATTATATTTAGTTGTTCCAAAATAACTTTCTTACAAAATATTCGAAAGATGACTCATACCAACATCAATGAGTATATTTTGTTATTTTAAAAAAAATATATTACATTAATTATCAAATCTGATATATATATATATATATATAAATCAATAACTATTAAGATGAGAATTATTAAAAACAAATATATATTTAATTACGAATATTATATATCTTATCCAATCTTATTCAAACACGGATGATAATTTTTTTTTATAATTGGAATTTGAAAATTTGGAAGTATTTTTAATTAAGTTCGAAAATTGATGCTTTATAATTAAAATTTAAACAATATTTTAATGTTTTCTTCAATTAACTTTTATATTTTACTTGAATCAATATTTTTTTTTATTGATTTTTCATAATTAATAAATTTATCAGTTTGTCAAGTGTTCACGGTGCGATTTGGTGCGATTTTTATTTTAATTTTTAATTTAATTTTATTTATTAATAATTGACTATTTTTAGCCTTTAAAACTCTAAACTTGACTCACAACCAAGTATTCAATTGGTTAGAACAAAATAACATCACAATAATGGAGTTTTTCAAGTAAAGGGACACTAAGATGCGTTTAACAAAATATAAGTTGTAACAGATGAATATTACTAAAAAGATCATAACCCTAGTAAAAACAAAATTAATTAAAATAAGAATCATAAACCCTAAACTGAAACCGAGAACCCTAAATCATATACCCTAAAATAAAACAGAGGAATAATAGAACATTTACTCAATGAAAATCAAAGATGAATCATAAGACAAATTGATGTGGAATTAAAATCAAAATATGAAAAATAAAAGAGAAAAGAATAAGAAAGGAAACATATTAATGAGTGAATGAAATAAAATAAAAATCTTACCACTTGGAATAAAAAAAAATGATTAGATAAAAGGTAAAATGGTGTGATGAAGATAAATTTAAATAAGAGTTAATAAAAGGTGAAATGATGAGATAATAAAATCAGAGTAAGGGAGTTTCAAGTAAGGAATCCTAAGATGCTTCTAACAAATGAAAGTTGTAATAAATAAGAGTAAGTTTTCTTTACAAAATAAAATTAAAAATAAATATAATATTATTTAATAATTGCGGTTTGGTTCGGTTCGGTTCTAAAAAAAATTTAAAGTGATCTAAAAATTTGCAGTTTTAGTCGGTTTGTAATTTTTTTTGTTCGGTTTTCAATTTTTTTTTATTGGTTCGATTCTGAACATTTCTATTATAAAGCAAAATATACCTAAAGAAATAAATTAGGAATAAGATAGAAATATTAAAAGTTACTATCAAACATATTGTAATATATATAAAAATTCAGTAGTTGGTTTTCATTTTATTGTCACGTAAAAAATTCTATAAATGATAAAAGAAAGTTGCAATAAAGTTGAAAATGTTTTTAAAGAAGTTTGAGTGAAGTCACCAAAAAAGAAATATATTAAAGAAATTAGGATGCGATAAGAAGGAAGTAGATTTTTGTGGTTTTATTTTAAAATATAAAAATATTATATATTATATATTAGGTGACGAGTATTGATTGCACACTAGCTTTCCGCAACTATACGTTTTTTAATTGAATTGGTTTCTTTGCTTTCTTGTTTTCATTGGTTATATATATTATTATTCTGCGATTGCTCTCAAACTTTCAACTTCTTTTTATTTTATTTTTATAATATAATATAATGTAATAATAATATTTATTATATTTTAGTTGATAAAGGACCTAACTCATAAAAGCGAAAGATTATTAAAAAAATAATATAACATGGGAAGTGACATGACAAAAATTACCCTTCTAATTTACAGGCAATGAATCAGGATTAAAGACAGCTTAGTCAGTGGAAGTCTTTGTCACCTTCTAATACTTCTAAATAAATCATCTTTTTTTTATTATCATTAAATCATCCATTCTTATGCTACTATATATAAAATTATATTTTCTCTCTCTCTCTAAATATATATATATATATATATATATATATATGATGATAAATAGGATTTTGTTTTTTAAATTATTTAAGTCAAAAGCAGGGTTTTTTTGTCATAATAACATTTTCTGGAGATTTTTCTTAATCTTTTTTTTTTTTTAATGATTTGATAATAAATAAGGAAAAGAGTAGCGAGAATCTTGTGATCTAAATCTGCATCTAATTATAGTAGGTGGATTTGGCAACTAACACCAACTGTTAGTGAATTTCTTTTACCTATTAATTAAATAAATAAATAATTATTTAATTAATTAACAGTAATTATTTTATGTTTTGATTGTGTTTAGTGTCAAGATCATCTCACATCACATGCATAGCTAACTTCCAACTACATCCTCAATCTCGATTTATTTGGAATATCAACCAAAAGGGTCTTCAGATTTCAATGTTCTTCACTTTCAATTAATTCAAATTTTGTATTCTAAATTTCATCCATTTTACATATTCTTTTAAAAAAAATCTTCCTTTTTCTTTTTCTCTTTATTTTTTTTAAATTATTTTTAATAGTTATAAAATCAGTGAATTTTAATTTTAATTTTCATATAATTTTTTTTTTTTTATCTTTCTGAAATTCAAAACCATTTTTTTATTTAATTATGTTTTTAATCCTTAAAAGTATAATCTTTTTTTAATTTTAAATTAAAACATTTTAATTGTCAAATATAGTAAAATATAATTTTAGTTTCTAAATATTATATTCAAAAAATTAAAATCTTATTTTAATTTATTAAATTTAATATTTAGAGATTGAAATTATATTTTTAATGTTAAAATATTAAATTACAAAATTTAAACTTTAAAGACTATAATTTAGGTATCACAAATATAATTAAGCCTATTATTTTTAGTTTTTAATATAATGTAAAATTAGTTAACGATAACTGTATTGATAAAAAAAAGTTAAGTTAATGTATGATAATATTGTGATATAATTTAATATATAATACCTTAAAATATGATTTATAAAATAAATATTGTTTATTTATCCTAAAATCAATATTAAAAAATAATATTTAAATTTAAAAAAAAATTAAATATTTTATAAAAGTTAAGAAAAATTATTTTAATTTTTAAGATAAAATGAAAAAAAAATGATAAAGATCAAAATTTAAAGTCATTAATGCTAAAAAGGAGAAAATTCATATTAAAACCAATTTATTTTAATGAATCAAATTAGTGACAAACTGACAATAATCACTTCAGTATGTTTTACGTTTATATGAAAACAATAATTTTTACTTTTATAGTCATTTTATATTTTATTATTAATTCTTACAATATTTATTTTTTAAAATTACTAAATTTAATTGAAAATTAAAATTAAAATGATAGATTATATGAGATGAATACAAATTCTTAAAAATATTCTCAGTAAAGAAAAACTCTTACAAACACTCTCATAATTTTTTTAAAAACCTCATTCAAAGATAGTTATTAAGAGAAGATAAAAAATTACTCCAAAAATACCTTTAAACAACTTACTCCACTCATTCTTAATCTCCTTTAAATTTATAACTTATAAACTTAAATTAATCTATAATTTATAGATTATATTTATTATGAATCTTAATTATAGTGTAATTATGTAATTAAAATGATTATATATTACAAGCAGTAATTATATAAAATTTATCTTATATAATACAGAAACTACTAATTTATTATAATTTTAAGAAACACAATACTGTTAAGAGAAACATATGGTACATTAATCATTTAAATTTATTCACAAAATCCTTTATGTGTCATGTGAAAGTGTTAAATTTTGCATTAATGCAGTATGGTAGATTTGCATGACCTGGGTTTTGGGGCCTACAATACAAGCCATTACTGCACTACTTAAAACCCATTATTTCCATTTTTTTTTTATATTATCATTTTTTTTCTCTTCCACTTTCTCTCTCTAATTTTTTTTTTTTTTTAAATCTTCATCAATCACTTTCTAAGTGAATTTGTGCCATTCAAATAAATAAAAAAATTAACACGTCATTGCTTTGTTAAAGTGAGGGATATAATGGTGCCGAAAAAAGTGAGGGGTATAATTAAATAAAATAAAATAAAATCATCACTTAAAAGTTCAATGAATTTTACTTTTCTCTTCAATCACTTTTATTGAATTTAAGTTTTATTCTGAGTCAGAGTTAATTCTAATCAATATAGATTATTTATCAAGAAAAAAAATTATCCCTAATTTATTTAACTCAACCCTACTCTATCATGTTTTTGAGATAGTGAATTATAAAAGAAATAAATATGTATGAGATAACTCAACCCTATCTTTGGATTAAAAGACAAAAATTCTTGAAACAGAGATTCAGAACACTATTTATTTTCAGCATCAAAGTAATACTATTCATTTAAAAAATAAAAATAGAGTCTTGTTCTATTCAATATACAAAATAAAAGTTTAACTTTAAATAAATAATATTTATAATTTTTTTAAATTATAAATTATGCTGTAATTAAAGTTTATATTTGATCACAAAAGTTATATTTTGGATTATAACAATATGTTTTCATATAAGATTATTTTTAATTGGTGATAATTTCTATAAAACGTAAAAAAATAATTTAAAATAAAGATAAAAAAATATACATTATGAGTGGTTTTAACCAAATTTAGTCCAATTAAATTTTATATTAAAAGTAATAAGTAAAATCATACATGTGGCTTAATGAGAGTGATCATAATTCTTAAAAAAAAAAACATAAAAACACTATTTAAAATAATATTCCTAAAATATTATCATTTACATTTAATCTAATGAGAGTAAATACATCTAGTCTTGTATTTTTATTTATTTTTCCCTTGTATTTTCATTATATCTAATCTGATGAGTGTAAATACAAGAATACTGTTATCATGGCAAAATAGGATTGTAGATTCTTTTTTTTCTGTTGTTGAATTATAGAAAATGGAAAGAAGCTAAATTACTTTGGGCCCAGGGCTGAAGATGATCCATTGAACAACTACAAAACAGGCTTCCTCGTTCCCATAAATAGGTAATTTGGGCCCAATATTAGTAAGTCTTATCTATAAAAAAAAAAAACTTTAAAATCAACCTAAAGGCCCTCTGATTATTATTTATATGCTGATATAGTGATATTCATAAAATATTAGTAACACTTTGCTGCAAATAAGAGAATAGAGAACCACATCACGCAAAGACAGCTCACAATTAATAACCTCGAATGACCTGTAAATATATAAAATAATTCTTTTTTATTTTAATTAATAAAAATAATATAATTTAATCCTCCCATTAAACCTAAAACATACAAATAATTACAAAATATTAACTGAAACACGTATGCTCTCTCATGTATTTCCGTATTTTTTTTATCACACTATCATGTATTAATTTTTTTTAAAGTAACATATATATTATTTTTATTTTATATAATTTTATGTGAATTTTTTCTATTAGGACGTTCTTTAAAATTACAAGCTAGAAAATGATATTTTTTTTTTTACATATAAAAAAAGAAAATCATGGCTGCACGTGGACACTGAGAAATTGTTTGTCTGTTACTTTCCAATATCATTCATTCTATTTGTTTTTTTCTTCTTCTTTCTCAGCTTATAATGCACATAAAGTAAGACGGTGCACTCTAATAATATATTTGTTTATTATATTTCACTTTGAAAAGAGGTAGAAAATAACATAAGAAATAAAAAAGATATCATATTATAATTAAGGATATGAATGTTTTGACATTATAATTGGGTGTGGCTGCATAAAAAGAATATTTGAAAAATGATGGTTGCTCCTAATGTGGTTTCTGGAACAGGAAGTGTGTCCTTACTTTGTAGTGTGAAGCAGACATTAATAATTAAATGTTTCGTAGCTATATTGGATTCTGTCAACAGCCAAAGGCCAAAACAACAAATAGATAACTGCTGTTTATTCTATGATCTGTATATCAAATTATCAAAGCTCAAATATTTGGAGTGTAACAACAGTCTTCAGTCTTCGCAGAATGTGTGCCATCTTTTCCTCTGTCTTTTCGTCTGCCATCTTTGAATTTTTTTTCCACTTTTATGATTCTGTCATCGATCCCTTTCTCTTTTGTGTTTTCACTTTGGAGCACTTTCCTCTAGTTAATGTTTCATTTCTCTAATCAAAGACAAATTTATCTGCTTGCATGATATTTAGCTGTTAAGGAGTTATTTATATTTGCTTTCTTGGATTTATAAAGTTCTTTATTAGAAAAGCAAACATTTTAAAATACCAGTTGGAATGAATTACTTATATAATTCCAAATCATGTTGTGTTTCGTTTAAAAATAGTTAATAGTTTTTTAATGGAAGGAATAAACAACAATAGATAATTAATGTAAAAAATAAATAATGTTTGATATGTGATAAGTTCTAAAATATTTATTTGTTTGTTTATGTTTTCATCTTAGCAAGTTTACTTGATTAACCCTGAAGAAAGAGCAATAAATAGCGTCAAATCATGGTATCAACTAAAGATAAACTAATCCCTTGTCCATGTCGTGGTTTATATTAAACAAAACGACATGTCTGGCACCTCGTAGACAAAAAGTGATTTTTATCTTTTAAAATGTAAATGTCACAATAAAACATATATAGCTTTTCCTCAAAGACAAAAGCATCAACAACTGTTCGATAAGAAAATGAAAAAAAAAATGTAAATGTTAGACCATTTCATAGCATATGGTTAATAATAACCATTAGTTTCAAGTATAGTCAATTACCTAATTGCAGGATGTATAGTATGGATCCAGATTCATGAATTAATTTAATGATTTTAGTTTGAGTTAAATTTAAAATTTGCTTATGTATTTGTGATATTCATGAATACGTAGCCCTAATGTTATAAAGTTATCATGTAATTAAGAATCATAAGACAATTACTAAATCATGTTTTCCTTTGTCACCAATTTGCAAACCTTTTCATCAAACCATTTAGCTCCACAAGGCACAAGTGACTGATGTGCAATATTAATGTTGATTCCTCTAATTTAGCAAGAGAAGGACAAAGAAAATTTTCAGAAAAGGCAAAAATGTCCAAAGGGGAGTCAGTATGATTTTAAATTTCCTTTAAAAGACATTTCAACTCATTTTTATTCAAACCAATTTTGTTTTCAAAATTAAGTTTTGTTTAGACAAAAGGGTAATTAAAACACCCTAATTATGCTTTTGATTATATAAACAATTAAATAATCAAACTAAATGCCTCTTATAAAAAACAAAGTAAAATAAATTTAAAATAAATTACGCTTGCAGCATTTAAAATATAATAAAATTCCATTAATTTTTTATTTTTTAATTATAAATAAATTCCATTCTTAATATTAAAAATATTAAATATAACCGTATCAAATCTCAAAAACATTACTATAATTTGTTCTTAAATATATAAATACTTAAATAGTAATCAAACAACAATTCGTGGGAACTAGCCATATATTATTATATGCCTTTTAAAGTTTTATGTGCTCCGTCTATGGGGTACCTTCCTATCTTCTGCATCAGGTAGGGATTTAGACAGGATACTAAACCTCTGACACGTTTCATTTTCTCTGGCATGCATGCATGTCCACGTAATTCTGATTATGTAGATAACTTATTACCTCTTCAAATCCAGAAATGATTGATTATAAATAACAATAATCTTCATATATTACATAGTATAAAGTTGATTAATTGTGATATAAAAAATCAAATTGATAATACTTTAAAATTTATGCCCAACTGCAATCCATTATAGACATATTTTAAGTGGGGGGCCAAAATGAAAGGAACAAGATTCGTGTAGAAAGTGGTGCACCGCAAAGGAGCAAAGGAAAGGAAAGGAAAGCAGAATCTTTAAGAGCATGCAGAGAGACAGTTAAAATAAAGAATAGAGTCAACCACTTATATTAAATAATAATGATAATAATTGATAATTGATACGCCGTTATGTACAAATTTTGTGCTGTATGAACCAAATATGTGCTTGTGCTGCTTCTAACTGTATTTCTCTCTATGCCACCAAAGAATTGAATACTAGAATTAATTAACTTTTACCAATGCCCGACAAACTCTTGGGCAATTCCAATCTCTCCTCCTCCAAAATACTTCCTCACTTCACGCAAAGCATTTAAAATGGTAGGGACCCAACTCCTCACAGCTGTATATGATCAGGTTTCACCTACCAAATCCAACTCAACCAACGAACAACTACTATCACCAAATTCCACCTTTACTTTTTATGTACACAAAGCCCAAACCTCAAGCAAAGAATATTATGCTCTAAAAGTTGCAAATATCTTCTACACTCCCAAATTCCCTCTCACACTGCCCCCTTTCTGTTTTTAAGAACACGATTTTATCAAACCCAAATTGTAAAGATTCCTTCTCACGAGGCTCCCCAGACACAGCAACACTGCCCCACCAACCCCAACTGCTTCATCTTCCCTTTCTTCCTTCTTATGGCATACCAATGGCAACTCCTTCACTTTTAAATTGCTCAATCCAACTTTCTGCCTTACAGATTCGATGATTATTTTATCAGCAGGGTATCCCATCGCATCCGTTACGTAAAAAACATTTGATGTCATGTCCCCAATGGTAGATATCTCAGCCCTTGTCACATTAAGCCCATTCTCTCGAAAAGTTCTCATCACTTCTGCTAGAAGCCCCTGCCTATCTTCCATGCATAACTCTAGCCTAACACCCTGTATCCAAAAAAACAGAGCAGTTAATTAATGAATATTAGGCACTCAATAAGTAATACTAACCCACAAAACTTAGAGAAAGGACTCTATACCTCAAATGTCCTTCTCTCCACTGCAGCTTGCAAGCATTGAATCACACGATGACGCTCTGGTTCTGAACTAATTGGGGTGCCATCCTTGTGTCTTATATAAAACTCCTGTAGTGAAATCATTTAACTTCAAATTTAGCATGTAAACCAAGTTACGGACCAAAAAATAACACAATTGATGTCTAATAAAATTACCAGATAAGCTTGGTCAACTGTCGTCTTAATAGTTGCATGGAACACAACATATTCCATGTCAGTCAAATTGCACACGACGTCAAACAAAAGTTTAACCCGATCTTTGCACTGAACATTGACAACTGAATAACCCCTTTCTGCCCAATTTTGGACCGTGACTACTGGTGTATCAGAAGTAAACTTGAAAATGGGATTCCTCTGGTAATCACGGTCAGTGTACATCATTTGGTGCAGCCTTCTTTCGGTGTGCACAACGGCTTTAGCGATGGAAGTTTTTGCACTTCTAATATCATTGTCACCCTTTAAAACATTTCTTAAACGTGATTCAATTGTACTAATTCTCTGAGAGTCCTCGATAACAGTCCCAGAATTGCTGTCTTTCACATAGATTAAGGAGGCAATCCGGCCATTGTGAGTCCAAAACTTTGCGTCAACCACATCACATTGCTGCTCAGCTAGTACAGCAAAAACCTCGGAAAGAAGACCAACGCGGTCTGTGCCGGTTAATTCAAGGATAGTGAGACCGTTTAAGTCATTAGTATTCCCATTGTGAATTCCGCCAAGTGACTGACACATAACATAAACATAAAATAATTCAGAGTGTGATAACAATCGAAACCCATAACTAAATTAATTGAAAAAAAATAATTTGAGACAGTACTGAATTTTTAAGTTAAATTGGATGCCGCAATTAATTAATACCTGTTCAATATAATTCAAAACGCTCGCATCGGTTAGCTTGTCTCCGTTTTGATCAGTAACATGGAAAACTGTAAATTGAATTTAAGGCAAAGATTAGTGCACCCGGAATCAAAATTACGAGTGCAAAAAAAGACAGGGGAAAACTAGCTTACCATCCATGAACCACCTCCCATCAGAGGAAATGTAGGCCTTCTTAATTGAGAGGTTCAGATCAGAAAGCACTTGTACGGCATACAAAAGAATCCCATGTTTTCTGCCGCTATCAACCTATAAAATTTATCAAAGAAAATTCATTAGTTTTTTTTATTATCCTAATTTTTTAAATGAAAACCAACAATTTGAGAAAGACAAATGACGAATTTTCATGCCGGGGTTACCTTGACTATTGTTGCGGTGGAGCACACGGCATTATCTATGACAACCCTGTTTCGTAATGAAAGGTCAAAGTCAGCGGAATTACAACTTTTTTATGCCGAATTTCTAGGAATGAATGAAAAAACACAAAATAAAAAGAAAAAGTAATGTGAATGAAGAAAAACATTCTGGAAGAAAAGGGGCAATAGAGTCATGAGACACGATAAAGAAAGTCAGATTGTTAAAATACAGTTGTCGGTACAAATCAATTTGACAAAAGCGGTGCGGATTAGATGAAACATACTTTTCTCCCCTTCGAGATGTCCACGAATTTTTTTTTGACACAGTCTCATATGATAAGAAAATTAAATCATTAAATCCAAGGCACGCAAGAGAAGATTTGAATCGGTAACCAATACATCTCATGAAAGAACAAGATATAATTTTTTTTACACAAACAGAAAAAAAAAAAGCAATTAATTTCGAAACAAGTTCCGGTTCTAGACTGAAAATTCAAAATAAGAAATTATGAAAAATTTTGAGAAAATGAAAAATAAAAGCAGGAAAGGATGAAAGACTGCAATAGGATTCTGAAAAAAATGGTAAACGGTAAACCACTCCTCCAACAATCTTTAAATCAGAGGTATGGAAAAAAAAGGGCAAAAGAGAAATAACAAGAAAAACAGGGAAGCGAAAGAAGAATCAAGGATTGAAGTTCATAGACAAACCTGGGAGTGCTCATGCGATTAACAAGCTTCTCGTACTCGTCCGTACATGGTGGCCACTCCATGTTTGAAGTTGAAATGTGGAGGGAATAGTTTGCAGATTAAGAATCCCAGGGAAGAAAGAATAAAGGTCTGGTAAGAAGAGGTTATAATAGCCACAGGAAAGAACGTGTGAGCCGGTGAATCGATAAGACGGTGCAGTGATTACTCGTGAAATGTCTGAGTCTGAAATCTGAGAAGAACTTATATATAGTAATAGTAGATAAAGTTGCCTTAAAATTCCAAACGGTGGCTTTTAATGCACTACCTCTTCGATCAAATCGCCATAAACGACTCCTACCAAACTTGCTCGCATTCGCTGTGCGTTGCTGTGAGAGTGCGAGAGTTACTTCTATTCTCTCTCTTCCTCCAAGCGCAACCCACGCCTTGATCTATTATGCCCCTTTCCAAAACCGCACATAATACCTATTTATATTTATGACATTTAATTCCTACCACCTTTATTTTATTTCTTTATTTAAATTTAAATTATAAACCACGCCTATGCTATATGCGCTAAGCGGGCAGCGTGATATATGCGCTAAGCGGGCAGCGTGACATGGCATGCCCGTCCTGACCTAACTTACTGTTTTACTGTTTTATCTTCACCAGCGGGTACACACCAATCGAGGTAGTTACGGTCCAGCTGGGACGACACGTGGAATTTACATGTGTTCCTTTGCGTGCTTTGGACTCAACAGCACAGCGCCAACAGAAGAGGGGTAGACCAGTGGGGTCCAGCCACGTGGCATTCCGCACGTGACAACACCGCTCTCATCGGGTTTTCCTCTCTCCCTTGTCTTCCCCATCTTTTCCTTCTATTTCTATCTCTCCTCTTAATTTCATTATTCTCTTTCCTTCTTGCCCTATATTCACAAGATTCAAATTTATTTCTAACATCATCTCCATTGCCATTTTTTAATTAAGAAATAAATCCATTTCCTTTATCAACCTGATAATATGTTAGAAACGCTGTACTTATTATACGTTTTTCTTCTGTTATTTAAAAAATATTTTTTCATTATGAACCAAAATACATTGCCAATATTTTGGAAGTAATTTACACGCTTCTATCAAATTAATCTAATAAATATTCTAGTAATTATTTTTTTGTTGTTGTCAAAAGTCGGCCTGAGTTGAAAGAAAAAAATTATAGAATATACAAGGCGAAAAAAAATGATCAGTGAGGAATGGATTAAGAGAAGAAAAAATAAATAAATATATAAAGAATTGTTGATTAGAAAGAGGCGTGTAGTGACAGTGAGAGTGTCTTATGTGAGATGTTAGAAGTGTGGCGGGAAGGGATGAATGTTGGCGGGAAAGGAGGGGGAAGAAGAGGAACCGATTAGATATTGTGGACCCGAACATATTGTCTTTTGGCAGCAGTGGGTAAAGGGCAAACTAGGAAGCGTGAGAAGTCATGCCACGTTGTTCCCAACTCATAGGGTCCATTTCGTTCTTTTCAGACTCCCGCCTTTTTCACTTACGACTCCCTTTTTTGTGGCGGCAAATTCAAAAACGGACACTCGCAACACTCACCACGTACCCAATACAAGTACTATTTAGTCTAAAACAAATAATTTTAATACGCTTACACTTACGTTTATTTTAATAATATAATTCATTGAAATTTATATTTCTAAATTATCTGTATGGAAAAACAAAGAATGAGAGATTCGATTATATGGCAGGTTTTGTGATAATTGATGAAAGACTGATCAATAATGAAAGGTTTTCGTACTACTTAGAGATTACGTGAGGTGAGGTGAATTAAAAA
Organism: Macrotyloma uniflorum; assembly: GCA_016859785.1. Taxonomy (NCBI): domain Eukaryota; kingdom Viridiplantae; phylum Streptophyta; class Magnoliopsida; order Fabales; family Fabaceae; genus Macrotyloma; species Macrotyloma uniflorum. The sequence goes on from BDMB01000003.1 coordinate 1,047,686, forward strand.
AAAAAACTTAGAAGCTATCAAATACGATTTATTTAAAAAAAAAATTACAAAGTCACGAAGTAATCCTAAAAAATAAAATTCAGTCGATATAACATTTTTAATATAATTTTTACTTAAAAAATTAATTAATATCTTTTAATTTTGTACGTAATTATATATAATACTCTAAAAAATATATATAACAACTAATAATTTTGAACTGTTTGATGTAAAAGAGAAAAGAATTAATTAATAGATTTTAAAAAATTAAAATTAAACAAAAATATTTTACATATACTAAATCATAATTTATTTTTTCTGTAAAACTAAAAACATTATTTTAAATTTATATATGAAAAAGAATATAAAAAGTTGAGATATTTAAGTTTTTTAAACATTTATTACTGAAATTTCAAAAATTTTGGAAATACTTGAATATGAGTATTATCATGGAAGATGTCTCCTACCATAAGTAATTTAGCAAAAGTTATAATTTTTTTTAACTGTTAGCATGTGCTTTTTTTTAACCCTTATTGAACTTTTTTTATTGTGAATTTTACTTATGTTTTTTTGTTAATAAATTTAAATTTATAAATTTTTAAAAAGAATAAATATTTTATGAAGACTTATAATCCTATTCAAAAATCCTTCATTTAGTATATACAATTAAAATATTTAAACCCTAAACTTTTATCCAAAGTTACATAATTAAGCATAAACAAATAAACAAATTAAGAATAAAGTAAAACATAGATCATCTATATTAAAATGCATAAAATTCAGAAGATTTCTTATATATTTTATGTATACTCAAATCAAATATATAAGGTTAGAAGTTTGGTCTTTTCTCTGTAAAGTTAGTTATACCATGTTTAAGTTTATATATAATTTTTTAAATTTTTGTATTTTTAAAATTTATAAATAATTTTATGATAAAGAATATTTAATATTTTACAATAAAAATTTAAATTCATAACTAATTCAGAAATATTCGGTTTAGAGGTAAAAGTGATTATGAAATAATATTTAAAATAAATGTGGGTGAAATGGTAAGAAATTCTTAAAAAAATAAAAATGATGTACATATTACGAAAAGTATGAAACAAAATGAGAACAATAATTAAAATTAAAAATGTAACACCTTTTTATATATTCTTGAAATTAGAAATTAAATATCTTGACATAAATTATTTATTGGTGTGTTGTTACAAATTTTATGTCAATAAAAATTATTAATATTTACTTAGTTCAATTTTAATTTAATATAAATAATCAAATTAATAAGACTAAACTATTAAATCAGGGAAGTTTGATAAAATGCTATAATCTATATTTACAGTGAAAATTTTTACAATTTTCATATATGAGAGACACTTTTTTTTTCCTACAAATTACTCCCTTCTCTAAAAAAATAAATATATATATATATATATATATATATATATATATTTATTTTTTTAGAGAAGGGAGTAATTTGTAGGAAAAAAAAAGTGTCTCTCATATATGAAAATTGTAAAAATTTTCACTGTAAATATAGATTATAGCATTTTATCAAACATTTGTAGTAGAAATTTTATTATAAATATTAATCAAAGTTTTTAAAGAATAGCACACAAATGTAAATTATTTTATTTGTTTCAAATTTGATAGACGATAAAGGAAAATTTCTATAGTTATTATAATATTTTAATATATTTAAATATTTATTATGTATGAAATAAATTTATAAGAATAAGAAATGAAAATAATATTCATAAATATATAATTATACTTGTTTTATTTATAATTAATAAAAAAATAAGTAAATAAGATAAATTAAAACTTTATTGTAAATTTTTTTCATCACCATGTAAATATTTAAGGATAATTTTTTGTAATAAAATTAAAATAATTTACATAAATATATATTATATAATACATGTCTAGTAAATAAATTATTGTTTTCTAAAAGTTTGTGAAAAACTATAAACATTAAAATATATATTAGTTATTAATAAAAGTATAAAATACAACAAAATCATATCTACATATATTCTTAATAATTCATATTTCAATATTAACTCTAAAAGATAAAAATAAAATTTAAAGAAATTTTTTTTAATAACAAATATTTATATTTACCTTTAGAATTTTATTATATCTTTAAATACTTTTATATCTTTAATTATTTACATTTTTTATTTTGAGTTTATTTTAAATAAATATTTTAATTTTATATATTTTTTAAAATGATATTTACAGGGTCATAAAAAAATATTCTATTATATATATTTTTTCATTATATAAAATAATTATTTTTATATTTTATTTAATAATAATAAATAAGAATAATCTTTTAAGAAATTAAAAATTAATAAAAAAATATTTCTAAAATAATTATTTATATAATTAATAATAACATCAAATAGAATATACCAATATAATTTTTATATTTATTAATAGAAGTAATCAAGTATTAATTGATTTTCTATATTTTTTATAAATTTATTTTAAATATTTTTAAATTATTTATAATTACTTTTTCTTATAAAAAAATTAATATTTAAATTATTGTTATTTAAAAATATATATAATTAGTTTTTAAAATATACCTGTTAATATTTTTTAAATATTTCATTAATGACATAATTGTATTGCAAATCATATTATGTATAAAGATTTGTTATGAAAATTTTAAATATAAAAGTGATTATTTTTTAAATCATATTTTATTTATAACAAACTAATTTTACATAAAACCATCTTCATAAATCATATATAAATTAATATCAATAAAATCAAACCTAAATATTATTCATCATTAATTTTTTATTTTCATAATTATTGGATTCTTAAACACATTACCAAATTATTTTTTATGATAATAATCTTATAAAAATTTCTAAATATATATTATATATATATATATATATATATATATATATATATATATATATACTTGCGTACAATTTGATATTCTACTTATGAGATATAAAAGTTTACTTGAATAATTTTTTTTATTTGGTAAGACTCAATTCAACAGGAATCGGTTGCGGAAGGTGAAGGTGGCCTAAGGGTGGAGGTTGCGGAAGTCCATGACATTGTCAAACAGATCTAACCAAAAATTTGTATGCAGTAAAAATGAACGAAAATGGGTTACAGAGATTAATATATATTGTGTATGAGAATTGAAATTTCACTGAGACATTATAAGAATTTGGTCTTGTGTCATAATGGTTGAGACATCAACACTATTCTTAATATAGTATAATATAAAAAAAATTAAAAAATATTTTTTTTAATCAAAAGAAAAAAAAATTAAATTAAATTACTAAAAATATATTTAACTTATTTTTTTTAGAATTTAAAGTTCTATCATATATCGTCATTTCAAAGAAGTGTTATCATATTATTATTTTTTAACTACATATAAGTTTATTATGTGCATAGTGTGTAATTTACAATTCAGTACACACTGCGTAATATACAGGGATGGAGCTAGATGCAGTGGGGATGGAGCTAGATGCAGTGGGGGGCCTTGGACACCTATTATAATTTTGAAGCGTTTTAGAAAATTGATAAGTGTAGTTATTTTGTATGAAATTGAAAGTTATGTAATTGTTGGATTTATAATGGGGAAAGTGTGGTGTGTCCCTGGTAGTAGGTAGTGTCTACCCACTTATAAAAGGTGGGCATAAATGTATAAGGAGGTATGTGCCAACTAGAAACAGCAGTGCAAGCAAATTCTGAGACAAGTAGTACATGTTAGAATGGTACTGTACTCTACTCACAACTGCCTCACACTTCCATCTCCATCCATCTCATTTTTTTCTCCCCTTTTTCAACATCATATCAGCCCTTCATGCTTTTCCTTCCACCGACCCACCTTCTTCATAATCAAAATTATATTTTGATACATACATATTTAATAAAATTATATTATTTTATTATATATTTAATAAAATTATATTATTTTATTATATATTTAATAAAGTATCTGAATGTACTTATTTGAGTAATTGATTTTTATTTTTAATTTTATTTTTTTATTCTTTTATGCTAAATATTTGATTTATTCTATATATATATAATTTATAGAATTATTTAGATTTGATTCTTGAATTTTTAAATAAGGTTTAATTAAAAAAGTTCAAAAATCAAATCTAAAATAGAAGGGTCCATTATTTATAGGATAGGACACATCTTCTAAACCGTAGGTATAGGTTCAAATCCTATTGGACGCAAGTTGTTTGAATATCTATATACAATTTATACCTTGTCTTTCTATTTTCTTTATTCCATTTTGATTCGAATTCATTATATATATATAATATTCAAATGAAATCAAAAGATATGAAAAGATACTAATTCTAAAAATTGGAAAATAAAATTACAAAATTCTTTAATAATCGGACGTCTTCAACTCTTCTAGTATTCTTGTCGGTTAGTAAGAGATCAACCGGGTTTAAGAGTAAGTAGAGAGTAATGAACATAGAGTTACCTAACTACCTGAACCTCAATTTATAAAAAAAATGAGAAGTAACAGAATATTTGAGTGAGTCATAACTGACTACCCACTACACAAGAATCACGCTAACTAAATTCTAGTAAGAATAAATCGATGTATTCGATTTAGAGCGGACCGATACCTATCCGGTACACCGAATATTTTAAATAGTTCTAATATGAAAAATATCAATTTTATCTAATTTGCGTGTAATTAAATAATTATCAATTAAAATAAAGTTATAATATACAGAGTAAATAATCATTATGGTATCTAATTAAATTGTTTTAAAGATTAAATTTTCATTTTATTTATATATTAATTTATATATTATAGTTGAGTATGATTAGTTAATATAATTTTTTTTTAATATATATATAAAGGATGATACAAATGTACAGTAAAACATGCAACAAAATATTTAACTATATAAAAAGGTAAAAGAAAAAGGTTTACTAGTATAGTTTTTCAATGAATAACTAGTAGGCTAATTCACGCCAGTTACTCTCATAACAGCCAGAACATTATTGAAGGTGGTAATTACAAGTCTAACACATGCATAATTGTTGTGACAGTGTTGGAAGGGATGGATGAAGCCTCATGTTTTCACTGCTTGTACATCGTCGAAGACATTAATTGAATTGGTGCAAGCTTCCAAGGGAGAGAAGCACAACACATAGACATTAAATGGAGGCATCCCATTAGAGTGTGATATACTGATTTTATCTTAGCATGTCCATGATCACATATTTGGTACCTTGGATCCATCAACGTGTTTTTATACTTTATACTGTGTCCATCCCATTCCAGCTTGCATAATTGACTTCTCTTCTGCACAATAGGTACGTGCATACGTTGGATTTTTTATTTATTTCTGCTTCTGTTAATTCCGAAGCTGTAAACTTAAGCATTGTTAGCTGTTTCTTGATATACCCTTTTGGCCCTTGCCCTTGTCCTTGGTATTTGGTTCATTCAGTTCACAAAGTTTTGAAAGTTACAACTCCTAACCATGCATCCCATATGGAGCAAGTGTTTTCTCTTTTTGTAGAGTGTGTATCTTTGTTTGGTATGAAGCATTGGGTTGGGTCATGAGTGTTAATTTAGTTGTCCCTTGTCACCTTAATGAGCTCTAATGTCATCCCTTCACTAAAATTCTTGTCCTTCCTTGATTGAAAAATGTCCTGTACCACCACACTTTTCTTAAATAACATAAAATGACTTTAATTAGACTAACCCAACTTTTTTAGCCACCAAAAACACACCTTTGAAGAAGACATCCATCTCCATCTATTGAGTATTAAAGTCCCGTGGGATTCTGCCACGTGATTTTAACTGAAATGGGACGCGTAGGTGGGATTTAGATTCAATATAAATGTGATAGACATTTTATAACTAAACTTCAATATCAACTCATTTCAATTCGATTCAGAGTGATAAAAAAAAACAAAAATTAGACAAATCATGAAATAAGGTGGTTGAGCACGTGGATTAAACAATTAATACTATGTTTTATTTCATAATAAAGCAACCTTTATGTCCTTTCTATAACATCAATTATACTTTGAATTTAGTATAAATAGTTTTTCTTTCTTTATATTATTGATTATTTTGAAATCAAGAAGTAATATATATAAAGATGGTGGAAGTCAATAAAAAAAAGATAAACATAATTATAAATATTCTATGCAAAATATTTTATGATTGATTTAATATGGATTTAACGGAATTTAGTGAATTAATTAAAAATCATAAAAATAAAGAAACCATTGATTATTATAAATTTATTAGTAAAATATTACCTTGTTTAACTACAATTTATAGTATGTTATGAAGAATTTAAATTTATTTGATCACAAAGAATCACATGTAAAATTGATTAAAAAATATTTGTAGAATGAAATTTAAAATTAAAAGAATGGATTGGAAATTGGAAGTTTCCGAAGATAATTTTTATAGTGATCAATTTGCGAAGTTTAAATATAAAATTAGAGAAATATTTAAGATTTTAATGTAACCTCCAGTATTTCTAAAATGATATCTTTATAAAAATAAAAAATAAATGATAAATATACACATTAATAATTATTTATTGTTCAGTTATTTTTTTACTAAAAGAAAGGTAAAGTTTGATTAGTATTTTAATTTTGAAAAAAAAACATTTATTATACTTTTAAATTAAATATTTTATGTTATTGAAAAAAAATGTGTAATATATATATTTTTAATTTTCATATAATTTATTATTATTGAATACCTTTTTTTTTTCTTGACTAATTTGTACTTATGATTTACCTTTAATATACTTTGTGTTTGAGATTTACAGATTAACTAATTCATGCATTATCTTTCCACGGAAAAAAATTGTTTCGTGTGGAGTTCTTGTAAATTGTATTGGTTGAATAGGGTCCCAGATTCTAGGCCCAGTCTATATTTTTCTTGGGCCCATCTTATCAAGCTGAAAAAATTCCCTGCCCAATCTCCTCATAAGTCATAATTTAAAATTTTGGAATGTACTTTCCTAAATATACTTTTTAACATTTCGAAGAATACTTTTTAGAATATGAAAATGAATAGTATTTTTAATTTTTTTTTTCAAAAATAATATTATTTTAATATTTTATTATAGAATTGTACATTATACAAATTTAATTGAATTTATTTTACATATCTGTATTTTTATTTTTAATATAAAATAAAAAATTAATATTAAAAATTTTAATTTTAAAATTTAAATAATATTTATATATAAAATAATAAAATAAATATATTATTTAAATATATATTAAATTATTTAAATATATTTAAATAATTATTAAAATAATAAATAATGATTTTTTATTATAATATTAATAATCTCTTAAAAAGTTATTATTTAATATTTTTAATAATTATTTAAATATATTTAGATAATTTAATATATATTTAAATAATATATTAATTTTATTATTTATATATAAATATTATTTAAATTTTAAAATTAAAATTTTTATTTTTAATATTAATTTTTTATTTTTTATAGTAGAAATAAAAATACGTGAAAATCGAATTCTGATATACACATAAAATAAGTTCAGTTTTTTAATTAAATTTTTAATAAAATATTAAAATAATATTATTTTTGAAAAAAAAAATTCCTTTGTAAAATACTTTTTAAAATATATAAGAAAAAAGAAAATGTAAGGAAAGATTTCCAATCAAAACTTCATGATAAAAAGAAAGGATGGCCTTGAGAGATTGAAAACTATTTTAATTTAATTAGAGAGAAACAAACTTTATTTTAATTAATCTTTCATATTACCATAAACATTGTCCCGAACTTGAAAAATTGAAAGCATAAAAGAGTATATAGTATGCAGAGGAGTGCAAAGGAGATAAGAGTGTTGTGAAAAATAAGGATGTGTGTATTTTTATATAAAATAGACAAAAAGGATGTGTAAATATATAGTAAAAGAGGGAGGTACAAATAGCAGGAAGAGATATTTAATCTAAAAAAGGGCCTATTCTTTCTAAAACATTGATATGCTAAACTTCAATTTTTGGGCTTATTGAATTCTTGTGATTTTAACTTAGGAAGGGGAACTTTAAAAACTATTTTGGGCCCAAAGCCAGGGGCTAAACACACGTATACACTATAAATTCTAGGTATCACCATAAGAAAAATTGTTAACCATAAAGTACAAACTTGAATAGGTATGTATCATTAGTGTTAGATTTTTTTCATCATTATTCTTAATAAACATTCAAGATAATGAATATAGAACTCAATACATGCAGTATATATAATTATTTTATTATTAATAAAATAATAATAAAATTTGAATCTTTACATTATTAATCGCTAAATGTATTTTTTATTCATTTGTAAAGATTAACCTAATCTTACTAATAAAAATAATTTACAAATTTATCATTTCGGTAATTATTATTCATATTTAGAATTATTATATAAGAGAAATTTATCATTTTTAATTTAAAATCATAAAGACAATACATTTATAAGCTTTTCTTCTTATATTTTATTCATCATCCATTCTTATTAATGTGCGATATCTCATTCACATTTGATTTCCATGTTTTTTTCTAATAAGTCATCTTTTTTATATTGGATCATTTCTTCTTAATCTAAAATATTTTTTATTTATAAATTTTAAAATAATTTTTCATATTTATATCATCATTCAACTTAATAAAATATGATGTATTAGTTATTAGGTTCTTTAATATTTTTTTATTAATAAATTATAAAGCTAATATATAAGAGAATATGATATTATATTCAATTAAAAATATTAAGACAATGAGTTGTAAGTATTTTTTTCTATTCTTATCCAACTTGAAAACTTACAACTTCACTTCATTTTTATATATATATATATATTAATTCAAAATAAAAAATATTAAATAAGGGGCACCCGTACCGTTATACAAGATTACTTAACCATGTTATACGAGAAAGAAAATCTCATTTATCTTTTTTCACAATTGTAATGTTTTAATTAGTCCTTCTCTGTCTATACCCTAAAGATAACTTATTACAACCATTTTAAGCATCACTTGAGTACACTGACCATTCTTTAAAGGAGAAGTAAAAATAATCCATACTATCTGATAACCATGTCCAATGTTTAAACTTAGTTCACTTCAGAACAAAATGAAAGTTAAAAATTTTATAGTGGAATTGCTTCTGGGTATTCAAATGGACTAAATAAAACGAATCACAAATCCTAAGATTCTTTTGGTTTGATATGGCTTTATGAAGAGACTAGGTGGAAATAAAGATTATTTGGGTTGCTTGATTTGGATATTAGGGTTCTTGTGAGATTAGGGAAAACAACTAGTAAGGATAGAGAGATATTTAATGCTACATTTTAAAGTTCATGAGTTAAAAACAGATTATTTATGGCGTACTCATAATTTTTAAACTAGACCAGACCAACTACTCTTATTAGTAAATTGGTCAAAAAACTAAAAAAACCCAATAAACGAAAGTAAATGTTCAATATAGTGTCTGAACTTGCATCTCGTTATCACACTAACTCTTGAAATTAATGAAAACTTAAATAAATTTCTAAAGTTTTTTAGGTTTTCAGTAAATTCCCTAAATTAACTAGTTTTTTTAGTTCTCAAACACAAATTATTATTATTATTATTATTATTATTATTATTTAAGTACCCTGTAAACATAAATGTCCAAAGAGTTAATCCTGAGGCCTTTGATAAAATATAATACTCCAATTTAAGTCTGATTTGTAAAGTTTTCTACAAGTTTTTTCAAGAGGAGAAAAATAAAATAAAAGGTAAAGTATATTAAATTTTATATTATAAATTAAAGCCATGAACTATATATTTTTTGAAATTTTAAAGATGAAGTGTATAAATTGACCTATAAATATAAATATGTATGAAAAAAGATTTATCTTAACATGATTTAAATATTTTTTTTTATGCTTTTAGTTGTTTGGTTGGCTTTTTGCGCGCTGCGTTGGATTAAGCAAGTTTATAAATGCTGGTAAGTGATAAAATATATGTACATTTTGAAGTGGAAGCAACATCATGAAAGAAAGAATATAAGAAAGTAATGCATGGACATCTATGTGTTTATTGGTAGATACCTAAAAAAAACAAATACAGATGAAAAAGAGAAGCATTGATATAGTATATGATTGTTACCGAAGAATATATTAAAGTGTTTAAAATAACATTACGTGAATAAAAGTGAGATATCTGAAGTGCAAGTGCACATCTGAGTATCAGAGTTGACACGTCGTCTGAAAGTTCATCCCCCATTACTGCATTAAGATGCGTGTTTTAGGTGAAAATTTATGCAATAAAGAAGTTCACAGGTTTGGAAGGAAAAAGGAAGTGGATGATTCACAATTTTGTGCAGAGGAGAGTGGGAAAGTTAAACGAAAAGAAAAGAGAGAGTGTGGAGGGAGTTGAGTTGGGTTGATTATGCAGAGTGAGATTAGAGATTAGAGATTAGAGATTACAGTAGTTCACATGATTATTGTCTGGCTTGGTAGCTAACCGAGTATTGGATTGAGGATAAGGGTAAAGGAGAAGGCATGCGTGTTTGAGAAATGAATCTGGCACAGTAACAGAGAGAAAGATGAAGAGTGGGGTCCACCATGAGTTTGGGTAAAGAGTGCTTTGGATGGAGTAAGGGCCGACAAAGAGCATCTTCGGATGCATGGGTTTTATTTACGCACGGGAGTTGTTAGTTGTGCGTTGTGAGAGAGAGTTGGCGTTTTCTGCCATTTTTTTAATCTCAGTTTCAGCAAACTCTCCGGCGCTTGTGCTCCAATGTGTTGGTTCCTTTGCTTTCCACTGCCTGTCAGCGCCACCCACGCGTCTCCAACACTCTGTAATATGCGCTCATTGGTCAACACCCTGATCTCCACCAACCCTTACACCCTGGCTTCCCTCTCTACACTTAATTCCTTTCTTCATCCACACCACACCACACCACACCACACCACACCTACTACTACTACTATACTATTTGCGCAGCCTTCACAATTCACATTGCATCATCTCCCATTAATTGCTTTAACTCACCACTTCTCGCATCTACTATGCTGCATGTGCCACTTCCCTCAAAACAATCTACATCTACTACATCGTTTACCGATTCCTATATATGTTTCTGTTGCTATATCCCCAGCCCTACAAATATTATTAGGTAATCCACATCATTATACATATTTCATAAAGATTAATTGAAGGTGTCGAACTAGATTTGACTTCTTTTAATAAAGACTTGTTCTTTTAGACAGTCAAAGAATAGATTACCCGTCTATCTCCTGTCAATGCTGCTGGACCTTGATGGTGTTATACATATAAACATCCCTGAAAATTCTTGATGGGGGACATTTTGCTATGTAGGAAAAAGTGCACCCTTCATCTGTGTGTGTCTGTGTGTGTATATATACTATGTTATCCATTTCCTGGAATCTAAGAAATTAAACTTGGTGTGGCGCGTGCATGTGCAGCTTTGAATTTTGTATCATTAGCGTTAAACTATTGCATTGGCAACGTGAGAAATGGATAAGTTCCCATTATAGTTTTATATCATTTATGCCTGCTAGTGGTTTTTGTTAATTAGTAATTACCACTACTGTTGTTGGACTCTAGTTTTTATCAAACTTCTTGGATCATATTCCAGTTTAGTAACCACGGGTAATTGAGATATAGTGTAGCTAGGTCATGCAGATGAATTTTGGCAGATTAATATAACTGAGGAGAGAAGTGGAGGAAGAAGTCCCTCCAAGACTTAGAATTGACCCGAAAGAAACGGGTGAAAACGCATGAGTGGTGCTTGTGGCAGGTGGGCCTCAGTTTTAAGGTTAGACTTTGAGAAGATTAAAGATAGAACATGCGACGATGACCCAGGTGTGCATGTGGCGGGTCATGGAAAATTGAAGCACAAATACCCTAGCAGCCTCTCTCAATGCAAACGGGTCCAGTGAAGTTTTAATTTTTGCCAGCTATTGTTTCTTTCATTTACAGTATAAACTAGTCTGTCATATACCATGGAACTTCCCGTTTGTGTTGTGAATATTTTCTCAGAAAAACGACCTAAGAAAACTGCTTTAAACTTAAAAACTTGACCTTCTTCTCGCTCATCATTTATTATTTTTGATACTAATAATAATTATTTCATATAGATTAATCAAACTGAACTCACACAGACTTAACTCTTCCTTCAATTTGACGAGAAATTAATCAATATTATTCTCTCTCATACATTAAGTCAATGTTGACAGCTACTTCATACCCAATAAGCAAATGTTTAGTATCGTCACCACCTTGTATAATTTCAGTCTTTTAATAATAATGCTAATTCATACTTATCATGTTATTGAAAAGTTTAGTTCAAACAACATCACTACTTTTAAAGTCATACCACTACTTTAATATGTCACCGTGTAGGTTTCATGATGACATAGAAAACCTCACATAATTAGCTTCTCGAAATCAAACTTTTCTTTGAATGAACTGAATTATTTAATGTTGTAACTTTTAATGCTAATAACTTGAATTTAGTAAGAACTGTTAAAGCTACTACTACCTCCACTTCAAAATGTTACTACAGTGCGGAATTTTATACAAATTCATAAGTTATCAAATACTTTAGCTTTATCGAAAGTTTCATTATTTTACTTACACTATCCCAAATTATAAAATATGATAACTATGACTTTTAAAATAATTATTACAATAATCAACAATTTTAAATGATATGATAATTCACAAGTCAGTGATTTATAACAATATATTTCAAGTAAATATATAATTTATTTAGCTAACATTATCGTTTTACTCAATCAATCTTTTTTTTTTATTGATCTCAGGAGTTATTATATATTTTTATAAAATTATTATCACAAATTTAACTACTGATATATATATATATATATATATATTATACTAATAGTATGATACTAATAAGTATAAAAATTATATATAAGTGAAAATAATTAAAGAAAATATTAGTCTAAAGTTTGTTAAATGTGGAAATTAAGAAGGTATGTACTATCCTGTCCAACAACTAATGTATTTCGCTCATTAAAAAACTTTTAAATTGATCGATGTTAGTAAAAAAAAAAATATATATATATATATATATAATTTTAGTGTTAAAAAAATCTCAAATTAATTAAAAATGAAGTCGAATTATAATATACAAATGAGGTATACCTCACCTCCTGAATCGATTTTGAGAGTGAGTTAGATCGTAATAACTTTCTACATCATATTAGAGTCATTGAGTCACTTATTAATATACTGAATCTTGGTTGACAAATTATTAGGCCTAATAAATTATGTCAAGGTATTGAGCCTAATAAATTATGTCACTTATTAATATATTGATCCTTAATTGACAAGTTATTTAACTTAATAAATTATGATTTATTTTATATGATTTGAGAAGTTTTGATTGTTAGTAAAGTTATTGAACTATAATATATAAATGAAGTATAAATTTCATATACTGAACTCAATTTTGAGGATGAGTTAAACCCATAATCACTTTTTACATTTAGATTTATTATTATTATTATTATTATTATTATTATTTTCATTTTTTATTTATCTTCTAAGGTTGTTTATAAAAAAATTGAATATTGTATTTAAAATAATTATAAGATTTCCTATTTTATTAATTTTTTAGAAAAATATAAAACATTGAAGAGTTTACAATTCAAACCCAATCCCTATACAAAAGAAGTACCTTAGCTTATCATGGTTGGTCGCTCTACCAGAAGATTACAAAGTAAGACCCTAGACTCAATTGCCTCTGGATGTTCCGGATGCTTTTCCAAGCTAAACTATGACTCTAGAAGTCTTTGTTGTTTTCCTCTCTAGAAGTGATGATTTGAAAGCTTCATGGCTCACTCCTTAAATAGGAAAATTTGGCCGATGTTGGTTGCAATATAAAGATGAAAGATAAAATATGAAAGATAAAAGATAAAAGATAAATTATCTTCATAATCTTTTTATCTTTTCAATTATTTTCAACTTTCTTCTTCACTTTTAATGGTCTGCACTTGAATTAATCAAACTGGGGCTTTTGTAGTCATTTATCTCTATTTTTCCTTGGAAAGTGCTTTGAATTACTCTCTTTTTCATGAACATATAAACACTTATCAAACATCTCTAATAAGATCTTTTAGAATTTTTAAATTGATTTTTTTAAAATAATTTTATTAGAATAAATTTATGTGGAACATTTTTTAAAATTAAGATTTATTTTTATATAAAAATTGATTTTTTTAATAATAATAAATTATTTTTTAAAATATAAATATAAATATCACAAAATATATATTTAATGCGAATTATTTGAAATAAAATATATTATGTGAATTTTTTTAATTGAAGATACTGTTATATATATGGTATCATAGGTATTGTAAATGTTTTTCTCTAATTATAATTAAAATTTTATATTAATAATATGCATCTTATTAATTGCGTTGTATATTATAAAGATAAAATTTAAAATATAATTTGAGAACAATATTTATTTATGTTGTTATAGTTAAGTTTTTTTTTATTCATGATATATATGCAAATTAATAAAAATACATAAAATTATAATAATTAGTATAATATTGAATCTTACAAATAAGAAAAAAAAATATCACAATTAAAAAAAAAAAATATATATATATATATATTTAAATAATGGTACAGTTGATTAGGAGTTTCAAACCGTGTTTATATTTGAATGAAATAAAAAAAACGAAAAAAAATTGAATGCAGATGACTAAAATTAAATAAATGAGTAAACTCATTCAAAGCGTTTTATTCAATTCAAGTTAAAGCATTTAAAGCATTTTAATGAAAAACAATTAATTCTGTTTTAAATAACGGAGGATAAAAGACTTTCTTTATTTGATTTCATAAATTGAAATCAATAAAGTTTTAATGCATTGAAGAATAAAATTAAATGATTTTATAGGGGTTGGGTTCTCACACTATAAAATAACATCTCAAGAACAAACCTTGTCAACATAAGAACAAAATTGTATCCTTCTGATATATGTGGAGAAAATGGTAAGCAATTTTTATTAGAAGAAATTGCAAATGTTTTCATATTAGTATTTGTAAGGAAAAAAATTTGATAAACTCCACAGAGAGTATATGTTGTCGAGAGTGATGGGGACCCATCCACCGCCCATAAGCACGCAGTCTTTGTGCAAACAAATCTAGTTTGGATCTGTCTTTCTCAATCTAACCCTAACCCAACACACCTTCTCCCAAAATAAGAGAACAACCTTCAACCTGTTCTTTCTTTCTTCACCTCAAGGGTAAGAAACTACAATTTGCACATCCTTCACCATTAAAAACCTCGTTTCTAGAGGAGGTGTGTGTGTGTGTAGAAGTCAATTCAGGTCAATCTCAATCACAATTTGGTGGTCTGGCCTGCACTGATTTCAATCTCCTCTTCCATCTCCAGTTTTTTGTAACTTGTCACTACTCACCACCACTTGGATTCATCAAATCAACAAGATCTTCAACATCAAGAGAATCTGAAATCTGGAGAGAGCACTCACTGGTCATATATAACAGTTTGTTCTCATTAATTTCCTTCCATTTCCATCCACTCCATATTTTGTTTCCTTCATCTGCATATGCACATATATTAGAATTTCCAAATTCATTTATACTTTCCTGCATATGCAAATGAAGTGCTAGTTAGAGTTAAGAGCTTCACAATCATTATATCTGTATCTATAGACACTCAATTATATATTGAAGGATAGAATCAGAATGGATCCAATCACACCACATGGTCACCGTCCCCTTCCTTTCAACCCAAGAGATCTCCATCTGAACCACCATCCGCAACAGCACCAGTTCCAAGCCTTAAACCAAGGCACCGATGACGAGCACAGCGGAAGCAGCAGCGCGCAGAAAAGGGAACGCGAAGAGAATAACGGCAACAACAACGACGAAGGTGCTGGTGAGGCTGAGATAATAAGACGACCTCGCGGAAGACCAGCCGGGTCCAAAAACAAACCGAAGCCACCCATTATCATCACTCGCGACAGCGCAAACGCCATGAGAACCCACATGATGGAGGTGGCAGACGGGTGCGACATCGTGGAAAGCGTGTCCGAGTTCGCGAGGAAACGCCAGAGAGGGGTTTGCATCATGAGTGGCACTGGCACAGTCACCAACGTCACTCTCAGGCAACCGGCTTCTTCCGGTGCTGTTGTCACTCTCCATGGAAGGTTTGAGATTTTGTCCCTGAACGGATCGTTCCTTCCGCCGCCTGCTCCGCCGGCTGCTTCCGGTTTGACCATTTATTTGGCCGGTGGTCAGGGACAGGTTGTGGGAGGGAGTGTGGTTGGGACACTGGTTGCTTCGGGGCCTGTGGTGATCATGGCTGCTTCGTTCAGCAACGCTGCTTATGAGAGGCTTCCTTTGGAGGATGAAGACCCTTCGCTGCAAATGCAAGGAGGCTCAATTGGATCACCCGGTGCAAGTGGAGTTGGTCAGTCACAGCTTCTTGGAGGAGGAGATGCCACTGCTCCACTTTTCCATGGTTTGCCTCCTAACCTTCTCAATTCTGTTCAAATGCCATCTGAGCCATTCTGGGCATCCAATCGCCAACCCTTCTAGAGTCTCTTTGGACAAACAACTTAATTCAATAAGTTCTTGCTCAATCATCAAGAGTTTATTGGCAAATTTGACTGCAAAGCTTATATGAATAAGCTAAATAGTAGAGGTGGTAAGAAAGTTACATGTTATTTTCATAAGTTCAAAATAATCTCTTCCAATTGTCTCATCATTGTCGCCATAAGTTCTACATTGCTGTTCTCTTCACTGTAACAGTTAGCTTTTGTGGTGGTCGTGGTGGGGAGATGGCAAGAAATTCATTTAGTTAGGGATCTTAATTAGGAATTCAGGTTTCGTGCTTCGTTAATTTGTGTGTCATTTTGATTATTAGGGGATAGATAATGTTTTCTTCTGCATGTTTTCGAGACTGTAATTAAACTGATGATGAATTTTTATATCCTGGTGAGTTTGATTCTGTCAATGACAATGGGGTGTTTTTATGTTTCTCTCGTGATTATTGTTGAGACTTATATTTTGACTATCAATTATATGTATATCTTCCATCAGTTTTTCGTATCAAAACGTATCAAGTAACAGATGTACGACCACAGTTTTTGGTGGTTTCAGTTTGACTGCGGATAAATTAATCGAACATCTTACTAGTTACGTAAGGCATTAATTTCTATTTCCTTTTCTTTTTACTATACTGAATGCAATTGGCAAGATTTAAAAAACAATTTCCAACTCTGATTTTGATCACAACGTGAATATTTTAGAAGCATTTCTAATCATAATTATAATGACATCAATTAAATTTATCTGTGATTTTTCACAATATAATAGAACTTAACAAAACCGTAATAAGTGTTTAAAAACCTTGGTAATTATGCTAGTTCGGAGATAAAGTTGTGTAGTGAGGCAACTGGTTCACACATGCAGTGTCTGATGAAAGCTCCTTTTCGAGGCAGTCATCCTCACTTTCATTAAAAGGCAACAATAACCAAGACACAACGTTCCCGAGTGTTTATTATCTAAATCTTATGTCTTACGATCTTCCATACTAAACCTACTGAATTTTGAGCCAAAACTGGTTCTTTTTCTTTAAAAAACTTAAGTTAGGTTGATAATCTAAGTGAAATACAGTAATATGAAGATTATCCAATCATCTCTGTTAATGAGACTTTTTGCATCTTTAATTGTATTGTGTGTGGTGCGTGCGTCCTGCGATCTATTCTGTTGGTCAACTGATTCTAAATTTCCTCGAGCCAGACAACTGTTTTGTTCCCTCAAAGTAAGAATCTTATTTTGTTTTCTCTTAATATAGTAGAGTGGTAGGTTCCTTACCAACCTATTTTTCTTCCTTGGAAGCATAAACATTTGTCCATCTTGCGGCTATATATTATCTTTCAGGTATATATCCGCCAATTATTTTACAAACTAAAGAAAGAAACATAGATTATTTTTAAGGCAAATTCTAAAGAGGTGTTTTTAATTAAAGAATTTGACAGAATTTTTTTATTAAGATGGATAAAAACACGTTTTTTCTATATTTCTTCAACCTTTAAAATCTTTTTGGGATAAGGTTTTAGGTGGATAAAAGGATATTTAGAGGAAAAATATATTATTGAAGTAAAGAGATTATAGTGTGATAGTGGTAGTTGGTATAGGAGAATAACTCATTTACATAGGAAAATGTTATGACATCCCTAACCTTACTAATTCTTGGTAGAACTTAGGATCACTGATCACGGGTCCATTTAACTAGTCATTCTTGATGGAGACAGGAGAACATTAACTCACTTTATTTTATTTTTTAATCAACGCTGTTTCAAAACTAGATATTAATCTCTTATATCAAACCCGTTCAGTTCACGTCCTTCATATTGAAAAAAAAAAAAAAAGGATTTTAAACATAGATACATTAATCCTTCACCTTTCATTCATGTCTCAGTTTTATAATTAACAATGTATGTATCCATTCTTGTAGAGTATTTCCAGCTTTCTTTCATTTCTTTTTTTCTCTATTTTTTATCACATCACATCCATGTAGGTTTTATTTTCTCTTTCTTTCTATATCGCTTCCTATAATCTCTCCTCACACCCAAAAAGCTTTAATTTTCCTTTATGAGAGTGCAACATTAAGATTCATGCACTCGCTTTGAAGATTTTCAGCTTTTATTCAATTCCAACATGACCGTTAATCAGAAATTCTGTAAATATAACTATTCTTATAATGATTTAGCAAAGTTGAGATCTAATTAAGTTTGATTCCCATATTTGCCTTCGTATTGTGAACACCCCTCACCAAAAAAAAAAAACAATTACTGATTGATCACATATCTTTGATTTTCTTACACTACAAAAAAAAAATCATATTTTTTTCATAAATCTATGACAAATTTTTCATTATCATAAATTTATAAATAAAAAATTAATAAAAAATTATTTTCTAAAATAAATCCTTGATAAATTTTCATAAACAAATTTATAAAAAATTTTTACAAATAAATTTATAAAAAAAAATTATAAAAAATTTCTCACAAATTAATTTATAAAAAATTTTTATAATAGAAAATATTTAATAAGTAATTATTTTTTTTAAAATATTTTATAACTAAATAAATTTATTTTTATAGTATTATTAAAAAAATCCTTTTAAATTCATATACTCAAATTCAGAAATTAATTGCATTAAGTATAAAGATATATTACCTTTTATATATATATATATTATCCAAAATATATTGAAACTTTTAACTTTACTTTAACTGATACGAAAAAAAACACTTGGTCCCATTAATATTTTTTTTCCAAAAATTAAAAAATGTCAGTAAAATTTATAGATTTTTTTTTGTTTGGGTTTGAACTTTCCTTGCTTATTTCACATACAAGATCATTTTACTTAATGCAGTAGTTGTGCAGAAATCAATCAACGGCATAAAAAACCCACTTATGTTTGTTGAAAATTCCAGCATGACACACTGAATAATGCTTGTGACTTAAAAAATTATGATTAATCCATGAAAACACTAAAAATGACTATGAAGCTGTTTGAGTTTTGTACTGCAGATATTTTGTTGAAGCATATTGTATGCCCAAACGCCTAAGTTCAGGTTGGAATGCGGGGTTGGAGATTAGTGTTTCACATGCAAGAATCCTGATATCTTTTCTTGAACAATCTCTTGAGACTCGAACCAACTCTCGTATTGCACCTTCACTAATCATGTCTCTTGCATTTGCTTCTGTATCACATAAAACAAAAGCTCTCGGGACATGCCATGTTTAGTACCTAAATCATAGCTAGATAGGATGCATTTAGTGCTCACCATGTTGTGCTAAGTGGCAGAGAGCAATCTCAATATGACGCTTAACTAACGACACTTCATTACTTGCGTTTTGCACTATCCATGGAAGCAAACCCTCCACAATAACTAAAGACCTTCCAACCTTTCTCCCTGTATACCAAAACTTTAACTCAAACAATGAAAATATCCTTCATAAAAAATATGCATATGGACTATATCATAAGAAAAAGGAAGTAATGCAATAATGCTATACTTTAAAGATATCATATTTTGTTAATTATATATATATAAAAGATATATTTACTCAATTAAAACTTATTCTTATATCATTCTTAATTTTTGATAATATAATAATTTAATATTCTAACTTTTCTTAATCATTATATTACAAACAAATAAATAATAAAATAAAAAATAAATATATTTATACTTATTTTAATATATAAATAAAAGTTATTACCTTGAGCAGATGCTTTAGACTCGCATTTTGCTAAGTTGGCTACTGCGCGGGCAACTTGGGTATCTACATCAGGATGTCTGCATCTGACCATTCCCAGCAGTGTCTTGATACCACCTTCATCCCGAATCTTTATTTGTAGTTTATCTAAATGCAGGAACACCAAACTTGTTAGGTTACCAACATTGTACTTTAATTGCATCCTTAAATATCAATTTAGTTTATCCAACAAACAGCTCCAAGATCTGTAATGAAGCAATACTGACATTTAATATGTATATCTTCAACATGAAATTATAGGGCATTCACCTGACACACGTACGAGGGCGAAAATAGTGTATTAGACAAGCAGCAGAATCATTTTTAGATGAATTTAAGCATCATTATCAATATTCTCAATCAAGATGCCATAGAATATTACATCATTGATTCATCTTTTTTAGATGAATTTAAGCATCATTATCAATATTCTCAATCAAGATGCCATAGAATATTAGATCATTGATTTAACAACTTAACGAATTCAAAATTTGGTAAGCTCAAACTAAAAGATTTAAACCTTGAATCTTGTGTAAACTATTGAAAATCTCCACTATTTAGCCAAACTCGAGCTATATTGGTTTGCTAGTGATTCTGAATTTTTTTGGCGAGCTGGTTTATTAAAATTTCTACTAAAAGGAATGATCGTCTGAAACTTTCTTGTTTATATCATCATCTCCAGACGGAATAATAAATTAAAGGAGGTGAGTGTTAGTTCTTATTTTACAATATTTATTACAATAAAATCGTCTCAGCTATTTCAGATTTACAAAATACGGTTTTTATATATATTGTGTAATTTTATTAATACTAGTTAGTTTTAAATTAAAATCTAATATAGTTTCAAAACTTATATTTATCTTTATTACCTATTATAATAAGTTATTCTGGATAAGTAGATATTTATGATTCAATAGATATCTATGAAGGAAAGTCCTACATCATATAGATAAGGAATGTGGAAAAGATCTCAATTTACAAATTACGATTTATATATATATATTAAACAACTTCACAGTTTTAGCTTGAAATTTAAAGTTAACAGGATTATCTTCCATAATTTCTTGTTATGCATCCGTCCTAAATTTTAATCGAAGGCAAAGAATGAGTCTGATCATGAGATTGAATGTTTATCTATCTAAAGCCAAAGTTATAATCTCTAGTCTCACTCTGCAGTTCAGGTAACCACAATAACTTAAAAGAATAGATAAGATCAAATGTTTACCATTGCCACAAAGATTAGCAATTGCTCCAGCAACCATTCGAAGGGTCTGAGGATCTTCGGCATTTGCTGCTGCCAGTGACAGTAAATTAATGCCTCCTTGAGCTGCAATGAGATCTTGATTGGTTTCTGTTAAGATACCAAATAAGGTTGCACATACCAGGAAAAAAAAGAGAGAAGAATCAGTGAAAGTAAATATTTAAGTTATTATTAGTAGGAAAGAACAGGATGTGAAAACTTACCATTCATTGCCAAGTTTGCTATGGCGCTTGCTGCAACTCTATGTTTTATTTCATCTTTTGAGTTCTTAAGCAGTGTAAGCAAGGACGTAAGTCCACCTGCTTCAACAATTTTCTTCTGATTTCTTTCTGCAACATCAGATTGATAGATGTTATGACTAATTTTTCATAATATCAATTTCAAAAAAGCAGCAAATAGACTTTCACGTTATGTTTGTTGAAATATAAACTTGATTTTGGGCATTAGTTGTCTTAACAAAAGTCCAATTTCTATAAATATGTGTAGCATGTTCTAGAGAGACACATGTTCTGGAAAGATCTCTTTAAGAGATAATTCTGGGGTAGTATGTAGAACTGTTTAGAATGTTCAAGCAGGCTACTATTTGTGGAAAAAGTTTTAGAAAGACACTTGTAACCATTAGATTAAGTATGAGTTGGAAAAATTCTAGTCAAAGGTTTATGAAGAACCACTAGCTAGTATATATACGATAATTGTCTTAGACTTTGTGTGAAGCCAAAAAAAACTAAGTGATCAAATATACAAGTATCCTCTTCCTCCAAAATTTTAGTCTTTCTCATTCTCAAATATTTCCTTCACTACTAAAACCTCATTCCAACAATGTTATGGCAAGGACAAGAAAACATAAATTCCTTAAAACTGAAATTTATTGATTGACCCCAAATCATATAATGCAGAAGTCATACATGTCAATCCTAGATGTTACTGCTATTTTATTTATAGAAGGTATTTAAACTTCAGTTGGCAACATTGAAACCTTCAGAAGCTAAATTTGCTATTGTTTTCACGGCATGGATTTGCGCATCAGCATCTTCTGCTTCAACCAATGACAGAATCTTCTGCAATCTTCCTGCAAAAATATTGATTAATTTATCAGCCAAAAATATCTTCTATATTGAAAGTAATTTATCAACATAAAATGTCAAGTTTTCAACACACAAGACACGTAATAAAAACTAAATAGTAAATAGTAATTACTGTCATGTTCAAAGAGCTTGGCAACTAAGGCCTTCTCTCCATATCCTGAATCTTGCTGTTGATGCTTAACTAGGAAAGTGGGAGAATAATCTAAATCACCAGTAACTTTCTCAAATCCACCTCCACAAATTTGTTGTTCTGTCTGCAAGATCAAATTGCAATTCCAGTAGATAGACAAATTACTAGATCAAGGGCAGTTAAATTTATGGCTTATTTTCTCTAATGGACCAGAAACCCATAAAGAATCTCTAGAAACATGACCACGAGTATAAGTCGGGACACGTCTTAAAATTGGTGAAGCGATTAACTTATGATACAAGTAGTGAAGATTTTGTGTAGTGTAGAGAAACTATAGTTTAAATATTCATGTCTTCATAGAGTACAAGAAAAAGTGCATGATGCTGCCATGGCTAGGATTAGCATCATTTTCTAAATATAATATCAATAGACTTGTATGTTTCACACATATCATGCCTAGTTCAATCTGAGTTGAAGATTTTAAATAGTAATAATGATACATTAGTTAGTATTATCCCCTTTTAAGCTTTTACAATCAAGTAAAAAAATCACCAATTAAAGTGTAGCAGTAGCTTAAAAAATCTTTATTCACTCTACTTCAATCAAAACTAGTAACATAAAATATAGCTAATTAATTACGATATTTGTGCAGTTCAAATATAGCTTACTTTTCCAACTTCAAAACCTAATTGCAGCAGTTGACTTTGCAATCTTGCTATTTGTCCTTTGAGTTTCTCTTTCTGGTGTGCCTCATCTTCCAACATCTTACGAAGTTGTAAGATATCTGACTCTCTTGATGCCTATCACAGGAGACATATGCGTGTAAAACTAATTCAGATGTCAGATAAATGAGGAAGGCACATGCAAAGTGAAAAGTATAAACGTTGGGGGCACAAAAACATACCGCCGACATTTTCAGTTCTGCCATTTGATTTTTCAGACGATTTATCTCCCCCTCGGTAGCATTTCTTAAAAGAGTCTCTTTCTGAAGTAATTTTTTCAAAGTGACTACTTCCTCAGCTGGCACAATGTCATCTAGGAAATGATAATTCACGTGTGAGCATGAAATGTTTTACTACTGTTGACTTATTATATTATTTTCATATTGTAATCTAAGTTGGTTTCTCAGGATTATTTATTAACTGCTCCAATGTAGATTAAAAATAAAATATAAGCGAAATAACTTGATAACTAATTGAGTCCTAAAATGGCAGGGAAAGTTAACGAGATCTACAAGTCAGATGTGTTGTTTCTTGATTCTTCATAATGAATTGATGTTCAACTCTGTTGTGAGGGATGTTTTGCTGTTACATTAGCATGAAACAACATACGGTATAACAAAAATTACTACCTCTCTGGTAGATGTCATACAAAATTCCTCGTACTTTCTCTTATTCTCCATCACCTTCTCTTCCAGCATCTTAATTGATTCCTTATAGTCTTTCTGATATTTCAATCTTTCATTCTAAAAAGGAAACGCAGTACATATTTACCAAGAAATCATCAAATGAAATCATCCATGTTTGTTGCTAATTGAACTTCAAAACATTACTTAAAAGCAGAAAAGCATCGAATCCTTATGACATTTTTTCCATGCAAGAAATTGACACTTTACTTTCAAACATGTAACTTAAATTACATATGATATACGGGTACAAATTACCAGAAACTTTGCTATTGCAACATACAATAGACAAACGAACCTCCGATGAATCCGAATAGTTCTTTTGGGCCTCTGATATCTGATGTTGTGCTTCTGTGGTCAGTCTTTCAATATCATCCTGAAAAACCTTTTGCTGCCTTTCATATTCCATGGTGAGTTTGCCTAATTCTATGTCTAGACTTGTACATAAACTTTTGTAATCAACTTTCTGCTTTAACTTTATCATGTTTTCCTTCATCAGCTAAGAGGCACATATGTTCAGCATTGTTAAAATTGGCTTACATTTCTAGAAAAATGTACATTAATCATAGCAGCACAATTTGGTAGATATTCTAGTATATTGAAAGCTAGTTATGAAAAATAATAATCAGTAGCTGCAACGGTCATGGGACCTCCCTCTGTTAAGGAAAAAAAATAATAGAAAGTTTCATTCACTGCCGGTGTATAAATGTCTATAAATTAGCCAATAAATTGAAACTCAATGCAGAGAAAAGCCATCACTTACTCCACGTTTCAAATAATTTCTCCAACTAATTTCTATATCCTTTGCCTCATGTCCTCTGTTCCACCCTAAAATAAAAAATAAACTATCAAGAATCTTCACAATGACTAATACGAGGCATTCATAGTTTATCTTATTTTTATTCTGTCAATACAATATCCTTGTGAAATGAATTGGCAACATTACAGAATTCAATTATAGAACCGAATGTGAACTGAACAAGTCCATAAACAACGAGAATATACTACATTAGAATAGTACTAAAAACAGGAAAATATTTTATTGAGTTTAAAACCCAACCACCATCCATATATTATAGTACTGGAAGTCTCTTCCCTGTGCTGTGGAGAAGCTCCAATAGTATATTATAGTAATGATCAGTGATGTTCCTGCTGAACCTGTTAAAATAGAACTCAGTAAATTCATATCCAGTATACTACATAGATTCGATTCATAAAAACTAAAGATGTTTTGACAATCCTTTAACAAAATATGCCATTCATAATATCTTTAATCTAGAAGGAATAAAAAATACTAACCACATTTATACAACTAGAGATTAACTTCAGAGACATTCAACACAACTTTTTTATGCATACCTATGAAGTATATATAAACATTATCCGTGATCAGTAATTTATCTTTAGAAGGGATTACTAATTCCATGCTGTCCTAAGCTTCACAATGCTATTTGTTAAGTATTAATTATTTTCAAACAAGGAAACTTGAGGGTTGTGACAGAAACAGGTTGGCGGTGTCGTTTATACCTTTGTCAGCATCTAACACATAAAATGCCGTAATACAATATCTAATGCTTCATGTTTATGAAGTTAAATAATTCCAAATACTCCTGAAAAGGTTCCTACTTAATCAAGAAATAATTGAATGTAATTTATGCTTCTAGATATTAAAATCATTATCTGCCACTCATTCCTCTGCACTCCTCAGGCATATCATAGTAAGTATAATATTTTCCATGACAAGAGTTGAGGTTGAGGGAGAGAGATCTCCGAGTGTTTTTTTGAGTGCCGTCTCTATATGACTGTAAGTTGTAACCAAAAGAAGTGGCCATTAGTCCAAACACTTGTCTTTTTCATACTTAAAACAAGGAATTCCAAGGAAAGCACTTGAATTGCTACTTGCTGTGCTACTTCAGGCAAATGCAGTGAGTTGGTGTTGAGAAAGTGAGAGACATATATGCATAAGTATTAAGACTCATTCGTTTTCTCATTTTTAAGGACCAAAAAGTCCTTCCCTGTTTGAAATTTGAACTGCTTAAACAAGGGCAGAATTGGAATATAAGTGATTACTCTCCTGCAACCATCTCTTCTCTGAAGGATACCTATGCAGAATCAGGCATTGCAGGGAAATTGTAAATGCAAAACTATTGTCAAGTAATAATGTAAAATACATTTTATAGTGTCTTTCAATATTGGAATTATCACAATTTAATAAAAAAAATAAAGAGAAATAAACATATATTAGATATAGTGTGTGAAACAATAATTACAAAAGAAAATAAACAATTGAAATAAAAAATATAATATATTTGAGATAAAATTTAAAACTAAAAATTTTTAATCTTGAATGTATTAAAATTTTCTATTAACTTAATCTATTTATCTTTATACTTCGCTTTCTCTCTTATAAGTTTTTTTGACCTAAAGTTTCCCTCTAAATATATATCTAATTAAACTTATATTTGATTAATTTTTTATATTATTTTTTATTAATTTTTTTTTTAATAATTAAATTTACTGTCATGAATATAAATATCTTGTCTATATATCTAATCTTTCAGTCATTTTCTAAATATTTATTAAATTATAAGACGGTTTGTATAAATAAAACCAATATTAAAGAAATAATACAAAGAATAAACCTTCAATCCTAAAATAAAAAATTACTCACACATTTTATAAACCATCACAAATAAAACATAAGATAAATAAAAAAAAGGTAAAATAAAATATTTAAAATAGCAATATTTGTATTTTTATCTTAGATAGATTTTATTATTTTTTAAAAATTATTGTGAATTGAGTTAAACAGTAAAAAGTTAAAACCTTTCAAATTTAATATTTAATAAATAAATATGATATACTATTTTATAGTATATTTTACACACAATATTTTGTTGTTATCTTTGCAAGTATTTTTGTTGTTAATTTATATTAGAGTTAGTGGTAGGAGAAAAATAGCTGTATATATTATATTATAAAAAATTGTATGTGAAAAGTACTAATAAATATTATAATATCTGGAATCGATGGAAAAAAGATTATCTAATGTTAGTATATAGCAGTTTTAAAAGATAATTATATATATAGAATTAAAAAAAATAATAAAGGGTTGTTGAAAAAAAATTTAAAGTAATATAAAGGATTATACTCAGAAAAAGATATATAACATAACATATCACATTATTATCCTTCCGAATAAAGAAATCAAGGAAACCATGATAAAATTGTAGTTTGAATTACACTATAAAATAAATATTAGTAATTTTTTTTAAAATTATCATAACATTTTTTTAAATTATAAATAAATTATAATAAATAATATTAAAAATATTATTAAATATTTATTATTAATTAATTTATTCCATAACCTTATTAAAAAAATTAAATATATTAATATTGATAATATATATTAATATAATTTAAGATTACTTTATTAATTAATAAAGATAAAATTTATAAATTATGTATTTTTTAATTTAAATAATTATCTTCATTAAATATATATAAAATTTATATATATTAATTAATTTTTTCTTTTAATTAATTTTTTTTGAAATGTAACGCAGTGAATCATGATTAAAATATTCTAATATTAATTATATTACTAATAATAATAACCTCGCTACATAATTTAAACTTTGTTTTATTTATTTTAAAAATAAAATGAATACATTCAAATATTCATCTAATTTTAAAATACATGTTTTTCGTTATTTATTTTTAATCTGAGATCTACTGCATTTAAATCTTGTGCAAATATTTAACAATAAAAAAACTTATCATCACTTTTTTACGAATGTAGATCATAACAAAACTAAGTAAACTATGTTTAATGACAAAACAGGGCAACCCAAAAACCTAAAATCTTTGAATCTTATCAGCCTTGAGAAGAGGATTTTCCCTGAAAATAGCTTCACGCCCTGCAGTCTTGAAGTCATAGGTGCATTCGTGCTTCTCCGGGTAACGGTGCATACCGCAGAAGGTGGTCCCACACTTGCACACAAACCCGGTTAATCCTACTTTTTTGTTGCAACTCCAGCATCGATTCACCTTGGCTACGCACGACGCGGCCCAGCCAAAAATGAGGGCTGTACCGCGGGAAGAGGCGGTGGCGGCAGAAGGACAGAAGGAGTTCATTGCAATAAGGTGCTCTTGGAGAGAGAGTTGGCTGTAGCATTTGGAACAGAGGTTTCGGTTCTGGAGAGTGCCATAGAAACCGCAGTTGTTGGCACAGAGCCTGCGTTCCGGAATGGGGTTGTTATGTTGAGATGCCATGCTTTTATTGATGGATGCTCTGGGTTTTCTCTGATCGATTATATGTTTTGACAGTGTGGAGAATTATGTTTTCTCTGATGGATTATGTGTTTTGTAAATGTGGAGAATGGTGTATATAAAGAGAGGTGCTGTTATCTTTAACCTTTTTTTTTTTTCTTGATTTGATAGATTTTGTAAGTAATATTATCTTAGGATTATTCTTTAAATGATTTTATTCTTTAATTCTCTAATAAGCTTATCAACAAAATATTAAAATATATATATATATATATTTACTAACATAATTATTATATCTCGTTATAATTAAATTGCAATTAAATATGATTTTTTATTTATTTTTATCTTATCTTGTTAATTGAGTGTATTTTAATTTAAAAAAAATATATATAATAAAATAATTAACATTTTTTATTTCTTACCACTTCATCTTTATTATTCTTTTATTAACATTTTTATTATTCTCATTATTTTTTTTTTCTTATTTTCTATATCAACATTATTTTTCATATATATTTTTCCTTTCACATATATATATATATATATATATATATATATAATAACTTTTTTTTATAATAACTATCTTAATAACGCAATCATCGAATCATAATTATTAAATTCTATTATTATTTTTTATCATTTTTATTATTATTATTATTATTATTATTATAAATTATAATTAATCTTTCTAGTATTATATTTTTTTTACTTATTATTATATTTCAATATTCAAATTAATAAAAAAAAATGAACAAAATTTTATATATATTAAAAAATAAATTATATCTAATAAATATTATTTATTTATAATTTATATATATTTAAGTAATAAATTAAAATATAATTAACTTATATTTTTATTATATTATCTTACCAGTTTTATTATTATTTGTATTATATATTATTATTGTTATTATTATTATTATTAATTCATTCTTATATTATATTTAACTAATAACAAATCGTAAAAGTATTTATTTTAAATATTCACAATATAATAATATCTATTGATAAAAAAATTATTTCTAAATTCTTTTAATGACATCATTAAATATAATTAATTATTAAATTAATTGATTTAATAAATATTTTAAAATATAAATAAATAATTATAATATTAATTAAAATTAAATGATTTAACTATTTTTATTAATTTTGATTTGTTATTTTTATTTGAAGAGAGAATTATTATTATTCATGAAACGAGACGAGATAAACTTTGTTTATTTTATATTCTTGTTCATTAAAAAACGTGTGTCTGAGAGAAAGGTAATTAGGATCTAATTAAGGTGGGTTAAGAAATTATTAATATTTTTCTAAAGTAATTGTACCAAATAAATTTAAAAGAATAAAAAAATTTAAATATTTTGAATTTTTCATATATCGAATTTGTATCTGACAAGATACAGGGGTTGATTATTTTTACTGTAAAACTTTTACATTATTAATTAATATAATATTACCTTAAAATAAATCGTAAAAATAGTATTATATATATAATACTATTATATATATTGTTATTATCTATTATTTTATATGGATTTAATTTTATTTAACTCTTTTATAAAAGTATAACAAATTTGGGTTATAAACCTTATATATTTTATTTTATATTTAAGTTTTAGAGTATTTTTATAATTGTATCAATATATTTAATAATAGTAGTGATATTACTTATAAATATAATAATATTTTTATAATTTAAGTGATTTATATGAAATACTTTTTATATTGGGTAATGAATAAAATTATGTATTTTTATTAATTACAATAATAATATTTTTATGTTGTTTATATCTATAATAATATTTTTATCATTTCAATAATATTATATGAAATATTTTTTATATTCATTAGTGGAAAAAGTTCCATAATTTTATTCATTATAACCATTTCATATTTATGGTTTGAATTTTTAAAGTTTTATTTGAGTATTAGATAATAATATAATTACAATGCAGCTAAAATAAAAATAAGAAAATAAAGATAATAAATAATAATGTAATTTTATTAATGAGAAAGAAATTATAATCATACTTTTTATCTAAATTCAAGAGAAAACAATAATATTCTCCTTTAAAAGAAAAAGATAAGAAAAAAAATTATTAAAAGAATTAATTAATTTTCTTCTTTTATTTTCTCTCTCTAATACTATAGTAATAAAAAATAGAAGGAAGTGACTAGAGCGAATTACAAAGGAAATATTGTGTGCTGTGTTTCTTATATAAGGGGAAGAGAACATTCTCCTCAATGTGGGACTTCTTTTTTCACAATCTCCCACTTAAATATTTTGATTAAATTAATCAAATCTTCACATCATTTTATTATCTACCATCCATGTCATTTATGTTTCTGATAGACCATAGGAATATTGACTATATAGAAACTTATCAGCATTAACCGGTTTTGTCATGACATCTATTAAGTTCTCTTTAGTGTGAATCTTTTGCATATTCACACTTCCTTCTTCCACTACTTCTCAAACAAAATGATATCTTACTCCTATGTGTTTCATCCTAGAATGAAAGACAGGATTCCTTACAATGTGCAAGGTACTCTGACTGTCACAATACACAACAATTTACTGCTTTTACATTATCCTTTCAATCCAAGTAGCTTCCTTACATTCATGAGTGGCTATAATAGACAGAGTTACAACATCCTGCAACTTGGATAACCAACTTACTGCTACTCCTGCAAGTGTAAACACATACCCAGTAGTAGATCTCTTTTTATCAAGATCACCTGCAAAATCTGAATCAACATAGCCTTTGACAACTAGTTTTGATCTTCCATAATATAATGCAACACCTGAGAAACCTTTGATGTATTTAAGGATCTCTTAATAGCATTCCAGTGCTTTTCACCAGGATTTTCCATAAATCTACTAACCACTCTCGCTGCTCATGCAATGTCCAGTCTTGTACAAATCATGACATACAAAAGACTTCCCATCATCGATGCATACGGTACTCGAGACATTTTCATCCTCTCCGCTTCATTGCTAGGACTCATACTTGAGGATAACTTACAATTGATAGGAAGTGCGGCGGAAATTGGCTTACACTCTTGCATATTGCATATTGAAGTGCCGCAAGATTTTCACTAAGTAATTCTTCTGAGAAAGCCAAACCTTCCTACCTTCTATGTCTTGGTGAATTTACATCCCTAAAATTTTGTTTGCTAGTCCCAAGTCCTTCATATCAAACTCTTTAGCCAATTGTGCCTTCAATACCTGAATTCGATCTTTGTTGGGACCTACAACCAACATATCATCCACATACAATAGCAAAATGACAAAATCATTCTCGCCAAACCTATTGTAATAGGTACAATGGTCTGAACTTAGTTTGTTGTATCCAAGGCTAACAATGAAGGAATCAAATCTCTTATACCAACACCTGGGTGCCTGCTTTAAACTGCATAGAGATTTGGTCAACCTACAAACCAAGTTTTTTTTTCTTTAAACCCTTCTGGTTGGAGCATATAAATTTTTTCTTCAAGTTCTCCATGAACAAAAGCAGTCTTTACATCTAATTGTTCAAGATATAAATCAAATGCAGCACACATAGCCAGAACAACTCTGATAGTTGTCAATCTAACAATTGGTGAGAATATCTTCTTGAAGTTAATCCCTTCCTTTTGAGCATATCCCTTTACTACCAATCTAGCACAATATCTTTCCACTTGATCATTTTCATCTCGCTTGATCTTATAAACCCATTTGCAACCGATGACTTTCCGACCTTTTGGAAGTTCCATAAGATTCCATGTCTTGGTGCTCCTCTTCTGACTCAACAGAATCACCTGAAGACTTCTCTATCTGTATTATACGATTGTCATTTCTCTGCTCACTTTGCAGTTCATTTTTACAAAGACTACATCCCTAATAATAATAACCTTGTGG
The DNA here is from genome assembly GCA_016859785.1 of Macrotyloma uniflorum. NCBI lineage: Eukaryota > Viridiplantae > Streptophyta > Magnoliopsida > Fabales > Fabaceae > Macrotyloma > Macrotyloma uniflorum. Next base: position 1,080,087 of record BDMB01000003.1, read on the forward strand.
GCAGTGGGATCCCACAGGCTATACCCCTTCACATTTTGGATACAGTTTTGTTCTGTTTTGAGAATTGTACATCACGTACACAAGACAAACCAACCACATATACGTAAAGATGAATAATCAGCTGGTTTACCACTCCACATCTCCATTAATACACCCAAAGCAATCATTGACAATGATTGATTTATCAATTACTCCTACTGTTCGTAATATAAATCTATAAAAATATACTGTTAATTACATTATAAAATAAATATTAGTAATTTTTTTAAAATTATCATAACATTTTTTTTATATTATAAATAAATTATAATGAATAATATTAAAAATATTATTAATTAATTTATTCCATAACCTTATTAAGAAAATTAAATATAAAAATATTAATATGGATAATATATATTAATATAATTTAAGATTACTTTATTAATTAATAAAGACAAAATTTATAAATTATATATTTTTTAATTTAAATAATTATCTTCGTTAAATAATATAAAATTTATATATATTAATTTTTTTTTAAATGTAACGTAGTGAATCATGATTAAAATCTTCTAATATTAATTATATTACTAACAATAATAACCTCGTTACATAATTTATAATTAAACGTTATTTTATTTATTATTTTAAAAATAAAATGAATACATTCAAATATTCATCTAATTTATAAAAAGAGATTGAATTCATTATTAATTAAAAAAGTTAATCAGATCTAATTTTAAAATACATGTTTTTGGCTATTTATTTTTAATCTGAGATCTACTGCATTTAAATCTTTTGCAAATATTTAACAATGAAAAAACTTATCATCACTTATTCACAAATGTAGATCATAACAAAACCAAGTAAACTATTTTAATGACAAAACGGAGCAACCCAAAAACCTAAAACCTTTGAATCTTATCAGCCTTGAGAAGAGGATTTTCCCTGAAAATGGCTTCACGCCCTGCAGTCTTGAAGTCATAGGTGCATTCGTGCTTCTCCGGGTAACGGTGCACACCGCAGAAGGTGGTCCCACACTTGCATACAAACCCGGTTAATCCTACTTTTTTGTTGCAACTCCCGCATCGATTCACCTTGGCCACGCACGACGCTGCACCGCCAAAAAGGGTGGCTTTACCGCGGGAAGAGGCGGTGGCGGCAGAAGGACAGAAAGGGTTCATTGCAATAAGGTGCTCTTGGAGAGAGAGTTGGCTGTAGCATTTGGAGCAGAGGTTTCGGTTCTGGGGAGTGCCATAGAAACCTCAGTTGTTGGCGCAGAGCTTGGGCTCCGGAATGGGGTTGTTTTGTTGAGATGCCATGCTTTTATTGATGGATGCTCTGTGTTTTCTCTTATGGAATATATGTTTTGACAGTGTGGAGAATTATGTTTTCTATGATGGATTATGTGCTTTGTAAGTGTGGAGAATGGTGTATATAAAGAGAAGTGGTGTTATCTTTATTTTTTTTATTTTTCTTGATTTGATAGATTTTGTAAGTAATTATCTTACGATATTCTTTAAATGATTTTATTTTTTTCATACTTTTAATTCTTTAATTCTCTAATAATATCAACAAAATATTATAAATATATATATATATATATATATATATATATATTTGTTATTAACATAATTATTATATCTCGTTATAATTAAATTGCAATTAAATATGATTTTTTATTTATTTTTATCTTATTTTGTAAATTGAGTGTATTTCAATTTTTAAAAAATAATAAAAAATAATATAGTAAAATATGGTTTCTTTACTCCTCTTTTATTAGTATTTTTATTATTCTCATTATTCTTCTTCTTATATTCAATATCATCATTATTTTTCATATGTAATATTTATATATATATATATATATATATTTTGTTTATATAATAACTTTCTTTATAATAACTATCTTAATAACGCAATCATCATATCATAATTATTAATTTCTATTATGATTTTTATCCATTTTATTATTATTTTTATTATAACAAATTATAATTAATCTTTCTGGTATTATATATTCTCATGATTTTTTGAATTATATTAAAAATGTAATTATAATTATATTTTATTATTTAATATAAACAAAATATTATGTCATTAAAGAAATAAATTGGGAGATGATTTTAAATAAATTCTAAGCTTACTAATTTATTTTTATTTTCATTATTTTTATAAAATCCTAATTTTTCTTCTCTCTAGATTTTACTCAAATTTCTCTTAATTCTTTTTAATAATTCTCCTTCAATTTTTATCTTTTTGAAAATCCGAAAACATTAGGGAAAAAATGTATCTAAATAAAATTTTGTTTTGAGATCCTTTAAAGGTAAGAGAAGTTAATTAAACAAAATTATTCATGATTTATGATTTATTAAATTATTATATGTATTGATGCGTTATTATGTGATATTTATAAAAATTATATTGATTATTATATGTGAAATTATAATTTGGGTTATGTTCTGAGATTGCAATCCTATTTTGCCTTGATTTTATTTCGAATTTCGAAAAGTATTCTTCATGAAAGTTGTAGGCCTAGATGTTATCTAACTCTTGGATTTTATTTCACCTAAAATGGATATGTATAACTCAAGATACAATTTCTTTCATAATTAAAAGTCAAGCTGTTAAGAAAACTATTCGCTTTGAAATTACGAACCCCTTTTGAGATGTTTTTGTTACGAATTTGGAAAAGTTTTCTTCATAAAAGTTTTAGCCTTGGATGTTAAATAACCAATGCTTTTTATTTCACATAAAAATAATGTGTAAAACATAAGTTATGAATTTTTGAGTGATTAAAGGTCATGAGCGAAAGTTTATTCTTTTTGGATAATCATTCATGTTCTAAATTGTATTAAAAGAGTATATATATGTGAAATGTGATAAAATGTTATAAGATTTTTTTTTTATAATTAAAATATTGAGTTATGTGATGTGTAAATTGGTAATGTATTGTGATTGGAATTGAATTGGTGATAATGATGTGAATTTTGTTTGTGAATTGTGACTGAGGTTACAAGGATTTGTGATGACAATGGTGCCAATGAGATGAGATAATTGTGTGCCTGAGATGGAAGTGTGTGTATGAGATTGTGATGAACTGCGAATTGGATTGTGTTGTTGTGTGTGAGCTAGATAGTTATCATGAGCTACTATTTGGTGCAGCTTTAGTGTACATATAAAATTCTATATGACTCTGAAGGGATTACCAATCTTGAGGTGAAAAAGACTATGAAGGGATTGCAATCCTGAGGTGAAAAAGACTTTGAAAGGATTGTGTTTATGGCTCGGTAATTCGTATGTCAGGTGTTAGTCTTTGACATTAAGAACTTCGTATAATTTTCTGGAAGAGTCTGTTTAGAATATTAGGTGCTATGAATGAGTGAGTGTGATGAATCTGTGTGATTGAGAATGCTTATGATGGTTTGAATATCAGAATATATTTAGATAAATGATTGTGATAATGAAATTATAAATGATATATATATATATATATATATATATATTTTGATTAGTTTTTTTTACATTAACTTATTCTTTTTGTTTGAGTTTGTGGTTTTGTTGTTACTGTAATGATTGTGTCGTTACACGGGAGTCCGTGAAAACTAAACTATAACTTCAAATTTTATTTAAAGGAAAATTAATTCGGTACTGACAAATAATTTTACGAAACTTTTATAAAAATTTTATTTTAAAATAATAAACTTTAATTAGATAAAATAAATATTTTATATATTTGAACATTTATCTTGTTTTAATATTTTAAAATTATTAATAATTTACGGAAAGATTTTTATTTTATTATAAATATAAAATAAGTATAATTTTTGTTATTTTATAAATTATATTTAATAAATATTATTTATTTATAACTTATAATATAATTAAATAATAAATTACTTAAATTTAATAAATATAATTAACTTTTTAATTTATCTTCTGGAATAGAATCTAAATTATTGAATTTGATAGAATTAAATTTTTTCGTATCATCAGTATTGTCAATTTTTATTATATTATCTCACCAGTTTTATTATTATGTAATATATATTATTATTATTATTTCATTATTAATTCATTCTTATATTATACTTTAACTAATAACAAGTCGTAAAAGTATTTATTTAAATATTAACAATATAAATATTATCTATTGATAGAAAAATTATTTCTAAAATTTTTTAATGACATTATTAAATATAATTAATTATTAAATTAATTGATTTAATAAATGTTTTAAGATATAAGTAATTAATTATAATATTAATTAAAATTAAATTATTTAACTATTTTTATTAATTTTGATTTGTTATTTTTATTTGGAGAGAGAATTATTATTATTCATGAAACGAGAGAAACAAACGTTCTTTAATTCATATTTTTGTTCAAAACGTGTGTCAGAAAGAAAGGTAATTAGGATCTAATTAAAGTGGGTTCAGAAATTATTAATAATTTTCTAAAGTAATTGCACCAAATAAACTTAAAAAGAATAAACAAATTTAAATATTTTGAATTTTTCATATATCTAATTTTGTATCTGACAAGATACTGGGGTTGATTATTGTTACGGTAAACTTTTACATTTTTAATTAATAAAATATTACCTTAAAATAAATCGTAAAAATAGTATTATATATATATATATATATATATATATATATGATGATGTAAAAAAAAAACTATTCTTTTTTAATTCATACAAAAATTGTATTATCCCAATGCATTCTAAGTGAAATATATCGTTATTATCTATTATTTTATATGGATTCAATTTTATTTAATTTTTTATAAAAATATAACTAATTTAGATTATAAACCTTATATATTTTATTTTATACAATAAAAATTGAGATATTTATTTTTTGGAGTATTTTTTATAATTGTATCAACATTACTTATAAATATAATAATATTTTTATAATTTAAGTGATGTTATATGAAATACTTTTTAAATTGGTTAATGAATAAAATTATGTATTTTTATTTTTATGTTGTTTATATCTATAATAATATTTTTTATATTTTAGTAATATTATATGAAATTATAATTATATTCTATTAGTAGAAATTATAATTATATTTTTTTTCTAAATTCAAGAGAAAACAATAACATATTCTCTTAAATATAAAAAATATTATGAGTTTAAGTCACTCTAAAATCGATTAAGAGGTGAGAATTATACCTCACTTATATTGACCTCAATTTTAATCAACTTGTAAATTAAGTTTTCTTTTTCTTTAAAGTCTTCTCGTTGGAGCATGTAAATTTCTTTTTCAAGTTTTCCATAAAGAAAAATAGTCTTTACAATTTTAATAGATGTCCATCTAATAACTAGTGAGAATATATCTTTGAAGTCAATCTCTTCTTTCTTAGCATATCCCTTTACCACCAATCTAGTACGGTATCTTTCCACTAGATGATCTTATAGACCCATTTGCAACCAATAACTTTCTGATCTTTTGGAAGTTCCATAAGATTCGCAATCATTCATAAAGAAGCATTTGAATCATTCACAGTCTCTTGAAAAATTATAGGTTCTCCATCTTCACTTAGAAAACACTAGAGTCCTCAATTACTAACCTCATTCATCTCTTATTTTTGGTGCTCGTCTTCTAACTCAATAGAATAACATGAAGGTTTCTTCTTTATATGTACTATATTTACTGTGATCAATTTATCATTTTAAGTTATTCGCAACATAGCTCTTGTTCTATAAAATTTGTAGTGTCAATTACACTATAAATTAAATATTTGTAACTTTTTTAAAAATTATCATAACATTTTTTTTAAATTATAAATAAATTGCAATAAATAATATTAAAAATATTATTAAATAATTTATTCCATAACTTTATTAAGAAAATTAAATATAAAAATATTATTATTAATAATATGTATTAATATAATTTAAGATTACTTTATTAATTAATAGATAAAATTTATAAATTATATTTTTTTAATTTAAATAATTATTTTTATTAAATATATATAAAGTTTAGACTATAAGATTTATATATATTAATTAATTTTTTCTTTTAATTTATTTTTTAAAAATATTTTAATATTAATTACATTACTAATAATAATCACGTAGTTATATAATTTATAATTATATTTTATTTTATTTATTTTAAAAATAAAATGAATACATTCAAATATTCATCTAATTTATAAAAAGAGATTGAATTCATTATTAATTAAAAAATTAATTAGATCTAATTTTAAAATACATGTTTTTCGGTTTTTCGGTTTTTATTTTTAATCTGAAATCTACTGCATTTAAATCTTGTGCAAATATATAACAATGAAAAAACTTAGCATCACTTTTTTACAAATGTAGATCATAACAAAACCAAGTAAACTATGTTTAAAGACATAAAACCGAGCAACCCAAAAACCTAAAACCTTTGAATCTTGTCAGCCTTGAGAAGAGGATTTTCCCTGAAAATGGCTTCACGCCCTGCAGTCTTGAAGTCATAGGTGCATTCGTGCTTCTCCGGGTAACGGTGCACACCGCAGAAGGTGGTCCCACACTTGCACACAAACCCGGTTAATCTTACTTTTTTGTTGCAACTCCCGCATCGATTCACCTTGGCCGCGCACGGCACAGCACCACCAAAAAGGGTGGCTGTACCGCGGGAAGAGGTGGTGGCGGCAGAGGGACAGACGTGGGAGTCCATTGCAATAAGATGCTCTTGGAGAGAGAGTTGGCTGTAGCATTTGGAGCAGAGGTTTCGGTTCTGGGGAGTGCCATAGAAACCGCAGTTGTTGGCGCAGAGCTTGGGTTCAGGAATGGGGGAGCTACTACCGTTGTTATGTTGAGCTGCCATGCTTTTATTGATGAATGCTCTCTGTTTTCTCTGATCGAATATATGTTTTTTGGCAGTGTGGAGAATTATGTTTTCTCTGATGGATTATGTGTTTTGTAAATGTGGAGAATGGTGTATATAAAGAGAGGTGCTGTTATCTTTAAATTTTTTTTTCTTGATTTGACAGATTTTGTAAGTAATATCTTAGGATTATTCTTTAAATGATTTTATTTTTTTCATACTTTTAATTCTTTAATTCTCTAATAAGCTTATCAACAAAATATTATAAATAAATATATATATATATATATATATATATTGTCACTAACATAATTATTATATCTCATTATAATTAAATTGTAATTAAATATGATTATTTTATTTATTTTTATCTTATCTTTTTAATTGAGTGTATTTTAATTTTTAAAAAATAATATAATAAAATAATTAACATATTTTTTGTTTCCATTAGTATTTTTATTATTCTCATTATTCTTCTTTTTCTTATCTTGTATATTATCATTATTTATATATATATATATATATATTATTTAAATAATAACTTTCTTTATAATAACTATTACCATCATCATATCATAATTATTATTTTTTATTAATTTAATTATTATTATTAGTATTATTATTTTTCTTTTATTATTATTTTTATTATAACAAATTATAATTAATATTTCTATTATTATATACTCTTATTTTTTCGATTATAATTATATTTCATGATTAAATTAGTAAAAATATAAATAAATTTTTATATATAATTAAAAAATATATTATATCTAATAGATATTATTTATTTATAATTTATAATATAATTAAATAATAAATTATTTAAATTGAATGAATATAATTAATTTATCGTTAGATATAATATTTAATAATTTATTAGATTTGATAAAATTAGATTTTTTTTTTATAAACTGTATTATTATTTTTATTATACATCAGTTTTATTGTTATTTATATTATATTATTATTATTATTAATTCATTCTTATATTATATTTAAACTAATAACAAGTTGTAAAAGTATTTATTTAAATATTAATAATATAAATAATATTTATTGATAAAAAAATTATTTTTAAATTTTTTAATGACATCATTAAATATAATTAACTATTAAATTAATTGATTTAATAAATATTTTAAGATATAAATACTTAATTATAATATTAGTTAAAATTAAATAATTTAATTATTTTATTAATTTTGATTTGTTATTTTTATTTGGAAAGAGAATTATTGTAACATACCAGGATACTAATTAGATATATATAATTGTACCAAACATAAGAGTCTTCCCACATACTAAGGATAAGGTACTATTTCTATTACATTTTTCCAAAATAATTAAGTCAAAGAATTAGGTGTCTATTGCTTGATTCCAATACACCAAAATTAGAAAGGTACACTTAGTTCCTACTTTGTCTCACTGATGGTTCCCCTGAAGACTTGCTATCTGCTCCCGTGCAAAGACACGATCATAGCAATTTAAAAACACAATACACACAAGAAAGGGTAAGCTAGTGATAAATAGACAAATTATAAAGAATTCATAGACTATTCAATAATAAGCATAAAATTTCATACAAGTGTAAGGGCCTACCGAAGGCTTTACACATTTCAAACACATTCACAATCAAGAATGTGTTTGAAATCCATACAGTCTACTCATAATTTAGACACCAATGTCAAAATTATGAGTAGATACCAATACCATACTAAATCAGGAGTGAATTAAGCATTTAAGAGAAGTAGACACACACCACAAAAATACTGAATTCTATTATATTAGTTCCAGATGAACAACAACCAAGTAGATGACCTAGAATCAAGTTCTTCTGTCTCAAATACACAATTTATAATTAAATAGGGATAACAGGCGAACTACCACCCTGAATCAGTTAAAAATATAAAACAATCTCCAAACTATATTCCAAGAAATAAGGATCAGACCCCAAAAAGTCTGACAATACACAACAAAGACATGATGACACATAAATTTTATGCACACATCAAACATTCTCATAATTCAAACACCTAAATGACTAAATAGAGGAAATATAGAAGGGATAATTGAGAATGAGAAAGCCAACACCTCATAAGCACCATATCCTCCCTACAAGGAGCATTTACAAACAATGTAGCAAAGGAGAAAGACCTAAAGCTTTAAACTTTTATTTTATTATTAACACAAGTGCAAATTTGTGCACCATNATGTATTCTTCTTCAATCCAACCATTATAGTGTACTTACTCATCTTGATTTTTCTTGTCTGTCATTTGATAATTTGGTCCTCAATAAGGACATCATTAAAATTATTTCCCATGTTCCTATTTATAAAATCTAATTACCTATTTCATTGAGGTAAATAAAGTGATTAATTAAGTAGATACTGATAATCTTATAAAATGGAACTACTTTTAAATTGGATCTTATAACTAGGAACAAAAAGAAGTAATATTCTCTTATGCTAAAAAAATATATTATATTATCTTTAACATTTTCTTGTAAATAATTACAAAATCAAATCAAGTTCATATTAATATGAGATATTATGGCCATGATCTAAATTAAGAGAATCAATTATCCCATGGAAGATTTTTAGTGAAATTTGTGCTATAAAAAGTCTTGTTAGCATAAACAAATAAACAAACAAAAATAACTATTCTGTAGAAATAAATAATATTGGATCTATTTTAAAATACCGAGTACATGTTTGGATTATTGATCAAATATTACTTGAGCGGAAAACATTTGAAAGAAGTATATTTTGTAGAATGAGCTATACATTTAGGAAGATTCTACCTAAAGGTAAATGGGTGCAGAAATATCAAAAGTACTTTCAGCTAAACTTTTAATACCCTTATAAATTAGGTTTGGTAACTAACAAGAAAAGACAATTTGGACAACAGAATCACCCTTTTGAGAAACTATTTATACAAAGGCTAAATTCAATAATCACACCTAACTATTAGCATTAATAATACCATCAAATTCTACAGTTTATATTTTAATTGGGAGGATTATATGTACTCCAATTCTATCTCCAATTATACTCTATCCGTAACAGAAAGACACATTAATGCATTAACATTTTCTAATTTTATATGATAAAACAAAACATAATTGATACATCAAAATTAACATCCCAAGATTTAGAGAAAAAAAAAATATTAGACATTCATACTGTGAATAAACATAACAGGAAAAGTCAAAATAAACATTCCAGTTAAAAAGAAATCTCGGATTGATTTTGTAAAAAAAAAAAAAAATTACACAACCTTAACTAATTTATTGCTGAAAGATTTAATAGATCTTATACAACATAATTCTTTATTACTATCATCTTTAATAAGGTATAACCAAATATGACATCTCTACATAACAAAGGATAAACAATATTATTTACTTAGCAAAATATAATTTCAATTAATAAATAAAAGGAAGGATAGGATTTTGATTTTCTTTATGCATTGCAGCCTATAGCACACCTACTTTCCAAAACTATACCATACAGAGGAAAGAATAGAAAATATAAAATTTTGACAATAGGTATTCAACATTTATTAAACCTGAGAAGCTTATTCTAATACAATATTGATCATTGACTCCAAGAAAGTAGCCATGCAACAGATCTTCAAGCATATATATATTTACAAAGTATATAATGACATATATGAGTCAAACAAACTTCAAGTTAAGGTTTAACCAACAAAAGAAAAAAAATGATGAAGTAGTTAGGCAACACAAAGTTATGAAACAACAAACTATTGGATAAAATGATTAAGTGACAAAATGGCCTTCCAAAATAAATCCCTTTCAATAAGCAAACAGTGGACAAAATTGTACATAGACATTAGTCTTATAAGGAAGAACACAAAAGAAACTCAAAAGTTAATTGGACATGTATTGAGACATGCAACCGTGTGTTTGTCAGTGCTAGCACACATATAAAATAACAAAAATCACATATGATGCATCCTTCCCTTCAATAAACCAAATCAGACATAAAACAACCAATTCATTTAACTTGCACTCATTCAAATAGAATTCAACATACATTCCAATACACCAATTCCATCAACAAAATTCATTTCAGTTCAACATAGTAACAATTATCACAAAAACCAAAGAATTAATCTAACCCCCAATTGAGCACCAACACATCCCTACTCAAAGTCCTAACCATTTTTAATCATTACTTTTGGGAATTCTTTTCAAGGTTTAACCAATCACATTCCAGTTCATCACACCACAACAAAATCAGTTTAAACCAGATTTTTAGTTCTATAGGTTTGCATTCAATTTGGAATCTTATCACATTTTATATCATACACATCAATAGGCAGAATCATCACACACATTACAATTTCGATATTGTAACAAATCAACATTCAATTCAACATCATAGTATAATTAATTCAAAGGAACATTTCAATGCAACAAGCTCCCAAAATTACACACCAGTACCTAAAATCTCAAACCTTCATAGAATGGAATGACCAAATCAAGAATAAATTTATCCTCAACTTAACCACCAACTCAGAAACCTTACAGAATCATAGAACTAACTAGTTTTCCCTTACTCAGCCATCTAAAAAACATTAGAAATACAACAGAATGTTGCAGCTTCTAATTAATGAAAGAACAAACTCAAAAAAAGAAGCTCAAAAACACACATCACAAGACCTAGCAAAATAGACCCACTACCCACAGTTATCCTCTAGGAACTACTGCTCTGATACCACTAAATGTAACATACCAGGATACTAATTAGATATATATAATTGTACCAAACATAAGAGTCTTCCCACATACTAAGGATAAGGTACTATTTCTATTACATTTTTCCAAAATAATTAAGTCAAAGAACTAGGTGTCTATTGCTTGATTCCAATACACCAAAATTAGAAAGGTACACTTAGTTCCTACTTTGTCTCACTGATGGTTCCCCTGAAGACCTGCTATCTGAATGTGACGGTTGGTGCCGTGCATTGTTCTTGTCCCACATCGGTAAGATTAGAGAGGGTGTAGTGCCTTATAAGGATGCACGCCTCTCATCTCTTCGAGGCGCCTTTTCGTGAGGATAAAACCGGGGATCCCTGTGGCACGTGGTGCGTAATGCGCGTTACGTTGCACGTGGTGCCCATGAACCGGATAATACTTCGGAGGCTGGGCTATTACATTTGGTACCAGAGCCTGGTTCCGGTGGTGGTCTCAGCGAGGGCGCTGATTCCTTTAGAGAAGGAGAATGTGACGGTTGGTGCCGTGCATTGCTCTTGTCCCACATGCTGTTACAATTATCATTATTATTTACCAAATAAGATTAGATAAACGATTAATTTATATGTTTTTCTTGTAATTTTTTTTAATGTTATATTTTTATTAGTTTATTATTTAAAAAAAATAAAAATAGTCTATTATTAATTAAAAATAAAATTAATAATTAAAAAAATTATAAAAATTAATCTAAACTAAATTACTAAAATTAGTTTGAATTGGTTTGAATTTTTTATTTATTTTAAATCGAATTAAATTAAATCGTAAATAATTTTTATATCTTCGAATATATTTTAGTAAAAAATTTAATTAAACTGGATAGCAAATATTCTAGTAAAATCTTTTTAATTTTCATGTTATTTTTTTTATGCATTTAATTTTCTTTAGATTCTCATTTTTTTATTTATTATAATTGTTCTTTTTATTATCTTTTCAAATTAATTCTTCAAATTCTTTATTTAAAATTGACTTTCGTACTATTTTCTTATGTGTTAATATAATAAACTTAAAAGCCTCACCTCAATGCGCACACTAAGAAAGTTAAACAGAATATAGGTATTGCACTTCTACTTAATAGTCTCTGCTTATTAGGAAAATCAACAATAAAGTGAATATTAGCATAGTTAATGAAACATGATTACAAACAAGAACCACATGATAATGTTTTTAAATCTGCAGAAAAGGGAACAAAACAAAAGTTACTGGGACATGATTGAAGCAAAGAATCCACAACAAACTCTACTAAAAATGAGACTAAAATGTAACCTAAATTTTCAATAGTCCACCTATTTTATGGTGTACATACCAAGCATCCTTTGGTAACTATCTAGTATACTAAAACTTGTTAACACTACATTTGACGAGTATAGAATGCGATTACCCAAACTTACAATAACATATTCATGGTCTCCAGTACATGAGAATTAAATATCAATACTCAAGACTTGGTTCTGACGATTTATCCTCTTTTTGCTGGTAAACTTTTCTGTGACCTGAGAAATAATATTGAAGCAAGTAAAAAATCTACCTCTTCAATAAATGATCTCATAAATTAAATTGGATGGACACTCTGAACCAAACATTTATTGCACTTGAAAACAGGTGTAGGGTGTTTTAGAAGCAATTAAATCTCAAAGCCTAAAAGCAACATGTAATCCACACAAACACGAAAAAATATTCTATCAACAACTTGGTGGGTAAGCGCATGGTTACCCTATCCAAAAAATTCTCAGTCTTTCAAGAAAACATGATCTGTATCCAAATCCAAAAACTTACAGTATACAATAAAAATGCTCTTAAGAGAAGTAGCTACAAACAATTATAACATTAGTCATTTGTGTGAAGTCACTGATAATGAGACTTGCTGATATTTTCTTCCTTATGGGCATGCTGCATTTCATCAATTACTTATATATATATATATATATATATATATATATATATAATTTTTTTTATCATGAGATTTTAATATGTTATATAGATTATTTTTATTCTAAAAGATAATTAAATAAAAAGTCCAGAGTACTTAATCTTTTAGTTTCACTATCATGCAATAATTAATTTGTCAAATATTTATTAATTTATAAGAAGCAATGGTTGGGTGATAAAGTAGTGTTTTTGTGTATAAATTTGATAGTCCTTTGCGTTGCGGAAGTGTAAGATGTGACGTAGAGTAGTTGTATTTGTATGTGTCCCTTCTTGTTATTCGGAAACAAAACACAATTTCATTCCTTCAACCCTTCTTCAACCATCAACCATGGGATACTCTTCAGATTCACCACTTATTGCAGCTAAGCCAACAGGCTTGACCAGGGCTCAACCCTAATCTTAGACAATTCTTTGCTGAATAAATAATCATCTATACTTTCTTCAAAATCATCTAATCTAATATCAACATAGAGTATTTAAATTCTAATTTTTGTTATAATTAATAGGCATACATATGAAAAATATATATGTAATTTAATTTTTTTTTTTAAAATACTTATAATTTGTTGAACTTATTATATTTATCTTCAGTACACTGTTCTGTGTACTATTTAGTATATATTTTTTTTTTAAGTTTATATATATTCATATAATATTTATAATTTATAATCCATTAAATGTATTATATTATATTTATGTTTATTATTTTTTTAAATATATTATATTTGTATTAATTATATACTGACAATAAATATAATACATTTAGTATAATATAAATATAATGCGGTATAACATGTCATTATATAACATTTTTTTCAATAATGTTTGCTCATTGTTAAGCCGTCAATTATTAGCACTTACCTAACACAAACTATTCTCCCTTGTGTCAGACACTTTTATTTACTCTTTAAAAAAATACACCCTTTTCTTAATGAGAATAAAGATTTGACTAATTTTAATTATATCAAATCGCAATAAACAATCAATATTACTTTATTCAAACTGTATATCTTTTCGATTCCTAATAATATTATTTTGGATATATAATAAAAAATGTTTCCAATACATACTTTGAACTTAGTTTATTGTTTTCTTAAGAATCTAGTATTAACATAACCCTTATGTCTTGTCTCTGGACAACTAATTAACAAGTGTCTTGTTATAAAGTTAAATCCTTGCCTAAATCTCAGTCTTTGCAAGTGATTACCATAAACAGTAATCATTTTAAATTTACACTTAAATATGTTTTTATTTTCATTAAATTATCAAATTTTATTTGGTCCCTCATAAAGTCTTTTTTTAATTTTTCATCTCTAATAATTTTTTTCTCATCTCAAAAGCTTTGTTTAAATTGTTATCTAAATTGCTTTATAGAGTAAAATCCAATAATTTTATTAGGAACAAAATGTTAAATTATTTATTAAGGACTATGAACTAAATCCAACAATTTATTTGGAAAAAAAATATTTAAATCTAAATTTATTAGTTTTACTAGTTGAGCTAGCTGTTACTTGTTATAGCTAGATCATGAACATAATAAAATTTACATTGTGCTAACTAGTAACAATAGTGTTGCTTCTGTTGGAAATGATTTTTTCTTGCCTAGTACCAGACATTCTCATACCCTATATTAATCTTCAAATAAAAAATAAATAGGCAACTTTAAACTAAAGTTGGATTTTTGTTGCTTCTGTTGGAAAATTTCTGAATTGGTAAATATATTAATTCGAAAATATTATTCAATCAAAATCATGAATGACAATTATAATTTTGTTTTAATACCTTATACGTATTATATAATAAATTTTCTATAGAGTTGTCACATCCATCCAAAAAATTCTTTGGATGCATTAATTGTTTTGATTAATTGTAAGATTGTTTTTGTTTGACTATGTTTCAGGTTTAACATCATACATTTGATCAATATTATTAAATTATAACTAAAATAAAACATTTTTTTATTAAAATTTGAGAATCTATTTTTATTAAAATCGGATATTTTAAAGTAATTTTTACAATTTTTTTTTATGTCTCGATATTTTCATGATTTATAACTGAAAGCGTAATTATATTCCAACTCTTAAATAATTATATTGTTCAGAAGTAATAAATTATGATTTTGCTAAAAGAATTTTATACTTCTCATTTATTACTTATTTAAATTATTTGTAGGGAATCTTGATAGACTTTGATTAAAATCTTTTGATTATATTAATAATAATTACTTAATTATTTAATTCACATTCTCTATTGCTACGGAAACGAGAATTTTTCAATTGTTTCATAGCGTGTCACAACTTTAATTGAAACTTTCTCGATTAATATACTAATTATGATCTTATTAATTATCTGCTTTTCAATAATAACTTAAGTTTCAGTATACAATCTATTACTATTATACTTAAAATATGTTTGACCCAATTTTTAAGTCAATTTTTTTTTATAATTTTAAAAAGAGAAACTAAGCCAATAATTTTTTCTTAAAAATTCATAAAACTATAAAATTGAAATTTCAAAGTATATGTTCTACATATATAAATAAGTAGGTTGGTCGATCATAACCTCATTTGGGAATTTCAGTCAACAAATAACATCTTATTGATGTAACTTGGGCAGAAAAAGATATACACAAATTCTGATCATTCGATTTGCTGAGAAGAGGATTCTGACAAGGAATAAAAATGCAAATTTATTTAGTATAACACAAAATTAATAGTTCCTTTGAGAAGCAATGGTTGAGTCAAATTCATATGTTTCTCTATAACAAAGTGTCTTCAATGTGATTAGATAAGAACCAAAATCATTAATGATTGATGAATGAATTGGTGAAAGGAAAATGTTATACACTATGATTCATGGATTCCTCACACTTCTTACCACCCAAGAAGCTGCGAGGTAGTTGCTTGCAAGTGCCATCCACGCCTCCGGTCGGTGCTACCTCACATCCACGTGTCCAACTCCCGCTGGCTACACGTCCAAACAATGCCGAGGTGTCGGTTCCTAATGTCACTATAACTTTCTCTTTCCATCAGAAACAAAAAATCGCACTAAGCAGAAGAAGCTACGTTACATTCATTCCTTATCTTGAGAAAAAAAAAAAACATAAAAACAACAACAAAGAACATAACTTTGGCGGAGCCAGCCCAGAAGAGATACTTAAGCGTGACTTATTAGCAGCTTTATTTTAATTTACTAATTGAAAAGTAAAGAATAATTATAAATTAATTGTAATTAAAAAAGGTCCAATGAACGACCTCCACGTAGCACTAACGGCGAAGGCAGGACCAACCAAACCAAACCAAACGCTACGCCTCCTCTTTTGAAAGACATCCATGCCCGTTGCAAGTTGCAACACCCGTAACTCCAAATCCGCGTGGCGTTCACGGCCGAAACGGCACCGTTTCGACCAAGTGATTTTATTGCTCTGAATCATCAGCTTTTAGATCACCTGGGAAGAAAACCAAAACCGAAAAAAAGGTCCTGCTGCTGCTGATACCAATTTCACGTTTTCATTCTCCAAATTAAAGCCTCATTCCCTCAATCGACGAGTTTCTCGTGACCCTTCTCTCGCCATCATCGTCTTCCTCGTGCCTTAATCGATTCTCACGTTTGGGGCTTTTAAAAGCTGTCCACCGTGATCATTCATTCATACACAAAAGAAAAAAAGAAATCCTCTTGGTGTTCTCAATAAATTAGTTTTCTTTTCTTTTTTTGCGTTTTCTGATGACGTATTACGAGAATGACGGTGGTGGTCGGAGAGGGGAGGTGGTGCCGGACGTTACCCTTACAATCCATTCCGATGATTGCAATGGGGACTATGTGAAATTGAGACCCGGTCCCGATGATGGTTCTGCTGCGGCGGTGGAGCCTTCTCCGCCGACGATAAGAGCCGCCGTGTGGTATTGGGTGAAATTAGTGATGTTGCTTTTATGCCTGGGGTTTTTGGCGGTGGTTGTTCTCGTTTGGCTTGGACCCTATTGCATGGACAAGGTTTGTGCTTTCTTCCCCCACTAGCGATTATTGGATTTGGGGCTTGTTTTTCCCGTGTAAAGTTTTGATTTTGATATCGAAATTGCTGAATTGCACTATGCTGCTGAGTGCAGAATAATGTATATTACATTTTTTTGTTGCCTCTAACGTGAAACATAGATTAAAATGTTTGTGAATAATTATGGATGCTTCAATTTTATTTTTTCTTTCAGGGGGTTATTCCGATACTAAATTGGGAGACAGAGACTTTCAGTACTCCAGTGTTAACCGTTTTGGTGTTTGCATCTGTGGCAATATTCCCAACCCTACTTTTGCCATCTACACCTTCTATGTGGGTGGCTGGAATGACATTTGGTTATGGCTTTGGGTTCTTGCTAATTATATCTGCAGCAGCTATTGGTGTATCACTCCCTTTTATCATTGGCAAAATCTTCCACCATAAAATTGAGGTACTTGCTTTCCTTGAATCGGAGTTGGTTTTTGGTTTGTGTGCAGGTGTTTGCCTCACCTTTACTAATATGGATTCAATGTTTCGTGTATCTATGCAGGGGTGGTTGGAGAAGTATCCAAAGAAAGCTTCTATTCTAAGGTCTGCTGGTGGAGGGAACTGGTTTCACCAGTTCCGGGCTGTTGCCTTAATCAGAATTTCTCCATTCCCTTACTTAATCTTCAACTATTGTGCTGTGGCAACAAATGTTAAGTATGGGCCTTATATAGTGGGATCCTTGGTAGGAATGGTGCCGGAAATATTTGTTGCAATCTACACGTATGGTTTCTCTCTCTCTCTCTCTCACCCCCTCAACACCACACACTTTTTTTAGTTTTTGCTCGGTTACATACATGCTTAGGTTGATTATTTCCTTAATATCTAATGTTTGCATTTGAAATTTGTCATGTATACCTAAAGTAATGACTAACGGGTAGCGTGACCACTTTTTGCTCACTTTTGAGTAACTCAGGCTCTTGCTTGATTTTGTTTAGAACAATATGGTTGTTTCTACAAAACACATAATTCATCTGGTATAAACTGCTTCAGTTAGGTGTATGGCTTTGAATTTTCATTAACTGATGCAATCCAGAGTCCTGCAAACCCTTCATCTTGCATTACCTTCATTCATAATGAAACAGTTCTAAAACTGATTTGGTGAACTGATGAATCTTCAATATATTGGTGAAAGTGAGATATGTCTTCAAAATTTATTTCCATTTTTTGTGAAGTGGGTAATTGCTCTTGCCTTTACTTTTTAAATTTCCGGTTGTATTTTGCAGTATAACTTCTCTATGTATGCCTTCAACCAAACTTGGGGATTTTTTTATTGTCATCAAAGTTTGACACTAGTGCATTTTTTAATAAATGAGCATCTTCATACTGTGTCCTCACGTTTTGATATTCCTTGAATTTGATTTGACCATGTAGTTGGAGAATTGGTAATTTATTATCAAGTATATTTTTGTTTTTCTAGGAGCAGTTGAGTGTTTAGTTAATTCGTTTCCCTTTTTAGATCTTAATTAGGAATGCTATTAATCACGTGAGCTTTTATATCACAAACTGTTCTATGACTTTATATAGAAGTAAGATATTGATCTGTTTCCTTGCATGGCCTATGTGTGTGACTTCTTAAATACATCAGTATATTGGTCTTTTGTCTGCTAAATTGTCATGGTTGCGTATTTATGGGACTATACACAAAAATTCCTGATTGAATAGTGCATACCTATGGAAACTCTGAATACCAACTGGTTCCACGAACCAAAACTTAAAACTACTAATTATATTTGGCTGTTCTACCTTGTCTAATACCATCTTTCGCTGTTTTGTCACACCTATGCTATCATAGTTTCAGTGTCGCTCTTGAATAAAGAAAGGGGCAACCATAACTGCAATACCATTGATTCAGTATGCAGAGTTGTTATTGAATGTCAATGGAATTTTTTTGTTTTGTCAACAACTATCATATCTAGGTAGGGTAAGGAAAACAGATGTTAGTGTGCAATAGATTGTTTGATTCTCTCTAGTCAAAATACCTAAGCTCTAACCAATGAGGGTTGTTCAACTGGTAGGATAGGATTTAACAAAATTGAGAAAAGGTCTAGGAATTAGGATTTGATATCTACCTGTGGTTTTTCATCTGTAAGTTATCTGTAACTGTAAACCTTTGTTAAGACTTTTTAGATTGCTCTGACCTTGTATCAGGGCTACCTCACCTTCTAACTTTTACTTACGGAAAATAAACTTGTGTTCTTATGGAAAAAAAGGCTTGCACCATTATGTTATTTTTTGCTTTGAGAATGTATCTTTACCTGGTCAGTAATAACAGGGTTGCCTTTCAATTCCCTGCTTGAATCTTTTTCCTCCAAAAGTATCTGATAATGGTAATGACTTTGCCATTAGTTAGTGTATTTTTTTCATTTTTGCGCCTGACATGTATTTTATGTTACATCTGTAATCCATTACTTCAAGTTACCCATTTCAAAAGTTGGCTGGATGCTTATGAAAATAGAAACTAATGTTGAACTCATTTCAAATTATCTGGATCCTCTCAAATTCATTGCTTAATTGGCTATGTCTGCAGTGGAATTTTGATTCGTACGTTGGCTGATGCTTCACATGAAAAACATTCTCTATCTGCCCAACAAATTATTCTCAATGTTGCCGGCTTCTGCATAACTGTAGCGACAACCATCGTTATCACAGCGTTTGCTAGGAGACGGCTTGATGAGTTACAAAGGGAGGAGGAGACATTGTTACAATAGTCCACCAGTTTTAGTCTGGTTTCTTTGTTTCCTTTTATGAAACAGTTCCTACTATAATATTTGGGCGAGGTTTTATGAGGAAACATTATCCATTGGAAGATTTGACCGTCAAATGTATTATAACTAGTGGGGGAAGGGTTGACCAAGGATACTGGAGGAACAGGCTAACATGACCAACACCTATTTTAGTGCACCATTTCTATATGGTTTACAGAAATTGTTTTCTTTCTTAGTTCATCCATCTCATTTATCATTTTGTATATGAATGAAATTCCCCATTTATATATATCATTGATTTGAATTGGGCAAGATTCGTTTGTGTAAATCCAATGCTCCTGCCATAGACGTTCTACTTTACTTCCCACATAATCATGTTTTGGCTTCATTGATTTATCTTTCCAAGTTTGACATTTCATTTACTATTTTGTGCTCTTTCTATGTGGTCATGGTGTGTGTCTTACCTCTCAGCTTTTCTTAACTATCAATTAATTTTTTTTTCTTTCATTTGTTAAAATAAAATCTATTAAACAAAAATCTACCAAATTACGTGAATTTTTCTTTCATCTCCAATGGATATCTAAGTTTGTGTGCTTAAGTAACCTCACTTATACATTTCACTCGCTTTCATTCTTCCCAATTTAAAAACTCTTATAAGAAGAACTCCTATCTCTAAATCAACATCTCTCTTTGGGTTTATGAATAGATCCACAAAATCACTCACATATATACATTTCATTAATAATTTATTAACATTAATGATTTTATTTAATAAGTAAATAAATGAAAATTAATATATTTATTTACCAATTATTTCATTAAATGTTTTTAACAAAAATAAAATAAAATTTGTCTCCACAATACCACAAATGCACCCACCTTTTGTGTTTCTCATGGAAGAACCTTTCAATATTTGTGGCTCTCAAACAATTCCTCATGTACTTGCAGTAAACACATTTGAATATGACAGATATTAAAATACATAAGAAATTTGGAACCTAACTTTTGAAATTGGGGGATAATCAATAACATAAGCCCTAGATTCTAAAATTAGGACAGAAGACCCTCTCATAATCCAATGACCACAAAGGTCATATTTACAATTATTTAAAAATATTTTTAAAAAAACATAAACCTTTAGCAAACACATAAGACAGTTCAAACATTGACAAGTAAAGGACCGAATTTAAAAATAAAAATAGACTAAAAAAACATTTTAAAAAAATAAATTATCAAACTCAATAAAACACATAAAATAAATAACCTTTTTAAAAGTTTAGCTTTAAATAAAATAACTCTTCGATTGTGTTTAGTATATTTAATTTTTGTTTATATATATTTAAAATTACTTAGTAGATAGTAGATAAATAATGATGTTAAGAACATAATTTAAAAATTATAAATGTAAATACACATAATTAAAGGCTAATTATTAGGTTTCTGGATAAAAAAAATGTGGATAAAAAAACTATACCAATAATTTTTTTTAGTAAATCAATAATATATATATATATATATATATATATATATAAAAAGTGAGTTTTACGTAATATAAAATAGATAATATAACTTTTAGAACTTAGTATTTTTTAATTGCTAAATGACATCAATTTCTTTTTTGTTATCTATTCATATACATTTTATATGTTCTATGTTTAATATTCTAAAATTAAAATAAACCTTGATATAAAAAATAATTATAAAATATAAAGTGCCACCAAAATTAAAATTTTTAAAGCATTTAAAATGTGGTTTTAATATATAAATTTTTTTCTATTTAGAATAAAAAGTTTGGTACCTTCTTAACATGTAAGGAACCAGAACCACTACTGTAACTAGACCAATAAACACTAAAATTAGGCACGCATTTAATAATAAGGAGTAAAAGTAAAAATAAAGGTATATATATTTGATAAAAGGAAAGAATATTAAAGATAAGAAAAAATAAATGATTTTTTTTAAGTTAAAAAATATAACATAATTTATAGAAGCAAAACTTTAATATTATTATTTTTCCTTTTTCTTATAAAAAAACAGACCTGAACAGGAAAAAACATAAATCATTATTTCATCTAACATTAGTTTCTTTTTTTTCTTATTTTAATTTATTTATTTTTACATATATTAAGATTTTATACATGTAACTTATTTTATTAAAAAAATTAAATACATATTAAGAAATTTATAACAACTTAAACACTTAACTAAAATAATTGAGTTAGACTAGTTTAACATATTTCATATATGAAATCGGCATGTAAAGGTTGAGAATATAAAATATGAAAGTAAATTATATTGATATTCCATAAAATATAGTTAACTTTCTTTTAAATTATTCTTTTTAAAATATTTAAACTCATATCTTTTAATTATTTGAAAATATTATTCCTTATATCTATAGAAAATTGACAATAAAAAGTAAAAATTAGAAAAAAACTTTTTAATGAATATATATTATTTTAAAGTAGCTAAACTATGGTGTGAAAGGTATAAATGTAAATATAGAAGCTAAAATAAATGGAAGGAGTCGCTGTAAGTTTACTCAAAATATAAAACATAACTGTTCATTGGATTCGCATTTGGTCCATAGTTGAACATAGGAGTCAATATCAGTACAAGAAGTGGGACCCAGCTGCTATATATTGCGACAAGACAAGAGAAACATCCAGATGCAAGAATACAATACTTTAAATATCATCATCTTCTTCAATAAACGAGGTAGAGTTATTTCTTTAAAAATAATTAAAAACTATTTATTTATTTTAATACAAATTAATATAAATTGATATGAAAAAAAGGAGAAAAATGAGAAGAATGGTCTCGTGAACAGGATCAACATATCTTCAAATTAAATCTAATGTCACCTCAGAAGTAACACACCATAGACAAACACAATGAAATTCCCCATCTTCTGTAGTTCTATTCGTCTCATATGGATAATATATTACAAAAATTTCACCAACTTCTTACTCTTCAAATTTCAACTACCCATACATACCCTTAAATCGGTCCTATAAGAACCATTTTTCTTGAATTTTAAAATATATTAAAGTTATATTTTTATGGATAAAAGAAGAAAAAAATTGAAAAATAATTAAAGAAAACGAAGAAAGCTGCAAGGGGCTCTGTGCTTTGTCTCCTGCTGCCACCTTCCATGTAAAGAATGGTAGTAGTACATTCCTCTTCATCACGCACTAAAATATTTCCTTTTAAAACATAATTAATTAAAATTAAAATAAAAGAATGGTATCGTTCTACCTTCCTTTTATTCGCTTACCACTAATATATTTCCTTCTGAAAATCATAAATAATTAAAATTAAAAATAAATTACCATTATTATAATTACGGTTTAAAGGAAAACCCCTCAAAACAAAACCAGCTTCCCTCACACTCTCACTGAGCAGAGTTATCTCTCTCTGTAAGCACATAAGAAACGTATTCTTCGTTGTTGGGATTAGATTCGGAGCTCCGAACCCGCATTACACTCACTTCACCTACTAAACGACACCGTAGAGAAATAGACAGTGTCTGTGAGAGAGGTAATGTCGATGACGATGCTGATGGAGGAAGACGAAGACGCAGAAATACAGCACGTGTTCGTTGCTCATGAAATCGATCTCGATTACGAGTTCCACGCTGCTCGGTTCTTCGATTTCACTCGTCCGGAGACTCCCGCGGAAGCTCTCCAAGCTGAACTTTGGTTTCTAAATGCCGCCAGTTACCCTCCTTCCCGTTAGTCTCCCTCTCTTTCTAACATGCTTTTCAAATATTTACATGAAGCGTTTTTGTTTTCTCGTTTATCTTTCACCGCATTCTGCTAAACTTTTTTCTATCTTGATTTTCTCCTTTTATTTTCGTCGCTTCCGGTCTACACATTCTCTTTTACTGTTGCTGCTGAAATTACGGTATCTGTGCTGTTGTTTCTTTGCTTCAGCTTTTGAGGGAAGGCTAGTGGTGAGAGAGGATTTGTTCTTGGACGACGTTAGCGATTCGCCAAAGTCCGAACATATGGAATGCACGAGTAGTGTTGATGAAGATAATGGTATGCCTCAACCATTTTACTTTCTTCAATGCCGTTTACTTGTTCTATTGAATTTTCTCTCTTTATGCAACTCTCATTCTCACTGAAAGTAGTCCAAAACGACGTCGCAATCAACTTGGTTTCTTATATTTGTATATTCTACTTCTCTTGCCAGTGCTTCCTTTTACCTGATGAATTCTTCATTTATTATTATTGTTATTTACATCTTAGGTGATACGATTGAGGAGTAATTAGTTGTATACTGATATTTTGTTTACTATGGCTTAAACATTGGGAATAATCATTTATCTTCCTCGTCAAACTAGCAAAAATAATTTATGGTTTCTCTAAAATAAAATGAACCGAACACACTATATATAGTTTATGTATTGTTTTTGTTAATGTGAATAAAAAAGAATGGAAATTGGGAACCTTTTTTTTTTCTGGCCCTGGGATGTTCTGTATTTACATCTGCCCTTGTAGGGTCTCTCTGTTGGTAATCATGTGGACCTTATTGTTAGGGCTGTGCATTGAGATGTTCCATGTTTTAACTGCTAGTTGAAGTTGAACCAATGAAAAGTTATGGTTGTTGAATGTGGACACATTTTTGCGACCTGCTATTTAGCAGAGAGCAAAACTTTAGCCGGCTTGGTTTTGTACAAGCCTTAGCGTAATTTTTAAATTATCACACTCTTGTTGAGGTCCTTCTCAAATAACTGCAACAGTGACCTGTTATGTAATGGGCTTATATCGAAATACAGTTGTCATATATTCAAGCTTTCTTCGTTAAATACATTCACTTGACTTGTTGGTGATGCCTTCTGTAATTGTTAGGTCCAAAAGCACTTGGTGGAAATATCTCTCCATTTTTGGTTAGAATTCTACAAAATGATGGTAGAAGGCCTCTACAAGTACCAACAGGTAATAATCTAATACCAATACCATCAGCCAGATGCTAATATGAGGTCTGTAACTCTGCTCAGGGGCTTAGCATCTTATAATCCTTATTATGTGAATAAAAGTAGCATCAATTGTTAGTTTCACGACTTCAGTTTTGAAATAATCAGTTTCTTTCTAGAAATTAAATTTACAATCTCAGGTGCTAGTGATATTGTATGATGTATAATCCTTATTTATGTTGCAATTGTCTCTTGTGCTATGGTTTGTCTGGTATGAACTGTGGTTTCATTTTTGCTAAGGATTAACTATCCAAGAAGCTTAAGGTGGGGACAATGAATGATCCCAATTTACCTTATTAATTATGAAGAATGATGGTAGCAGGGATCAAATTCCTTACAACATAGTCATTTAGGCTCTAATACTATGTCAATAACCACGCCCCCGAAAGTCTAAGTTGTTAGGTGGAAGTACTTGAGTGGTATTATATCTTTAACACGTGGCATTATTTTTTTACTCTGCTGCTATTTATAATATGGCTTTTGCAATTCGGTTATTTTCTCTATGTATCTGCCCTTTCCCTCTGGTTGAACTTGTTTATCCTTATTCTGCTTGAAAATTGCATTTGTGTCTTTTTCTAGGACTTACCTTTGGCAGTAAGACAATCGGCAACAATTTGAATTCTAAGGCTAAGTCTTCTGTGTCAAAGAGTTCAACACTAATGAAACCTACCACTAGTCAATTGGCCAAGCAAAATCGCCCTGCTAAAAGTGCTGGTTCAAGGTGAATGAATATTAGAATAAATTTCCACTTTTCGTAGTTGAAGAGACATGGTTTTTTCCTTGGGCGGGAGGAGTAGAATGACAACACTAATTGCCATTTGTTTTGAGATGTACCATATCATTGCATTATACTACAGTTTTTGCTTGAAGGGGTGTATTATTTAAGTGCTCACTAACTTGAACGGGCATTTTATTCTCAATGAAGTCATTTTTTTAATGAGTATGGCTGCAGAGTATTATTACTGTATATCTTTGATTTGATTTGATTTTTCTGGAAAAAACATCCCGCATTTATATCTGCAACTCTACCGTTCTCAGATTTCAGAAGCTACTAGGTCAGAATGAACACAATTTATCTATCTCTTCTGGGGTAGAAAGTCAAGCTGCCAAGCGGCAAAAACTAGAAGGCGGTCTCTTGTGTAAGGTCTGCAAGTTGTTCATTCTTTCTTTTCTGATTTTACAATACTTAAAGAAACTGCCTTCATATTTGTCTCTTTGAAGCTCTTAGATATATACCAGAAATTGATCATAAAGCTGACTGTACGCTGTGAAATTTTATGCAGTTTCTATCAAGTTGCGAATGATGCATCATAAGAAAAATTTTCCTAACATTGTTACATTTGTGTGTCAGAATTGCTATAAGGAACTTATGTGCTTAGTTGGTATTTTTCATGATTAACAGTAAGATTCATTGGTAGAACTACATTTAGGGTGTCTTTGAGGGTTGGGTTTTGGAGGGGAAAGGAAGGGGGAACAAATTTCTCATTCCTGATAAATATTCTCTAATTTGATATTTTTTTAAAATGAAAGAAACAAAATGATAGACTAGCATAAACTTAATGTTATATTCTTTTGTTTATTTTTGTATATTACATAAATTTCTTAATTTAAAAATAAAAATAAATTTTTGTGACAGGTTTCAGATATGAAGCAGCAAACCAATTTTTTCCACAAGACTCGAATGAGGGTATGAATCCTAATGCAGAATTGTTGAATCTTCCCTTGGTAAATGTAGATTATTCAAAAATTGTCAAGTATCCTCTTCATATGATTTGCACGGTACTCATATTTTAGTCCTTCATATGTTATTCCTTATTTCATTTTTCTGAAAGAAGTGATAAATTCATTTTATTTTCTTGATACTATACTGTTGTTGAGTGGGAATTTGTTAATGGCTAAGGGTATCCTCTATTAAGTACCCAAACTACAAATATGATCTTGTTTCTTGAGGGACCAGGAAACAGGTTCACTTGAAATTCTCTATGCATTTATATCTTCTTGCAGGATGTCACGGTTGAACAAAACTCTGCATGTTCCAAGCTGAGGCTTACTATTCCAAGGGAGCCTGACCTTAGAACAGCACAGAGGGCACATAGGATAAGGTTTGTTATTGTGGATGTGTAATGTTCACTGAAATTTTGATGATAAATTTTCTTCTTAAGATAATAGACATTAAGAAATATGTGTGCTTTGCAGACCCAAAAATGTTGGAGAAGCAGAGTGTGTAACAGTTGCTGCTCCCAGATTCAAAGCTCGCCCATTAAATAGAAAAGTTAGTCCTTTTTGTAGTATAATTTCTTTTGTTTGGTTAATTTGGTGCGTTGTTGCCATCATCTTCTCTAAATTATGTTCACAATCTAGATTCTTGAGGCTCCTTCATTGCCACCTCCCAAAAGGAGCACTCCGCGGTTGCCTGAATTTCAAGTAAGCTCGAGTTCTGATATTTAGTTTCTCTATTCTTCCATATTTATCACCATAGTATTATTATAAAAGGAAAAGAACTGAAGAAATAATCAAGAAAATGATTCTATTTTCTACGATATTTATCTTTAAGTTCAGGTATTCTGTATTTACTTCTCAGGAATTTCACTTGAAGACTTTGGAGAGGGCAATCCAACACACATCTGCTACATCATCTTCACTTCACTGCTGTGATTCTGATAAGGTTAATTTAATTTTGTTCATACAATTTTAAATATTAACAATTGGTATGTATTTTATTTATTGCTGATATGCATTTTCTTGTTTTATTTTCCTGTTATATGATAGATATGATTAACCAGTCTGAAACCGAAGTTATCTGGTTGCAGGGTTGGGACAAGCATACTACTGTTTCTGCTTTAGAAAATAGAATCAAGGATTTAAGAAGGTAATAAGTGATACTGATAATGTTATATCAAACTTTGACTGTTCATGACCCAAAGGTACTAACTACAAAATACTGTCTCTGTCCATAGACCTACCGCAGCAGGAGCACCAACGTATGATGGATTGGGTTTTACGCACATTTTTAAAGCTCGGCCTCTAAATAAGACGGTAATGAGACATCAATAATAAATTTGGATAACATACATGATAATAACTTGTTAGCAAAGAAAAAAATGTGAACCTTAATTATATTTTCTCGGGGCGGATGAGATATGATTTTAAAATTTCTACATTTGAAATAGTTTATATAAATCTTTTTGCTTCGATGATGAAAATATAACAAAACTTGCAGACTGCGGTGTTTTCATTCTATGAAACAATAGTATTTATCTCCTTCGTAGTAGCATAGTGCAACATTAAATCATAGATGCATCAAGCTGTATATTATAAAAAGAAGTTATTCATATTCAAGCCAGATCCAACTTAAATATCATTTATAAGAAAAAGTTATACGGGAATTACCTTGACTATAATATACATTTTGGTTTATAGATGCATATAACTATTAATGCTGACTTACTTTCTCAAACTTTGCATCTGGGCCTCGCTATTTGTTAAGTTATATAAACATAATTTAACGCGGAATTTAATAATAAATGGAGCACAACGCTTTTACCTGCCCGTTTTAGTTAAGATGAAATTGCAAGTGAAGAACACCATATTTAATTTTGCTCGATCAATAATATTTTTCAATTTCAATTGTCATTCTTCTGTATTGTTTACCTCAAATTTTCTTTCAAAGCTCTAATTTAAGCAGTCTTCGGAAGAAAGGAGATTGTATTTTAAAAAAAAAAAAAAATGAATCTAGGATTTGAACGACATTATTTCAGATAGTATCAAGAGAACTTTCCTGTAGAACTCAATTTTCAATCAATCCTAAAGGCAATATAAGTAAAACTAGTGAATGAAACTATTATGAGATAAGTAGGTAACTTTATTTAGTTCATCTTATTTTCTTTCTTTATTATATAGGAACTGTAATTCTGTATGAGTAATCTGACTACTGAAAGATACCGCAAGAAGTCTGAAATTCAGATTCTTTTCTTCCCCTTGTTGTCTATAATTATGTATTTAATTTCGTCTTTCATTCTTCCGAAACGTCTGACTACAGATACGTCAAATTAAAGGAGATGGTGTTTTCCGTAACTGCAAACAGGAAACAAAAGTCCCAATGGTAAGGCCAAGTGTTTCATTGAATTTTTCTTCCCATGATATTTTTTTTTCTGGGCAGAAAATTTTAACAATTGCACCTTCAATTCATATCAGGAATTTGATTTACAGGCTGAAACGGAGGTTCAGCAAGATCCGCCAATTGAACTCTTTAGCAAGGTGTTTAGTTGTTTTTTATTGTTCTTTTTTAATTTATATTCTGTGCTACCTTTTTTGCTTGATTTACCATAAAGATTTTTTTTAACGATTTTCAATCTTTCAACTTCCTTGAAATGTTAGCTGTCTCTGACATCTGAATGCCAGCCAAATAATGGATCTCATTTCAAACTGCCTCAGCATTCTGGGATGTGTAGAAAGGTTTACCCTCTACATTGCTTCTTTTTTTATAATTTATCCTCTACAATTATGAATTGCGCGTAAATGATCTTGGATTATTTTTCCTGTTGGCATTGTATTGAGTTCTTTGTTTCTTGGTGCAAGGACTCAAAAGAAAATATATTAAATTCTTTTCGTCCGGACCAAGAGGTAATAATATATTAAGTATAACAATGTCTGAAGTACACGACTTCTGTTAGGCTTTGCCTTTCATGTAACACTTAATTTTTAAACATTTGAAAGTCATATTTCTATCTTTTAGTGATTCATCATAAATGACAAATTTCTTCATCTAGCTCACACACATGTTGCAGGAGAAGAATTTTATGTTAGGGGCAAATCGAACTTCTCGAGGGAATGGTGTTTGCATCAATCTGATGGGTGGAAGGAGGTATGCGCAGTTGACACCAATCTTCATGTTTAATACAGTTCTAAATCAGATCCAAACATAAATTGATTGCTTATATATATGTTCAACATTCGAACTGAAATATTGCAGGAGCTTGGGCATTCGGTGACAATAAACTAGGGAAAATGTGCAACCTGCTTAGTTATGGGCATCAAGGTAGAATTTTTGCTGACATGGGATTGACTGTACATAGTTGAATCTGACAGTCCCCTAACAACTCCGCGGATGATAGGTGTATATTTTTTTTCTGTACACAGAATCTTACATTTTTTTTAGAAATTAACGTGTCCTAGGTGCACAACTTGTATCTTCTATAACTGCCCTTCATCATAATTCAAAAAATATATCATTAAAGGCGAGAGTGTTGCATTCTCTTAAGCTTATGTCAATTTTGCTTTTCATAGCATAAATGCGTAATTTATGTATCCTAATTTCTGGAATGGCTTATGTAACTGGACCGAGTTCCGCCATGCCTCAACCTTGGTATATAGACTGTTGTATTAAGCTTCATCGCTCTACATAGCACCAAAAACTTGGGACTGAGTACCGATCCCTCCTCATATCTCATAGTTGGATGATTATGTACTGCTGGCTTTCTCTGTTTGGGAATGGATCCTCTGCAGTTTTTGAAAATAATAATAATAATAACAATAAAACAGAGTCGAACTTCCCACACCTTACATTCTTTTTTGGTCATTTCTCATTCTTTTGGAGGCTCTTTTGGAATGGACTTTTTAGAATTTACTTTTAAATTTCGAAAAGTTTAGGACGTGAGGTGACCCAAAACATATATGCGATGCGGGAAGAAACTTCCAATAAAGTTTTACTATCTAATCTCAACTCTTTGCACTTGTCATTTCTTCCTTTCTTATCTAATCTCAACCTAAAAGGCAAAACCAAGTTCTATGAGCTTATATTTATTGATCCTCTATCCGCTAAGAGCCTAAGAGGCTCACGATTTCACATCAATTAATTAGAAAATCCCTAGTTAGACTTTGAATATAACAAAATTTGTCATTAATACATTTGGCCAATAAACCTGCTTGAAACAAAGTACAGATGACATCTTCACCATTTGGAGTTTCAAACTATGCTACCTTTTTAGTTTTGCCATTCTTGTCATTGAAATTATACGTTCAGAAATAAAAATTTTAATTATAATATTCCTAGAAATATGACTCTGGAAATATAATATAATTCCGTAAAACAAATTCCTCGGTAGATATTTTCATACTAAAATGAAACAAATTTTATTCTCAGTTATTATCATGCTATGGCTGTTAGAAACTCTTGTCCTGTTCTCTAGGGATTTTAACTGGTTTTGTGACTTAAAGTTTTAGAGCTCATATGGTTTGACCAGTATGGAAGGCAAGTTTTAGAGCACTTTTTTATCATTTTTTTTTCTTTGCCCTCTCTCGTAAATTTTTACCCTTTTGAAATCCTCCTAGACCACCCCCTTGTCTCTGGCACCTGCCTCTCACTCACTCAAAATGGGTACAAGAATTAATATCATTCCAATGTATGTTTTCATTTCCAAATGGCAAGCACCAGAATTTCAATGAAAAAATTGATTTAATGCCTTCGGCTGCATGATTTGTTACAGGTTTGAAATGTCACCGAATCCGCTTCGGCCGGACTAACTTTTTTAATTTGTCATGCTTAACACCAGTAAATAATTTATAAGTATGGCTAAGCCTAATAAACTCTCAACTCAACCCATTTAAACTTTTGAGTAGAGAAAAAAATGTTATATCCAAGAGTGATCAATTTATTCATACTCCTAAGTCTTAAGGGATTACAAAAGATATGTTGTGAACAATCCAAAATTTTAAGTGATGAGAATATTGTTCATACATAAACTTGTAACATTAAAAATATCATATATCATATAACATAGGTAATGACTACGGATTAAAACTTGGGTAAGTATGAAGAGTGATCACTGTTTAATTATTTTGTTTCACTGCGTTAGATTTCGTTAAATTGATTGTCGTTCACTAAGAATATAAATTATTTTATTTTTTAATAAAATAATATTTCTATGTGGAATATAGAATTGTTTAAAATTGTAAAGAGTTACTTATCAATAATTATTTTTATATTGAGCAACATTATATTTGATTTTAATATAGTATCCATAGGAACCAAAATCTTATAAATGCATCTCTTTAAAATGAAACACGAATTGAACTTTGATCACGTGGTCTTTATTAATTTATTTTTTTAGGTAACAAGTCACATGCCGTCTTGGCGTAAACAAAATCCATTAGTGGCATTATTACACACCTAACATCGACCAAGTACACAAGTCAAGTGAAGTAAGTGCATATATTAGTCCCAAAACAACTTATGAATGATAATTTATTAAGCTACATATATCGTGGGATTAGCAACATCCTAGCAATACTTAAATAGCAATTTGACCGGCTTCAAACATGGACATCTCCCTAGCCCTTTGACAAGTATGGAAATTTAACAAACCAATATCTTAAATAGATATATTCAGAAAGACACAATGCAACTTTCAACCAGCTTGACTAAGATGGAGTAACAGCACCAAGTTTCATACATTTGGCCAAATGGATGCAAGGAATGTCATTTTTCAATATTTTAGATGGTGGTGGTTGTTGTTGAAGTGTAACCACATCCAAACTTAAAGCACAGTTTAGGACACAAGTGATTGGTGGTGACTGTGAAACATGACAATCTTGTCAGATATGCCACTGTTCACTTAGTTTAACGGCCACGACACCCATTGACCTAGCAAGCCAACCAAAACAGAAATTAGCACAATAGGGTGCATCTAGGCAGGAAGGAAGTATTGCTACTGTATTTCAATTTGAGAGCATAGGGAACCAAATTTAGCTTTTGGTTCTATACTTAATCGTAATTACTGGCCAGTAAAAAATGATTGAAATATCTCAATTTTGTCACAGCCGATTCGCAATCTCTATGGAAATGATATTGAGACTTGTCACCACAACTAAATGAGCTATAGATATTGTAATATACCTAGATATGATTACTCACCATAAGAAAGCCAAGAAACATACTTACCAGCATCAACTCAATTTAAACTCTAACTCAGTGTGTTCAACTGTACATTTTGAACCTGCATAACAATTACCATACATTTTGAACTAAGCAATACATAAACATCATCTTTATTTCATTTAACTGCTGAAAAAGAATTCTACTTACTAATGGTTCTTTAAGAAGAGAAATAAAATCCTGCTCAGATGCTAAAGGATTTGTGCTGCAAGAACGAAATAGTTTTCGCTAAACTAGGCTATATCCATCAAGTTTCTGTAAATAGTAATACACTCAGGACAAGTGGCCATGAAATGTAAACTTCCAAAAGTTTCTTTGACTGATCATTTGTAACACGCCAGATTTTGATTAACATTAACCTAGCTATCACTGAGCCTGATTTCAGGGTACTCGGTTTACTTCATAAGTACTTTAAGAGTAATTACTATAGTTTCCATTACATATGTGAAAGAAAGAGGAACAATGAAGGACTATATATAGATATGTGAAATTGAAACGCAAAACAATACAATTAGAAACTAATTCCTTAACAAACAAACAAACACACAAAAAAAAAACAATGTTTGAATTCTTAATATTACTGCATCGATGAATCATCACTACGAACCAGTTCGATTGAGTAGCCATAAACCGAAAGAGGCAAAACCATACAGGCATTAAAGCTCACAATCGAATCTGACAAAACACCAAATCAGAAAAAGACAAAAAATGAAAAAAATTGGTGATGTGATTAACAAAATGCAGCGAGGGAGAATTTTCCTCCACAAGAAATACACATAAGTTTTCGTTCTTTGAACGTTTTATGTATGTTGCCAAAGGGCACAGAGCGTTTCATATATAAGCTTACACAACGGGTAAGAGAAAATCAGAAACCCAATTTCCCAACAGCACAAGTAACCCTTCCCTCTTTCTGCTTCTCCATCCTTCCTATACAGTCCAATTGCTGTAATTAACTCCATCCAAAATCCATGGAAATAAAATTAAATCAAACTAAATTGGTGCAACATTAAAAAAAGATATAATAAAGAAAGAAATACCCGAAGATGAAGGGGTTAATAATGCCTTTATGAAAAGCCAAAAGAGAAAAAGAGACGGCGTCGTGCGAATCAATCAATGAGTCGTAACTTTCGACCTCTTCTTGGCCTCGCTGTAAAGCACCACTCCCATGATCGTGATTCCGAACCCCGCCATTCCCATAATCGTCACCGGATTCCTAAAAATCAAAACCGAAACCACCGCCGCCACCGTGGCTTTCGCATTCCCCAACACCTGAAGCGTCAAGGCACTGGTATGCTTCGTCACCAAAAAGTTCGTCAAGTTCACCAAATAAGCCACCGTGGCATTCCCAAGCAGCAAGAACAAAATAAAAGGGTCTCCCCTCGCTTTCTCAATAGTCAAAGCCAACACATTTCCTTCGATGTAGAGAGTAAACGGCAACAGTATCAACGCCGCCAAGGGAGCCATGTACAGAAGCAAGTTCATGGAGTGAAGCTTCTCCGCTTCAGAGGTCAACAGAATCCCCTGAACCACGGACTTCAAAGCGCGACCGGCAGTAGAACCGACACACACAAGAAACCCGAACAAATGAAACAAAGGCTCACTATTGCTCGCAACGACGATCCCGAACACGACGGGCAAAAGTGCGAGGTAAACCTCCGCGGTTTCCTTCTTGCAGGTGATTACGAAAGCGAAGATGGCGGTGAAAAACGGCGTGGTTGCGCCGATGGCTTGGTTGAAAGAGACGGGAAGGTAGCGGAGAGAGGTGTTGCCGCAGACGACGGAGAAGCAGAAGATGGCGCTGAGGGCGAGGATCTTGAGGAACTGTTTCTTGGAGTGGATGTGTTGGAGGGGAACGATTTCGAGGAAGTTGATGGAGGCGTAAGAGTAGGCGGCGCATGATAGCATGTGGAGCATTGTGAGGAAGATGGGGAAGCGATAGCCGTAGAAGCTGAGGAGGTACTTGTTGAGGAGGAGGACGCCGATGTTGGAGAGGTACCAGGAGGCAATGATGAGGGCGGTGAGAAGCGTCGGCGAGAGGCTAGAGCCGTTGGATCCGAAGCTGTTACGGAGCTCCCCCGGCGGGGTGGGCGGAATGTCGAGGACCTGGTCGGTAGTGTCGAGGCGAGGATTGCTCATTCGGCGAGTGGTCCATGTCTGCGCCTCCACCATGGCCGACAGGAGGCTGTGGTTTCGGGGATGGTAAGGTTTAGATCTGAAGGGAAGGCGATGGTGTTGTGGTTGGATATTTGATGGGACGATGTGGTTGGGTATTTGGGGCCGTTGGATGGAGATTGGAGGGAAGAATAAATAATAAAAGAGGGTTTGGTTGAGTGTTGAGGGGTGGGCCAGTGTTTGTTTGGGTTCGGAAAAGATTGATGGCGTAGAGAGAGCTTAGACCCTCCGTTTAGTCTCTCCTGCACATGTTGAGGTTCCCTGTCGGTGTTTCATTTTACTTCCATCTTCTAAGATCTGGATACCATTAATTCTCCTCTTAAATTCTCTTTTTTTTTCTTTTTTCTTTTTTATTTCCATAATCTAATCCAATATACGCTTCTTCTATTTCAATCAAATTATTGAAATTTGTAGATTTTTTAATAAGTTTTAAGCAACACCTTTGACTGCTGCTCTAAATCTGAGGACCAACCAATAACCTCATTTTCTTTTATTCCATCACTTTCCTCAAAATCCGCCTTTCCTAATTCACCTCTTCTTTACAAAATACATAATTTATTTACTTATTATCTTCTTTTTTTCTTAAAATAATATATTCAAACATTTGTATTTATTAAAACATTGCTTAGAGAATTGATTAATTAATTAATAATGCAGATAGGGTATGGCAAGGTTAATATTTTAGTTCTGAAATTTTTTTGAACGTAGTTAATACTGCTGCGAGTGAAATGCTAATGCTGCTCATCGTGATAATCAAAGAACAACTTCAAGAATAATCGGACCTGACATTTTTACCATATTTTATTCAACTTTTGATCGAGTAGTTGCAACTTTCAAATTTATTATCATTCATCATTCAATATAGGGTCTGGTTAACATTAAAAAAATATATAAAAATTACAGGAAACGTCGTTCATTTTTTTTTTAAATCACTTTATTCTTTTAGCTAATTAGCTAATTGTAGAATATGAAAATTGAGAAAAATACAAAAGAGAAAATGATTTTCTAAAAAGAAGAGTAGCTAAAACTAATCATTAGTTTATCATCTATGATACCTCGATCAAGTTGGATTATAGTTGTTTTGTTACCTAGGCTTAACTTGGAGATAGTAGAGTAGAAGGGATCTTAAAGTGTAAAAATTTGAAGTTTGTTGTTGGAAGTGGTTTTCTACGAAAAAATTGGTACGAGGTTGATGTTATATAAAATTATTTCGAGGGACTCATAAGATAAGGGAATAAAGGAAAAATAATTTCTGGATTAAAATTTTCATTCTTTATTCACGTTCAAAGTTATATATAAAGTTATATATAAGATTTCATATTGATACCTTACGAAATTGGATGTAATATTAGACTACTCATACATTCATATTATCAATAGGAAAGAAAGGAAAGAGATTTCACTGAACCACCAAAAAAGATAACCCTGGATTTATTAACAATAATTCTAAAGAAATCAAAGATCTTTAACACGACACTTACAACTGAGATTGTCACTCTTATCTGTCTAGATCCCCAAGATGTTCTATAAATTCTGTCACATTCTATTATATGTATGACTTTATAATACAATAAGATCATCTTTATAAACCCTAAATATAAGAACTCTCCTAATGTTTGTAGATAGGTTGAGATTTCCCAACATGCTTATAAAAATATCTAACACCCATTATGTGTGGACCTAGTAAAACATTTACGAGAGAAATAATGTTGATAATAACAATTTCACCTATGGGAGAATCATAAGATATTAGAAGAAAAATAGAAAAATAGAAATAGAGATGAACTAAAAATATATAATAACTCTTTAAATGGTACCTATGCTTCACATCATTCCTTCTTCGAGGAGATAATATCAATATCATCCAAGATTCTTTATATAATTTAATGCTTCAACTTTAAAAAGGTATACCAACAACATTTCACAACATTCTTTTTTCAAGTTCTCTATCTTTATTATAAAAGTTATGATACAATTAATGTTTCTCTTTCTAAAAATCAAAGAATTTTAAAACCTTATAATATCCTGAGAAAACATCATCTATTTTTTAATTGACAAACTACATTAAAATTCTTACTTCATTTAGCATATAGATTTCGTTTTCATATATTTATCATATGAACATCTTATTTTCATTTTTTTTAAAAGGAGGATGTGATAAAAATCAATATTCTTTTATGTTATAAAAAAGAAGTGTTGATAATAGCACAATTATAAGATAAAAGAGTCCAACCTTTTTTAACATTGAGGGCTAATTAAAGTGCATGTTCAAATTTCAAATTGAAGATTCAAATCAAATTGAGAATGAGTTATCTCTTTAACTAGTGACAACAATGTCACAATACAATCACCCTTTACCTTCTTCTACCTTTAGTGAGGAATTAAAATAGCTATCATGGAGAGGAAAAATAACTGGGTATAAGAATACACAAGAGAAAACACATTTACAATGATGATGCATAGATAAGAAAGAGAATCTTGTTTGTGAAATTGACCATGAAAATACAAGTTTTTCTTTTTTAACTTTTAAAATGTGTTACGACTTATGACCCTTTCCACGTCTTGTACCTAGAATTCTAAGGCTTACGAGTTTACTTTGCAAATATGGTTTATTGATCCTTTATGATTTTTTTTTTTTTATTTGGTTGTACAAAGTTGTCATTACTTAATAAAATATTTTCTTAAATAATTAAAAAAATAAGTATGCTATTAATAATATTTTAAAATTTACTCAATTACTAGTAGCTATACAAATAATAATTGAAAATTAAATAATAAATAACTTAATAATATTATATAATTGTTTTTTTCGTTTTTTTAATGTTAGTATATTAACTACTATACAATATTTTTAAGTACATTGTCCATTCGTGCTTTGGTTTTCCTTTAATTTTTTTATCTGTGATTTTAGTTCCTAACTTTTAAGATATCTACAATTTTGGTTTTCATTCGTCAACTTTTTCATTTTGCATATATTTTATTAATTTTTTATTTTTTATCTATTGAACTCTAAATCTAACATATTCCTTTAAGATATCATAAAGGAATAATTTAATTAATTAAAATATAAAAATAAATAATGTATATAAAATTGAAAATTATATCAATATTGCATATTTTTAAAAATATATAAATTAAAATCACAAATTTTTTTTAAAATTTAACCAAAAAAAACATAAATATATTTTTAACTCTTTAAATTTGTAATATTTTTTACTCATCTAAATTGAAAATTAATTTTTAATTCCTAAATTTTATAAAATGTTATTTTTATCTCGTATCACAGTAACTAGTTGATAACTTCACTAAAGATATCCACGTCAATAAAGATATCAACGTGTATAATTAAATAAAAATATATTTTTTTTTTATTAAAATATATTTGTATTCTATGTACAAAATTTATTTTAGTTATGCAAATCATGAGTGAATTTATCTTAAAATATTATTTATTAATATAAATTTTTGAACTTTAAAACTATCATGAATTATATTTTTAAAAATACTATAAAATATACTGTTAATCACTAAATTTTGAATGTTTATTTTTTTTTAAATCACAGTAAACATATTTTCAGTCACGTTATTATATTTTTTAACAATGATAAAATTGAAAATTAAAATGAATTATTTTTTAAATTAGAAGACCAAAAAATCAATTTTAAATTTGACCCGGTTCAACCATTTGCATATTTGGGCCGGAAAAGGCCTTGTTCATAAGCCCAAAATAACAGTGTGGACTTGTTGGAAGTGATTCATCATCTTCTTGCTGAAGCTAAAACATAAGCTTCAATGGCTACGAATGTTCGAACCGTATGTGGTGCGTTGAAAAGGTTCACTCCGCCTCACGCCTCCAATTGGGTTTCGAAAAAAGGTTTATGCTGCAAGATGTCCACCGAGTCACCTTCCTTGACTCACACCATCACACTGCCCAATAAACCCTATGAACCCGTTCAAATTGTTGCTGCTCCTGGGGTCTCCCATTCTGATTTCTGGTCATCATATTATATCTTCTATTCTTATAATGCGTAATTTTGGATTTGAGAAAAATATAGATATAATCAAATATGATCCAGTTCCTTTGTTTTAAAATTGAATAGAGACTAGAAGGATTCATTCGGTTAGGTGCTAGATTTTATTGGTTCTCGTGAGAAAACAATTGTAAGAGAAGATTGACATTCATATATATAGTTGTTGTTTGAGAGGGATAACTTGTTTTCGTGTGTCTCGAGTCTGATAATATTTGGTAGCTGTAGTCCTTTAGGTTTGGTTGTTCACGTGGCCCTCCTTGCAGGAATGCTGTGGAATCCTCTTTATTCAAGCAGTGGTTGCATAACTTGCAAACTGAGAATGGGGTTCTAGCTGATGGTACCATGGCTCTGAGACAAGTTCTAGTTCAGGTAATCAAGTTAGAGTTAAATCTCTTGATGAATGATACTTTGTTCATGAAAAAAGTTTTCTTCGCATTACTAGGGTGTTGGATCTGCTTGACATTGATTTAAAATTTGTGACAATTTTACATTTAACACAATATATTGGAAGCGAATATATGCGAAACTAAACACAACGAGCATACCTCAAAGTCTAGAGTGCATGACAAGAAACTAAACTGATGCTGTTTTACTGTTTCTTTTGAGGGTTAATTAAGACTGTAATCCATAGAAGATAGTCATTTCAGAAAATTTAGTTTTAAAGTTTTTCTAGACTATCGAGAAGCATAGATATGAGGCTTTGAGTATTGGTGAATGACAATGGTCTTGCCTCTGACGGCTGAGGTTTGAAGATCTCCTTCACTTTGGTGATGGATCGAAATAATGGAGGAGGAAAGAGTGATGTACGTACCGAAACTCCATGACACATTGGCACTAAAAAATTTGAGTATGCAAAGATTGAGGACAACTCGGAAATTATATGCTCTATGACTGTACGTGGGTTTCGTAGTCTTGCTTTTATGGAGGAGCAGTGTCCAATTAGACATCTTCCTCCTTCACCTAATAAGACTGGGAGATGGCTGTAGTTTCCCCTTAGAAGGTGTCTCTATGTGAGATAATAAACCTAGGGGCCATCTATCTCACATTAATTGGGAAGATGGGTTAGATCCTATTGGGTTTTGATGGTGATGAGTCTTAAGTTGGTAACTAACCCTGAGCAACATTGTTTTTTGATCATCTAAGGATTTGTTACGGGGGAATTTAAGTAAAAGGACATTTATTTTGTATTCTTCGTTTATTCATGTTTCCTTATAGTTAACAAAAATTCTGTGCAATTGTTTTTATATAAGCAGGGCGTTGACATGTTCGGAAAGCGCATTGGATTTCTCAAGTTTAAAGCTGACATTTTTGACAAGGAAACGGGGAAAAAGGTATGAGATGGCTTACATAAAAGCTTTTTAATATAAATATATACTAGCATGTTTTCCTGCATTATTTACAGAAATGTATTGAATAGTAGTACGCGTGTCTTAACCTTCTCTATAGTTAATATTTAAATAAATGTACTACAGTATCTGAGGGCAATTCTAGAAGCAGCGTGTAAGGTTTTTGCTTTGTGACTTGGAGGATATGGATTCATTCATATACTGGAAATAGCCTCTCTGCTTGCATGGGTATAACTGTTACATCTGACTTCCCAGACCCAATTAGGTGCCCTTTTTGTGGTGCTACACCTAGCAATCTCATATATGCTTGGGCTTGTGAGATTCCCATATGCTTGGAACAGCATCATATATCTCTCACTCATCAGGCGTTTGAAAAGACATGAGGGATTTGATATGCCTATAGTAATCACATGGCCATGTATCAAACATAGAAATCCTCTTTAGGGATCTAAGGTCATTAAGACCTTGGACTTGCCGACTGTGTAACAAGTATTTAACTAGTTCAATTTTCTATATTTAGTGCTCCCAATGATGATATCATTCTTTTATAGTAAAATAAACCATTATTAGATTCCAGGCATTGTATTTGCAAGAGGACCAGCTGTGGCGGTGCTGATACTCCTGGAATCAGAGGGTGAAACTTACGCCGTTCTTACTGAACAGGTAGATGCTGGTGCCTTGCAGATTTTTTGTTTTTTTGGTTATATTTATAACTGATTTTTCATGTTATGA
Source organism: Macrotyloma uniflorum (assembly GCA_016859785.1). Taxonomy (NCBI): domain Eukaryota; kingdom Viridiplantae; phylum Streptophyta; class Magnoliopsida; order Fabales; family Fabaceae; genus Macrotyloma; species Macrotyloma uniflorum. Next base: position 1,121,543 of record BDMB01000003.1, read on the forward strand.
CTATTCTTATGTTGGATATTCTTATTCATAAGGCTAGGGTTCCTGTTGGAAGAAATATTTTGGAATTGCCTGCAGGAATGCTGGATGATAACAAAGGTGATTTTGTTGGTACTGCAGTTCGTGAGGTCTATTATCTCTCCCTCTCATCCACTCCTTTTTTCTTTTTGATACATAACTGCTGAAAGTGCATGTTTTATGGCCTTTTTTTAACTTGTATGCCTGATGTTTTTATCTGTCTTTTCTAGTAAGGTAAATGTCTTAAACTTTACTTGATTTCTTGTATTTATGACTTTGATAGGTTGAAGAAGAGATTGGTATCAAGTTAAATGTAGAAGACATGGTTGACCTCACTGCTTTCCTTGACTCTGCAACTGGATGCAGAGTTTTCCCCTCTGGGGTGTGTTTCCGAAACTTTTGCCTTTGGATCTTATTACTTTTTCAAATTTCATGATCCTGCTTTGCATTTTTTTGTAATAACCAGGGTAATATGAGTATAATTTAGTATCATATCGTTGTTGTTTTATGTTAAGATGTTGCATTTAGCAATTAGCAAGCAGTTCAATTTCTGGTCATTTGAGGCTAATCTAATCCAACTATTAATTAATAAACCATGCAGACAAGCCTTATCGCTACATATTGAAAATAATGTATTAATCCATAAATTAGTTGAAATTATATGCTCCGAGTGTACTTATCAAATTAATTGACTTCTAAAATGTTTCAAAATTATACTTCAGAAACTATTGAAACTATCTCCTTACGACATTTCTTTATTCATTTAGCTGACAGAGTTCGTCTTTACTGTTTTTATCACTTGAAAATCTAATTTCACCTTCTTTTTTATTTTGTGATAAGGGAGGATGTGATGAAGAAATCAGTATTTTTCTGTATAGAGGGCGTGTTGGTAAAGAGATAATCACACAACTACAGGGTAAAGAGACTGGCCTTCGTGAACACGGGGAGCTAATTAAGGTATGTGTAGTACCATATAAGAAACTTTGGCGCACTACAGCGGATTGCAAAGTTCTGGTGGCTATTGCACTGTTAGAAATGGCTATGAAAGAAGGGCTACTGCCTACTTTGTCTACCTAATCAGTTGCCTTTGTAGCTGGTGACGCACCGCAGAGGAAGACAAAGCAAACTTCAAGAGAAACTAATACAAATAGAAATATGTAAAACATTTATTTTTTTACTACCCTAACATCTTATATACCCTCAAATACTTCAACATCCATTAGACACCAATTACAAAAGTTTTATTGAAAAAATATTGAATATATTTTAAAGGATGTTATATGAGTGTTTTGAAAATTTTAGATGTATATGTATCATCACCCAACTTTTATCCGTGTTGCATACTCACCTAACAAAGACTTTGATTATTATTGTTGCGCTTAGCACTATTTGAAACAATACCTTGCCAAGAGATTCTTAATTGCACCCTTGCCAAAAGGTGGCATAGATGTTTCTAAGATGACATTTTGTCATAGAAAGTATTTTTAAAAGAATGTTATCCTATCATTTCTCTTTTAATCCAATTCTAAGCAGTGAAACATTTCCAAGGTTCTTACCAATCTAAAGGGTTCTCATAACCGTTGTTAGAACAGACATTAAGAAGTCAAACTTCAGAATAAATGCAGAAATCCTTTTTTCTTGCGAGTTGGGAAATATCACAAATTTTACCCGAGTCTCATACTGTATTTCACAATCATTTGTTTTCTAATTAGAGAATCACCAATACAATATGCTGTGTATACTTTGATCACTCTTACATCAAATAATTAGACAAGAAATTATGTTAAAATACCTGCAATCCATTTACAGTAATTACTAAACATTTAACCATTTTTTAACTACATTATAAATTTTAAGCACTAAACTAATATTTAACATATCATGCCTTATTATACCATTTTTATAAATGTCCGAATAATTATTAAAATGTCTAAAATAAGGCAATAATTTATGCCTTCTAAGAATTTAACAGATTTCTCTAAATAACATACATCTTATCAAAAAAATAAGTTCATCATTGGTAAAGAAATTCACTGTAAATTAAAGACAGATGAATTACTTTCCTAGAGGGGTATTCAATCCTCAAAATATGATAGTGCTGATTGGCGACAAGACAACTAAATAACGATCCTTTGCTTTCAGTGAATTACTTTATCAGACCTTGCTGGAGACAAAATCTTTATCGGTGGCCTCCCATATGGTGGTGCCGTCACACGTACATAATTTTTTATAGTTCTCACCCACTCCTGCACTTCTGGCAATTACTGCGGCAGTTGTACCATGTTCTGATTTATCTTCAGTTGCATATACCACCACAGCTCGTCCAATAAGATCAGCCACTCTCAGCTTTTCTTTGACCCCAGTGTAGAAGGCATCACCCTTTTCATTAGCTTCTAGTGTTCCCAGGTCGCCAAGTGGCTGAAAATCCAATCAAGCAGGCCTCGTTTAAGTTTGGTTTGAAATCTAAAATTTGAAATTTTTTTTTTTGTCAGTTAACTTTCCTGTTTCGTACCCAATATGAAAAATAGCGTTTGAATGGATTTTTTAATCAAATTGTGTGTTTGAAGCACTAAAAAGGATAAAATTATAGTAGCTTCATAATACTAACTTTATCACTCGTATTTAGGATAGGTTAAATGAATTAACTAATGACTGCAAAATTGCCAAGTTCAACTAAAACTAAAATCTGCTCAAATTCAACAAAATGTGAACGAGTTTTGTATTTGTACATAACCAAAAATAAAGAAAGGTTTTAATTCATATTAGTTCATATTTTCTCACTTCCAACCAGAGAATTTCATTTATAAATTGAATCAAAATATTAAATTACTTGACTCAATATTCTTAAGATTTCCAAAAATTGCCATCACTCTATCAGTAACAACAGAACTCAACAAAAAAGTAAGAGTACAACAGCAAGACTAGACATTGTTAGACAGACTGCAAGGGTCTCAAATCACCAGTCTCTGTTTCCTGTTCCAGATCCTATCCCTCCAATCAAATTATTACATGTCAATTAAAAAATCCACCTAATATTTAATTAAGTTTCACGGATGAGTAACTGCATTTGTGAAGTTTCCCTCTATGGAAAACAGTCAGCCTCAATCAAAAGACATATCCTACGAACATAGTAGACATCATGATGCATCCCTACTCTTACCAATTAAATAAAATCACTATCCTATCTGTTTTGTAGTATATACACCAGTCATCAATCTTAAAAGAAAGATTTAATTATTCAAACTCTACGTTATAATTTCTATATGAGCATTTTGTTTATGTTTTAGTTCCTTTCATTAGTTACCAAGTAACTTCGTTAGGTTTTCTAAAACTGCTACAAAACTGAATCTGGTAGAGTAAAATTGACCGAAATTTTCTGAATCACCAGAAATCTAAAATCATTAATTGTTTTTGTAGTAGTTTTACACCAATTTTGTGCAGATTTACAGAACCTAAAGCTAACAGATTTACTTGGTAACTAATGCTTGGACTAACCCATAAAATATTTGCTTGTATAGGAACTAAAATACATGATTTCCAAGTATACAGACTAAAACATATATCGGATTGAATATTTAAACATGAAGAAATATGTTTAAACCATGTCAAGAAAACAGAAATTTAAAGGTTAGTGGCAAATCAAACCTCTTTGATGTTCTCCTCATTTATCGGATTGAATATTTTACCAGTGCTTGCAGCATCTCTAGTCAAATCTCCAAACTCGTTAATAGACCAACCGTGCTTTCCTGGTGACAGCCCACTAAAGTTGGCTTCAATCCTAACCAGTTCCATATTTACTTGAGCTAGGCGAACAACACCAAAAACATCTGGACCTTTGAACTCAGAAACAGCGGCAGATATCAAGAAATCTGAAAAGCAAAAGAAAGATTTAACTGAATCAGATGTCATAAGACAGCTGAAACCGTGAAAACAAAAAGTAAAAAAATTGCTGGCAATCATATTAATCCAATAAGTCCCTTAAACACAATTGCCATATTGTGTAATAAATGCTGTAACAGGATAATGAAACTTTTTTGGAGTGTAAGAAAATTGACACAATCAAGGATTCGGGGGTGAGGGTAGTCAAAAAAAGACTATAAGACATCAATGGAACCGTTGTTTTTACTCTATCATTGCTAGCTATTGACAATAAATAGAAAACATATATAAGATATTCTACTGGTTCAGTAAAATAAACATAAAAAACAGAAAAATGATAAAAATGGTACGATGTAGAAATAAATAGCTGAGAGAACGGTATTCCATGTAATAGGATCATTTCCAATCTGTAACATGTAATGCATATAGATGAGGCTTAAGGTGAGAAACTTGAAAATGTCTCCTGATATGGGTAGGAGATTGTAAACCCTTAGATAAATTGAAATTTTAAAAGAATGGTTGAGATAACTGCTCCATCCCTCCAACCCTGTTGTGCGTTGCCATAAACCAAATTTGGCCGGTGCTCAATAGGACATTAATGCTGAAATTTCATTTCTCGTACTTATTCTGCTTGCTCAGCAACATTTACAAAGGAAAGAAACTAAAAAGAATGATCCATGGAGGAAGCAAATTAACAAAAAGGAAGCAACACTAGGCCCAAGAAGGGAATAATCAAATCAAGGTCTGATTTGAGAATGCGGAAGGGTTATTCAGCCAGTGCCCTGCCTTGGTCAAAACATCCGCAATTTGAAGTGCTGGCATTGTCGCCATCAAAGTCATGAAAATGCCTGCCACTTGATCCAATAGTCTTTCCATCTCCCTGAACAAGATGTTTAGGAACAAATTGGGCATCCATGAGCTCATTCTTGCTTCATTGAAATCAGAAGAGAAGATTTTGGAGTATCATGCAAACAACATGGCTCCCTCTATGATGGCTACAAGCCATTCAAGTTGAGCCAGCTGAAGGTCCCAAGCGAGAATGAGCTGTATTTGTTGCTGGTGAATACTTATTTCCAATTAGGAGAAAGAGTTGGGTTCAGATCCGTAGGGGGAGAAAGTGAGAAATCAAGAAAAGACGGAGATGGAAGGATTGAATTGGAAAAGAGAGAAAGATAAGGCAAAAAAGGAAAAAATCTGAACTGTCAATTTTAAAATAAATATATCTTAACAGTCAATAATTGTTTCCCACAGTCAGACGTCCTCAAGTCTCCCACACTAGCCTCAACCTAAAACATATATATAGTCATATAACTATCTATAGAAACGAGGTCATTGAATCCTTGTAATTGAAGAGAAAATAACAAATGTATCAAGAATCAAGCCTTAGCAGTAACTTATTAAAAAATGTTGAAAATAAGAGCTAAAACTTCTAATTTTGACTTTCTGTTTGTTTATTGTATAACAGAATTGGAACCAAAAACTGAAGGCAATGTAAGAGGAACGCAGGTTTTGATGGGAAGGCAGTACGTATGAACAATGCTTTCAATGTGAATGAGGGCTTCAATAAGAAACATTTGTTGTTTGATGTTGGAAGTATCAATATTCATTTGGCAATGGAGAAACTGCTCAATCTGCTTGACTGAAATTAATCACGTCTAAATGATAATGGGAATTACTTAAGGAATATCCTATTAGGCATAGAGGTTGTCTGCCTTCATATGTTCTGAGTTTTCAAAGAAAAGGAGCTTATTTTTCTCTCTGTAACAACGAAAGAAGATGTTGGGAAATGAACTACTGTGACAAGGATGTAGATTAAAGGAGTATATAACTCAAGTTTTAAGAGGTGACAGTAACCACACTAGCATCCCAATTCACAATTATCAAACTCATTCCTCCAAATAAACAAAATAGAGTAAACCCCTAACCTTCACTGTTGGACATTTTACAATTTTATGTAAGATGATTAGCATAGAAAAGGTCATACTCATAGTGTCCATTTGTTTTAGATTTTGGTTTGAAATAAATATGAAAACGATTGGGATGGGTGTCCAAATTAATTTCACTCACAATTTTTACTTTAAAACAAGTGCAGTGTGTGAAATTGGTTTTGAGCGGGCGCTACTAAAGCATGCAAAGTCATGACAAAGCAAGAAATTGACTAACAAACCTTCCGGCATTCCTTGTCCAATTAACCGGGCCTTTCTACCAGTCTGCTCCAAGGCTTCAGTCATAGTCTTAACCGGAGTTGAACCAAGAATCCTTACAACCTGATTGCTCAAGTCCACCTCTACGTCCTTAACTCCTGAAAAAAAGTGAGAGGACCCAAACAACATGAATTGAGAAATATATGGCGTGCTTAAAACCACTAGAATCACATGAACTGATTTAAGTTAATTTCAATAAATCAACTCAAAATAAATTTGTTCTGGTCTAGGGTTCCTCTACTGTCAGAGTTTACCTAGTCTCCGAGCATTCAAGTGTGTACAACCTATGAGAGTATCTTCCTCTTTTGAAAGTCCCCTTTAGCATCATTATTGGAAAGTCTTTATGTGTTTCCATGATCTTCTCTATAACCTCGGGGATAGAAGATTAAGCCCTGATTTGTATCTCCCCAATCACTAGGCCAGATTGTGGGGAGAGACTATATTATAGGTCACGAGAACTTAACTTAATGAGAGACATTGGGACTGGGCTTGGACAACGGTAACTATTATGAACTATTATGGGTAATGCAACATATACCTCAAATCCAGTCTGATAATCTTTGATCGGTCAGAGGTTACAAAACCCAATTCCATTCATTCATTCATGATACCAAACAGGTTGAAGGCAGAAATAAATATGACACAAGCTGGTCCAAGCACTTCACCAAACACTTACCATTAATCTCGCGCAACTTATTTTTGACAGCATTAACACAACCTTCGCATTTCATATCCACCATGTATTCAGTCTGACATAAAAAAAAAAAAATCAGAAAATAATGAACTAACTAAGAATTTGATTTAACCGAGCCAAATAGTGAAGAGAGATAGCATCAAACTGACCAGTAACTCGGGCAAGACAGCGTCAGGCTGCGAGAGAAAAGAATGGAATTAACAGGTTAGAGGGGAATTAAGTAATTGGGAGGAAAGTATGAGAGAAAAGAATGAGAACCTGAGACGAGAGTTTGTGGTCCATGTGGAGAACAGAGGGAGGGGTAGCAAATGTTTTGAGAAGGGTAAATTTATTGGGGGAATTGGGAGATTGGGAAGAGCGAGGGAACGAAGAAGAAGAAGAAGAAGAAGATGGAGAAGATGAAAGAGAAGAGAAGGCGAAGGCTGCAGGAATAGCTGCTACAGCAGTTGCTGTTGTTGCAATTGACCTCAGAAATGCCATTTTACTCCAATTATTCTTTCTCTATTTATTATACTCTCCACTTACCTCACAAAACAAATGCACTCTACCTCCTACCTACCTCTCTCTCTCTCTCTGTTTCTTTCATGTCTCACTTCCTTCTAGATGGATCCACGCTTCAACTCTTTTTTTTTTTTTTCTTCTTCTTTTTTCTGCTCTTCAATTTCTACCTTCCACTCAGTTTTCCTCATCCCCATTCATTTGGATTTTGTTACATTGCTTTTGTTTTTGGGTCCATCCACTTTGCCTCAAAGCGACCACAACATTTAAGGCCCAAATACACTGTCCAACTTTTTCATTTATTTGTTTTTTTCATCAAAATTATGCATATAAATTCATCAAATATTACTATCACTATCTTATCGAACACTTTTTCTATTAAAAATCCGTACAATCGATTTATCTATCATACCTAAAGAAATTCATTCTTAAAAATCATTATTTTTAATACCTTCTTAAATATTTAGTGTAAAATTTATTTTAATATATTTTAAAAATATACCGATTATTGAATTGATCAAGACATCAATTCTAGACTTAATGATCCAATTAATAGTAGAACCATTATTAATAAAATACTACTAATAATTAAATTATATGAAACAACGAAAAAAATATCATAATTTAATAATACCAAAAACCAAAAACAACACAATTTATAACATTTAATAATTTAATAATTGTATTTTGATCTTTTATCTCTATCGTTATAGTCTATAGTTGACAAAATATTATTTAATGTTAAGAATTATATATTTTTATTTTATTTTTATTAATATTCTAATTTTAGTTTAATTTCTTTATAATTTGATTATTTATTTGTATTTCTCATCTCTTAAAAAAAGGTTACATATTAATATATTATAATAAATCAATGGCATATTAATATTGTAGATTCAACCGAACAATCATTTTATTAATATTTTTAATCATATCTAACAATTTAATTTTAATAAAACAAAGTAATAATAACTTCTGTTTATTTATAAAAATAATATAAAAAACTATTATAATTTTTTAAAAATAATTGGACACCTTATTATCATGGGCCCTCAACCATCGCACTCGAACGATGGTCTTTTATAAGGATAAAGTAAAAATACACTATATTTATAAGAATCAAATTAAAAATATATAAAAAAAAAGTGACTATGAGAAGAATTAATTCGTTAACATTCTACATGTATAAGAATCAAGTAGAAAATTTATTATTAATATAAAGGACAAATGATATGTTTAATTACTTTTGTATTATTTCGTAAAAATACCCACATTAGAATCCACACATAATTTTATCACCCCGGGGTGTAAGAATTTGATGCATCGAACTCTGCAATATTTAAATCATCAATTTATTCAGCCCACACGAGTCAAACATATCCTTTAGTGGTGCATTAACAATTTTACGTTATGTATATTTCTTAGCTCATTTTAATTTTAAAATAGACACATTGTTTGGGTACTACCTGAGTTAGAGAAAATTGTGAAGAGTTTGTGAAGATAAAAATGACAATAAGAATTCATAATAAAACAACAATTCACTTTATATAAATGGTGCAAGCAAAAGCACCACAAATAAGTCTAGCAACTAAATTTTGACAAGAAGAATGAATGTCCATTCCGTAAATAAACTATTTTACTCAATTGAATCATAGGTTTCTAAAGGGAAAAAGAAAAGATAATACAATGAAATGAAATGAGTGCATATATGACTCGAACAAAGATAACTTTAACATAGTAGAGAGGAGGCTCTGAAGGCTAAAATGCCACCTTAATTGAACAGCATAGATACCCAAAAGAAGAGGAGGAAAGAAATCCCAGTGAATGTGATTTTGCCTGCTCCTCCTTTGTCACTTCCAGGAGTGGCTGCAAGGGCAAATTTCAATGTTTATGAAGGAAGAAAACAAAGTGTACTTTACACATTCGAAATTTCAACTATTTATATCTGCACTTTTAACTACTTGGAAATTTATTACATATGTGTAGCTCACACGCAAGTTGACTTTACGCATTATCAACTTAGTGCTTAATTTTTAATCTGGTTTTACATTTCAAATAACACTGTTTTTATTAAAAAGACAGAAAATGCACATCATAATCGTAAAAGAACACAGAAATCAGATGAACTAATATTTGTCCAACGAAAGGTTCATCCCACTCGTGAAAGAGTGGGTGAGAAAGAACAAGAGAAAAGACAAAATAAGAAAACGAAATTGCCTACTAACGCTTTATGTTTCTGGCTTAAATTCATGCTATATAATTGCTACTCCACTATGAGGATAAGCTAGGATAAGCTACCTACTGTATATTATATAGTATTAAGTGAATCTCACTTCATCTTTCTCATTTGCCATTGCATTTGAAAAGTCTATATGTAATATTATAATAGAAAGGTAAGAGAGAACTGGTAGATAAGAATACGCGTCATTCATATATGAAAGAAAAAAAAATCAAATTTGTCTGGAATAAAGTAGCAACAAAAACAACGACTCTGGGTCTACGTTTTGACCTTTCAATTGGAATATTGAATGGTTGTGCCATTTCCAAATTAACTTTGCTAAATTCTAAACTAAACTCAATGATTAACGGGATTTGTCCAAAACGAACAAATTCAGAGCACCATGTATTGTATGGTTTTGTTTTGTTTTTTCGATAGGAAAAATCTCGTTAAATGTTTTTTTTTTTTCTCTGCTACTCGGCAAATGATTTTTAACTACAATTAACAAACAAGTTAATCACCATTTATTTATTTTATATCAAATAAAAATAAAAATTATTCAATTAACATTAAATGTAAGGAGTGGGATATTTGTAAATTTTCAATAAATAATACAGAGATACTTTAAAATTTAATGAAAGCATTTCATATGGAACTTTATTCTGAAATTTAACTGTAAAAGTTCTTATATTAAACTAAAATTCTTCGAAAAATTATTAAAAATAAATTAACAAATTTATCTGAGAAATAATAAAGAATTCTTCAGTCAGATTATCGGAACGTTATATTCATGAGCTTCTGATGACTATCACATCATATTTCAATTAGTATTGTCTATCACTTCATAATCGAAGCTCATCGAAAGAAAAATAAATTTGGAGATGTTGAAAGACATTTTTTTACCTGGTGGTGGCCTTGAAGCAGGTGATGGAGCAGTTCCTGAAAATTTGAAAGACAAACAGAACAAAATTATTAAGTATTATGCTACAATCAACCATAATTAATGCATTCACATGAAAAGACACCCAATCACCCATCAAAATATGAACAGAAACTTAGGACAATACAAAAATCCCCATCAAGAATGGTTCAATTTGTCCAAAATCCCTAAAATTTGTATGAAGATTAAGCGAGTAATACACAAGAAAAAGAAAGTTTATGTGGAGTGTAAAATTCACAAGCTAAAACATAGTAAACAAGTTCAATAACACACTAGGTGTCATATCATGGGTTAAATATGTGTATCAAGGTATGAAACTGAATTGAATTTTTTGAACGGAGACTCAGAATAGCCGTAGAAAAAACTGCCAAAAACTTATTTCGTAGTTATAATATGGAGAGAAAAAAAAATATATGTACCATTGTTGCAATTGGAGAGATCACTAGTGACACCGCAGCGACGACTAAGAGCGAGAGCGTTATCGACAGAGATATTGAAAGTTTGAAGCAAGCCAGGGGTGTAGAAAAGATTGCAGAGGCAAGTTAGTTCATTTTCGACGGTTTTTTTGAGTGGGTCGCAGCAAGAACTGGGTGGGGTGGTGGTGGAATTCAGGTAGTCCATGCATGGAATCAGCTCTTGGGCGCAGGTGGCGCTAGTTCCAGATTGCGCCGCTGCCAAACTCATAGTCAAGGCCAAAACCACTACCAACGACAGCAAACATTTGCACCCACCCATTTTTGTCTTGTATTTTTTTCACACTCCAACGATTGATCCTGTCTTCGGGAAAATTTGATTTCAGAGCCTATGAAGTATGGATCCCCTTTGCCCCTCTCTCTCTCTCTCTCTCTGTTTCCTACCAAGCGGTTCTGTTTTGGGTTGTTTTGTTAGGTGAGAGGTGTGGTTCTTTTCCTGCTTTATAGCCCCTGTTGTTGCCTTGCTGTCACCATGATGTACGATGTGATGAATTAATGATTAATGTTTCTTCTGCAATAGATTTTTATCAAATTCGTTTTAATTCTGAAATTATATTTTAAATGTACATCCTGCATTTAGAAAAATGTAATATGAGACATTTTTTACCCCTGCAACTATTAATGGATTATTAATTTAATAAAAAATGTTTAGAAAAAAAATCTATCCAATTTTTGAGAAAAAAAATTATAAACTTAAATAAATCTATTTTGGACACATTAATGGAGTATGTGTTAAAAATATTAATATGAACGACTAGTTAAATAAATTTAAATAAATTGCTGTGAATAATTTATTTTTAGTCTTGTGTTGCTTTTCCCCTTAACCATATTTTCTTTTGTACTTAATTACACCTTTTACTGTTCTGTTTTGTCAGTTTCAAATAGGTGATCTTCGTCACTTATTTATTTATTGTTCCATGGACTTTTCCTTTTTCACACCTTTTATTCAATGCTTCTAGTTAGATTTAAAAAATAAAATAAAAAATAAAAAGCATTTAGATTAAACAGCAGATTTTTTATAGTTTACTTCATTATTATTAATTGTAAGTTTTGGACATATTTTTTTATTTGTAGAGATAATAAAAAGAACTCTAGTATATTTATTAAATTATATTTAAAAAAATTATAATTATAAATTATGTTGAAGAAAACATTGAATAATACGGGGACAACAACTAATCAACGACACGGCATTTGACGATTGCGGCCCATACATTAATTATTAACTAAAATAAAAAAATCAAAATAATTGTTTTGAGGGATTAGGATTCTCTACAATCTTGAATAAAAGTGCATGTGTCTTGCCCATTCTTTTAATTTAGCATCTGATCATTATAGTACAACAACGGTGAGATTTGTAACTACAATGATGTAGTTCTCTTACAAATTGCAGTGGATTAATTTCCCGTTTGTTGAGACATAAAATTTAATTCACGTTACAACCGTTAGATATATGTTATTCAACTTTGATTTGAGAGATGAAAGTCGAGGAAGTCATAGGTTTGGTAACGCTAACTATTATATGAAATGCGTTTTATTGGGTTTTATTTTTAAATTTGTTCTTAATAATAAAATAATATTAATAACAATAATATTATTATTGATAAATAAAATACTAATTATTTTATCTTATTTTTTCTAATTAAATAATCTATAGTTTCACTATTTCTCTACTTTTTTATTCTCTATGAAATGAAGCATAAAAGTCTTATTTCAATTGGCATTAAGGTATTTTTTAAAGAAGATGGATAGAAGAGTTTATTTGTCAGAAAGCATAAAAGCCTCATATATCTTGTTGTACTATCTTAATCTAAACAAGAGAGAATGGAACATTTTTCTATAATTTTTCGTTGAAAAATCATGTCTAAATTCACCATTATCTTATCAATATTGCTTAAAGGTAGAGTAATGTAATAGAATCATTCAAGGAAAAATGGAAGTGCCTCTTTGAATGTGATCATGTTATAATGTTCTAAACAAGAAGGTGATTGATAGAGCGGAAATTGGTCCAAATGCGATTAAAAGGGAAAGTTCTTGTAATCTTAGACTTGTACTTCAGTTTTTCTCTGGGTGGCCATTCAACAACTATATCTTGAACCCTAATTATCTTGACCAATAGTAATTGAATAAAATAAGAAAAGATTCCAGAAGCCATGAGCTGTGGAAATCAAATTAAAATTATACAAATCCATATAAAATTATACAAATTAAATGAAATTCCGGACCAGTATATCATTCACCAAACGTGATTTTTTAAAATTATTTGGCTCATGAAGGGTCAGAGGGACATTTCATCAGAAATCAACCAAGAATAAAGAAAAAAAAATGAGAAACTAGAAAAGTAGAGCAGACACAATAGAAAATATAAAGAATTGTTGAGAGAATAAAAATATGAGGAGGGTAGTGTGAACCCAAGACAAAAGTGAAGCGTTGGCGTTGACTAAAGACGTTTACCTGTTAAACGCCAATTCTGTAGCATTCACTTGACGCGCAAAACTCTGATCTCAGTTTTACAACGTCCAACGGTCAACACGGGATGCTGCAGTGGCGGCACGTCATTAGCTATTGTCTGACCGTCCAATTTCCGCTTCCTCTTCCAAATATCAACTTCAACATCCACTTTAAAAAATTGATACAAATTTTTATTTATTTATTATTTATTTTAAATAAAAATTAATCGTTTTATAAATTATGACTTTGTTTAACTAATAATAATAATAATAAATAAATAAATAAATAAATAAGTAAATTTGTAAAAAAATATATATACTAAGATATGTTTAACAGATGAAGAAAGTTATGCTAATATTTTGAAAAAATAAATAGATATTCATATATTATTATTCTATTATATTATTGTAAATCAATAGAAACATCCTTATAAATATATTATTCTCTTTATTACTTTGGTCGCTAAGATCACATTGATTACTAAATGTTGCTCACATGTCAGTGTCACATTAAGTGTCTTGTAAAATATTTACATTGCTGCGAACTAAACAATCCCTCTTGTTGCAGTAGAAACATTCTAAGAAAGAAAGAAACTCATTCCACTATATACTTTTATTACCAAGAGAGTGAAGAAAAATAAAATCATAGTCCAAGTCCAAGTTAGAAAGAGAGCACAAAACAAATAAATTATGATTTTATTGTTCTAAACTAGTCAATGCTCCTTATGCTGATAATTAAACTTGAAAAAGAATGATGGGAATGGTGCATCCTAATCTCAATATGTTTAAATATAGTGACTAACTTCACATATTATTTTTATATTACTTGTTATAAATGTTTATTCGACTATACATAACTTTAATAAATATAAAAATTACTCAAATAAATATTATCTTTAATTTTTTTATCTAATATAAATTAAAGAAAAAATTACTTATTGATTATTTAAATATCCTATAACCTTGATCTCTCACTAGGATATCATATGTACGTAGACAACATTTTTTGTTCTCTTTTCTTTTTATTCATACTTAGTTATCCAATTATGATTATTTTAAACTTAAACACATATTCTAAAACAGTATAAGATTCTATCCTAAATCTCCTAATGAATTATCTATCATATTATTCACACAAAAAATTCAACAGTATTGTGGGTAAGTAGGGGTATATTGAAAATAAAAATTCAAGATAAGAATAAAAAGTGTACATACGTAGAAAAGGATAAATCTAATAACATAAATCAGTTCTATAAAATTAAGTTAGTTTAAACCTATATTATAAGATATTATAACATATTTGTCAAAAATACATGAATCCGTAGTGAACTTTCTTCTTCTCAATAAATGAAGTGTAATTTTTAGTAAAAAAAACAAACTATAAAAACCTCATAATTAATTAGAAAATAAGCATTTACAAACTTTTTAATATAATAATATAACATAATAATGAGCTGGTTACCCAATAATCAATAGCAGCACGCATAACTTAACTCCAAGTTTGGTCCAATCAAGTTTAAGGCCCAATATTTATATTCAAATTCAACCTTTTAAAAATAATAAAATATTAAATGAAATATGTTTTTAATCTGTATAAAAGTAACTACATTTGATTTTATATTTATAAATATATTTTTTATCTCTATAAAAATTAAAATTATTTTTTTTATATATATAAAACATGTAAATTTTTGTTATAATTTCTATAAAATATATTTTTTATCTCTCTATAATTTAAATCACTTTTTTTTTTTAATTCTTAATGTTCATTTTAAGCTACATGAATGATATTTATTTTACAGATCTTAATATATAATATTTATATTTCTCTTACTAAAATATTTAAGTAATGAGTCATTGTCCAAGTAATCGTAAACTCAAATTGAATAATTATTTAATAATCGAAATGATAAATGAGTTATAAACTATAACATGAATTTAAAATTACATATTAAACTCAATTATCATCAATCAAATGAAGACATGTAACACAACTCAAACTTATATGATAATTTATTTAGAGAGTATAATGGTTGTCTACTTACCGAAAATTTAACAGATATCATTCAAGAAATCACGACATAATTTTAAATTTAATAGTTAGAATATTAATTAAACTGATATTAATATAATAATAATAATTAAATAATTTAGAAATAATATTATAATTCTATATCACTAAAATATATAATAAAATACTATTTTACAAATTATTAATAAGTATATCTAAAATTCCAAATTAAACATATCATAATACTTAAATTTTAATTTTAATAAGTTAACAATGTTTATTATCAATAATAATAATATAAACTAATATAATATAAATTATATAAAAATGAAGATATAAAAAATAGAAAATTAATATTAATGAATAAATTGAATTTTTATAAGAAAAAAAGAATAATATTTAATTATATTTTTAGTTTTTGAAATTCAAGATAATTTTTTTAAAATAAAAAATTACTTTAATTCCTTAAATTTAGTAAATATAATTTTAGTTCCCAAACACTAAATATAAAGGATTAAAAATAATTTAAAATTTTTTATTTTAATCATTCAAAATTGATATAAAAAAATTAAAATCATATTTTCTCAATTTTATAAATTAAAATAAATATTTTTAAATTAAAAAAATCAAAATCAAAATCATCATAAATTTCAAGTACTAATATCATTAAAAAATAATATTAATAAAATCATTTATGTCTATTTATAATATTTATTAAATATTTTATTTTATTTATTTTAAAAATATTTTACAATAAACATCAAACTTTTACTTTTGAAAAAAAAAATTAAAAATATGGTTGAAATAAGTTTTTCCATCAATTCTTGTTGGTTTTGTACCCAAATGATAAATTAATGGGATATTTACGCTAGTTCTAAAATTTTTAATTTTTGAAATTCACAGTGAAGTTATTATATCAAAATATAAATTAAATACATAAAAGAATATAAAGAATATGATATTTCTTTCCATTCAAAATCTTAAAATAATTTTTTTTAATTTATATTACTCAACTTTTTTATCTTTATTCTAACTCACACTTAAACTCCAATAATATACATTATCATTTACATCACTTTTAAATAATTATAATAAAAATAAATATGCTTACGTAAAATGGAGAATTGATCTATTTGTTTCTTCTTGACATTTCTGGGCAAATACCAAAGATTTAATTTCTGGCCAACCTAAAATGCATTGATTTTCATTTGGGTTTTAAGTACGATTTATTTAATTGCTTCATGCAATTCCGCAGCAATTGACGCGGAGCTGGGAACACCAGAATACACTTTTCTTATTATTTCACGGTACAGCAAAGGAACACCTATATTTCATATACAAGTAGTTAATTAGTATCATATAAGATTAGAAGTGGTATTTTTAATTTTAGAAGATTTTTTTTTTTACAGAAACTAAAATAAAAACTAAATCATCTTACAAGTATAAAGACATATTTAATTTAAAGTTCACCATACTATTCAATTGGAATATCCCGTTGATGAATCTGCAGTTTTTGTTGACACTTGCAACTTATTGCATTTTGCAACCTAGGCTTGTCGACCAAATCTCACTTCATTATTCCTTTATTAATTTGTCGATTTGGTCCCAGTCCAATAAATAACAATACATATCTGCATTCTATGCTTCAATTTTTATTTCCTCATCATTCTTTTCGAGTTAAGGATCCATTTTCTTTACCACAAACAGATGTTGCTCAAAGATTTTCTCAAAACAAGTCATATCTCCATTTTTTTTTTAAAAATATAATCTGTATTGAATATATATATATATATATATATATATATATATATATATATATATATATATATATACTAATAATAGCTCATTCAAACGAGGCTTAAGACGGATACAGAAACACATGGGTGGATTCAAATAACGGGAAAAGAAGAAAATGCGTAAGTTCTGGCTATACCAGTATTCACTGCAGAAAAAGAAGGGGGTACAATGAATCAGATTACTTCTATGAAAAGAGGAACTTTATATATAGAACACAACACAGTAACTGTGTAGATGCCATGGCATGCATATCTCTTAGCTTCTTCTATTTAAATTAAGTTATATTGTTATTTTACATCACACTAAAACTTTTTTCTTGCCTTCATATTCTTTTCTAATGGTACAAAGGCACTCTTACAAACCCTATATATAAGTGAGTATCACATTGTCATCTTTTACAACATACATCATAGTACAAACCAAACATTTCATTCATATCAAAATGATAAGCATGGGAACAAAACTACAATGCCTTTCCCTGCTGGTTCTAAATCTCATCCTTCTCATGTCTAACACCGCCGAATCAGCAACTACAGACTTCATCGAGTCCTCATGCAAGGGCACGCGCTACCCCGCCGTGTGCGTTCAAAGCCTCTCAGATTACGCCGGGAAGATTGGGCAGAGCGAGGAAGAACTAGTCAAGGCTGCCCTGACCGTGAGCGTATCCAAGACTAAATCATGCGCATCGTTACTTAAGAAGATGAAGACGGGGAAGGAAGATAAAGCGGTGCAAGATTGCATGGACAACATGGATGATAGCGTGGACCGTCTTAATGAATCGGAGAAGGAGATGGGGGTGGTGGGTAAGCCCGAGGGGAAGGATTTCAGGTCGCACATGAGTAATATCAAGACTTGGGTTAGTACTGCTATCACTGATCAAACCACGTGTCTTGAAGCCTTTGGTGAGTCTAACCTTGATGCTAATTTGAGGGCTAGTGTTGTGGATGCTTCTCAAGTCACCAGTAATGCTCTTGCATTGCTTAATCGCTTTGCCTCCGAAACGCCATCATAATCTCTGCTTAAAATATTATTTTCTTCAATTTCATTTTCAAATTTTTTCATGGTTTTACTCCCAATAATAAGTCTGCAATGTGGTTTCAGATGGTTTGATGTTACTGTATGTAATGCATGCTTGTTGTGTAAGTGTAAATGGGAACTATGTATAATTTATGTGGTTCAGTTGTATCGTGTTTAATAAATTTGTGATTTGGAAGACGTTTTGAATAAAATGAAAAGGACTTGCTAATTTCTTGTTCTGAATGATTAACTCCTTTGCGTATTGTTTCTGGCTGTTAAAAAGAGCTTCTGGTGATGTCTTACCTTAGAATCCATAATGAACATAATTCACGTATGTTTTATAAGAGAATCAACCATGTTTATTGGTTTAAGGCTAGGAATGGTTCATTTGTTTTGAAGTTATAAACAACATTAATGGTTTAGAATATTAAAAAATAATGAACATTTTGATTCTGTCAGTGTTTTATAGAAGGAAATCATTGGCAATATTCCTTTGTAAACAGGAGACTAGATGATGGATGTGGTGGAAGTTGATCTCCCACTTCTTTTCATGATACATGTGCAATTAATCTAAATGTTAAAGATTTTTTAATGTACATATTGAATATGTTATTAAAAGATTTTGCGATTAAATGATTTTTTTTCTTCATGTTTTTTAGACATTAAACACCAGGAGATTAAATTTATGAAAACAAATTGTGGTTGAAATGATATAGAATTATTTTTATATGTCCAAAAAATAAATTATTTATTGTTGCCTAATTTAAGTCTTAACCTGAAAATAAATATTTCAAATTATCTCAAGTTATAATTAATTTATATTTGAAATCATTAAATATTTGCATTTTGATACAAGCAACTTAAAATAAATGTCAATACAATATTTGCATTTTATATAAATAAATTAAAATTTGACATTTAATTTTGTTTTTGATATATTAACTTTATTCTCAAACTTATAAAATAATTGGATTAAATCCATGTAAACTTAGTTTTATATATAGTTTTGGACATACTTTTTTTTTTAATAAATTTTAATAAATTTAAAATTATTTATAAGAATAATTTGATAAATTAATGAGATTTGATCTTTAACTTCAAACTCAATTTATAATAATTTAATTAAATCTGATTTCAACTTAAATTTAAATACAAACTTAAATTCGGGTTAAATAAATTTTATATCATTTAACTCGATTATAAGAATATAATTTATATATTTATTAAATATTTTATTTAATATTAATTGGTTTTAAATTAAAATTTTATATAAATTTATAATTTATTTATCGTCTACGACAAATATTTTAAAAAACTATTTTTATTTTAAGATTAAGTTTAATCTTCTAAAACTCAATTATTACAAATTATTTTTTTCTTAGATTTTAAACATAAAACAAGTTAAGCATAAATTTTTTTTTTCGTATTTTTTCGGTTAATTTCAAACTAAAAATATTAAATTTGAACTTAAAATAATGTGAAACTTTTAAATATATTAGAACAAAATTTCTATTAAGATTAGTGACTGGAGTGGCTTAAGTTCCCTACTACATGTTAATTAGATTCAATTATTTCAATAATTACAAATTTGTTAAACATGATTAAAATTACTAATATTTTTTGTAATTTCCTTCAACTTTTAATCATTATATAACTTTGAGATATATATAGGAATAAGATTAAATCTAATTAAGTCACAGTCTGAATGAAAAAAAAAACACATTAAATTATTCGAAAACAATGTAAAAAATGTTTGATAAAAAAAATTAAAAAGAAAAAAAAGTAAAATACTGACTATGAAATAAAAAGACATAATAAATGTGTAAAAGAAAATATTTTAATATATAAATAATGGGAGACTTTTTAAAATATTAAGAATACACACTCTAACAGTTCTTTCTCAATATATTCTTGATTATTAATAAAATATATATTAAAAATGTTAAAAGCTAAATATTATTGACGTGCTATGTACTCAACAACACAAAGTAAAGAAAAAAAAAAAAATCCAATATTTAGTGTTGTGATAATTAGTGGTTGATATAAGAGGATGAGTTCGATCCTCTGGAATGAGAAGCGTACTGAGAGGAGAGGGGAAATTGTTATCCACGTTGCCTTTATTTTGCAACCATGAAATATAGATAACCAAAAACTCAAACCATTTAAGCTAATTGAATCTTTTGTTCCAAACTACACCTCATTTCCTGTTCTCTCATATATTAAATTTATTTGTGGTAAAGCTTAAATTCGTTTAAGAAAAAACTATAATTTTAAATATACACCTTAATAAATGATTTAAATTTTTTTATTTTATATATATAAGTAGAAGGGAATAGAAGACACTATCTTCTGCCTAGTCCTTACCGAAAACTTGAGGACAGGGGTGAGTGTGTGTGGGGGGTTTGTTTATCCCAAACACAACAACAGAACAGAGGAAGAGAAGAAGCTAAAAATATGGCGGCAGAGTCATCACTCAGGGTGGCGACGACCACTCTTTGCAACCTCAATGGGTCTCAGAGAAGACCAACCCCTCTCTCTCCGCTTCGCTTCATGGGTTTTCGCCCACGACCTTCTCACTCTCTCACTTCCTCCTCCCTTTCGCACTTTTTCGGGAGCACACGCATTAACTCCAATTCTTTCTTTCCACGCCAACATGCTCCTAGAAGACCCTATTCTGTTTTCGCCATGGCTGCTGATGGTATTTCTCTCCTTTTCTCTAATGTTTTCTTTTTTTCTTTTTTTCTAACTTCCATTTGCTTCGCCGACTACGCTAACGTTTTGAATGTGGACTTGGGTTCTGGAGAGAAATCAAAATGAATGTTATAAACAAACTTCTTTTTCTACAACTTCCCTTTTTTTCGTTTTGGGTTTGGTTCAATTTTGTATCATGCTTAAAATTTGTGTGTTATCCTTGAATTTCGGCTTCAGTTATGATATTAGGGAGAAAACCATCATTTGTCTGTTCAATTGAGGTTTTAAGTGTGATAAGGTGTCTTAAAAGATAATGGTTTTTCGTATTTTGGTCCAATTTTATTCTGCAAGACTATGAAATGTGGTTTGCTTTCTTCACACTTTTGAAAATGACCCTTTTTAACTTTACTTCCAGAATCAAAGAGGAGTGTTCCATTGAATGATTATCGCAACATCGGTATCATGGCTCACATAGATGCTGGAAAGACTACTACGACTGAACGAATTTTGTATTATACCGGAAGGAATTACAAAATTGGAGAAGTGCATGAGGGAACTGCAACCATGGACTGGATGGAACAAGAACAAGAAAGAGGGATTACCATTACCTCTGCTGCAACCACTACATTTTGGGATAAGCACCGGATCAACATTATTGATACTCCTGGTCATGTCGACTTCACCTTAGAAGTGGAGCGAGCTCTTAGGGTGTTGGATGGAGCTATATGCTTGTTTGACAGTGTTGCTGGTGTGGAACCGCAATCAGAAACTGTGTGGAGGCAGGCCGACAAATATGGGGTTCCACGAATTTGTTTTGTTAACAAAATGGATCGTCTTGGAGCAAACTTTTATCGAACAAGAGACATGATAGTAACA
Organism: Macrotyloma uniflorum; assembly: GCA_016859785.1. Lineage (NCBI taxonomy): Eukaryota > Viridiplantae > Streptophyta > Magnoliopsida > Fabales > Fabaceae > Macrotyloma > Macrotyloma uniflorum. Next base: position 1,143,306 of record BDMB01000003.1, read on the forward strand.
AATTTGGGTGCTAAACCACTCGTAATTCAGTTACCAATTGGTTCAGAAGATAGCTTTAAGGGAGTTATAGACCTTGTTAGGATGAAAGCTATAGTATGGTCTGGAGAAGAGCTGGGTGCCAAGTTTGAGATTGTAGATATTCCAGAAGATCTTCAAGAGCAGGCACAGGATTACCACTCCCAGATGATAGAAACCGTAGTTGAGTTCGATGACCAGGCTATGGAGAACTACCTGGAAGGAATTGAACCGGATGAAGAAACTATAAAAAAATTAATTAGGAAGGGAACCATATCAGCCAGTTTTGTGCCAGTGATGTGTGGTTCGGCTTTCAAAAACAAGGGTGTCCAACCGTTGCTCGATGCTGTAGTTGATTATCTACCATCACCACTTGACTTGCCAGCAATGAAGGGCAGTGACCCAGAAAACCCAGAAGTGACAATAGAGAGAGTAGCAAGTGATGATGAACCTTTTGCTGGATTAGCTTTCAAGATCATGAGTGATCCATTTGTAGGCTCCCTTACATTTGTCAGGGTGTATGCTGGAAAGCTAAGTGCTGGGTCTTATGTACTCAATGCAAACAAAGGGAAAAAGGAGAGAATTGGTAGACTCCTAGAAATGCATGCAAACAGCAGAGAGGATGTTAAAGTAGCTTTGGCAGGTGATATTATCGCTCTTGCAGGTTTGAAAGATACTATTACAGGTGAAACATTGTGTGACCCTGATAATCCAATCATGCTCGAGCGGATGGACTTCCCTGATCCTGTTATTAAGGTCGCAATTGAACCCAAGACCAAAGCTGATGTTGACAAGATGGCAACTGGTTTAATCAAGCTTGCACAGGAAGACCCTTCTTTCCACTTCTCCCGTGATGAAGAGATAAACCAGACTGTGATTGAAGGAATGGGAGAATTACATCTTGAAATCATTGTTGATCGGCTCAAAAGAGAATTTAAGGTAATATCTCTCATTCCTTTTTGAGAATTTTCAATGATCGCTTAGCATGGTTGTGTTTTATTATCTGATTTCTCTCTTCCTTTAGTAGTTTTATGCTACATTATTTTTACATATTTTAAGGATTGTATAGCAATAACATAATTTTATTAAAATCTCATTATCTATATTTGTTAATGCAGGTGGAAGCTAATGTTGGTGCCCCCCAAGTAAACTACCGGGAAAGCATTTCCAAAATCTCAGAAGTGAAATATGTGCACAAGAAACAATCAGGTGGGCAAGGTCAGTTTGCAGATATCACTATAAGGTTTGAACCCATGGATCCAGGTAGTGGATATGAGTTCAAGAGTGAAATCAAAGGAGGTGCTGTACCAAAAGAGTACATTCCTGGGGTGATGAAAGGATTGGAAGAGTGTATGAGCAACGGTGTGCTTGCTGGCTTTCCAGTTGTTGATGTACGAGCAGTACTTGTAGATGGTTCTTACCACGATGTAGATTCAAGTGTGTTGGCATTCCAGTTGGCAGCAAGAGGAGCATTTAGGGAGGGAATTAGAAAAGCTGGACCGAGAATGCTTGAACCTATAATGAAGGTTGAAGTTGTTACTCCTGAAGAACATCTAGGTGATGTAATTGGTGATCTCAACTCAAGAAGAGGACAGATCAACAGTTTTGGTGACAAACCAGGTGGCCTTAAGGTATGTTAAGTAACTTGTTTCCCTTGGATTATCCTATTAAATCTGTTATTGAATTGTTCTATTAATTTGAAGGTATGACTCAAAAGTTCTTCTTCTGTATTGTTTGTCTGAAAATGCACAACTTTTCTGAATTCATATACTTTATACACAATTCTAATTTATGGAGCAACACCCAAAATTGCAAGAAAGGAAAAGTGGGGAAAAAAAAACAACCTGCCGACATCATCCTTCATAATCTCACAAAAAGCCCCTATGGACCTTCCCATGAGGTGTTATCATAAAAAGAATAAGAAGTGTATAGCACTTAGGGGAATGCTCTCTTGTTTATCATTTTGGTTGATTGTAATTGAAAACTTTTGCCTATCGAATGCAAACAGTAGGATTGAGTAGTGTTGACTCAAAGGTCTTGAGTTCAATTTAGGTCTAAGAACACATGGATACAAGTGACTAGGATGAATGAAGACAATATTCATGTTCTCTTCTTCAGTGGATTGTTGATGCTTTTATTTGAATTGGAGCTAGACTTATTCTTTTCTTCCTTTTTATTGGTGACAAACGCAGGTGGTTGATGCCCTGGTACCTCTTGCTGAGATGTTCCAGTACGTCAGCACACTTAGGGGGATGACAAAGGGCCGTGCTTCCTACACAATGCAATTAGCCATGTTTGATGTGGTGCCACAGCACATTCAGAACCAACTTGCCTCGAAAGAGCAAGAAGTTGCTGCATAATGTTTTTCCTTGGTCTCCTAACAAGGAACTTCTCACCTTTGATAGTTGTATTATGTCCATTATCATATAGTTGGGTTTGTTTTTGGTATTTATTTATTGTAATTTTCCTTGTAGCATACAAGGTTAGCCAACAAAATTTTCAGAAGAAAAATAGGAAACGATTTTTCTTCCATATTGGAGAGAATGAACTGATGTGGGGCTAATAATAATGCAATTTTTGTTGTTTTGGAGGGAAAAAACAAAGCGTGGAAACTTGGATTTGCAAAACCATTTTGAGAACCCAAAATTATTTAACGATGTTTTAGTTTTCAATACAAACTACAAGTAGAATACGGATAAATTACATTCCACGGTTTTCATTCCCCGACAAGGATATTTTTTAAAGAAAATAAATCAAATTCTTCACACAATCTTGTGAAATGAATGAATCGCCTAATCTTTCGTTCATCTTTTATAATTTCTTTTACTATTGAAACAAAGGAAAAAAGTTATAATTAAAGAAAACAAATCACAGTTACATACATGAACAAAAAATAATCTTTTTAATCGTGATTGTGTTTTTTTTTTTTTATTCATTCTCGCAACCATCTAAATGTCATACTTGCTCACGATAAAATACACTTCCGTGTTCACATAGCTACTTCAATTCAACGCTGAATCTGTATTGCTACACATATTATAATTATTCTCAGGAATAGAAAAAACATACCTTATTTTTTAACAAACATATCTTTTAAAATTTCTAGAAATGTCATCCTAGGGAATATTCTTTCCAGTAATATTATTTTAAGAATAAAATTAGACAACTTAAAATATGTTATGGCTAAGCAACTAATTCTTCGCGAATTCTATAAAGAAAGAGAATATTAACATTATTTTTTTAAAGCATTTTTCAGTTACATTGAAAAATCATACTTTGATTGATTATGTTTAAAGGGATAAAACTACCTGATAAAACAAGGAATGATTCCATGCACCAAAACCAAACTAGATGAGCTATGCATTTGAATTTTTTTTTTTATCATTAATTTAATAAAAATATAATTTGGACAGTTAATATTAAATTTAAATAAATGAATAAAAAATCGAAATCACAACTTTAACTCTATCTTTCCTTTCCATATATATATATATATATATATATATATATATATATATATTTTATTTTATTTTTTTTTCATTTTTGTTCTTCACTTCGCATGTAAAGAAAAAACCTACTTTATAATCCTATCCTAGTACTAACTTGTCACTTTGTGCTTCATATCTCAGTCAACTCATAGTTAGAAATTAACAACACAACTGGTTCAACCAACTTGGAATATTAGCTTACTTCAACAACCTTCATTGATAATTCAAGCGACATATTAGATTAGTAAAAGAAGTATATTAAATAATTGAATGGAGTAGTAAAATATTATTTTACCAATAAGTTACCATGTCACTCTTCAATTCAAATGGTGTTTGCTTCATTTTTGTCAACGTATTGTAAATATACTTTGAAAAATTTGCACTAAACATACAACTGCAATAAGTCACTTTAGAAAATTCAATAATTAAGAATATAAAAAGAGAAAAAAAAAGAATAAAATACATTTAGAAAAATTAAAAAATAAAAAAAATTTAAAATTTTTTCACTTTAATTAAAAATAAATTTAATTATAATATATAAAAGATGAGTAAATTTTATTTTTTAAATTGATTTTAAAAGTAAATTAAATTCATAATTCTTTTTATATAATATTAAAATTTTAAAATTATTAAATCAAAATTAAATTATTTATTAATATATTAAATTTTAATTAATAAATTATTAGATTTAAATTGAATAATTTTTTAATAGATTATTAAGCAATTGTTAACTAGTGAAAAAAAATAAAGATGAAGGTAGTAATCAGAAAAAAAAAAAAAAAAAAAAACCACCTAACCTAACTTGCAGCCAAGAATAAACAAGACGGGCCTACACAAGTTAAATCAACTACATATTCTTTAACTCAAGCCACACATATATAATAGAAAAATCTAAAGTCTCAATCACGAATTAGGGTCGTAGTTAACATAATAAATAACTTTCTAAATTAATGCAGGGTCGTGTTTAGCCTTAGCCACTTGATATTTTATTATGAATACTAATAAAACACCTAAGGATAACATTCTTTGTTGGGTTAGTGGGTTCATTCAATACTCAATCGATTAGCCATAAAAATATGTTTAAAAAAGACTTTGATTGGTTTTGTGTTTCTAATAATCGCGTTGTCTTTTGTTGAAAGAAACAAGCAAATATTCTAAAAAAGATTATGAATATCACAACAATTACAAATACTAGATATTTTCTTCATCCCTTTAGTTTATTGATTTGGAAGAATCACGACTTCATACTCTTTTATTGAACCTTGCCACTTTCATGAATCACTCCACCTAAAATCTATAATAATACAATGGATGCAAATCAATTATGGAAATAATGAGTTGCGTGTGTGAAGTTTATTAAAACTGATACTAAATTTGCATGAAAATTCTCTACATATTAAATTTTCATAAGTCTTTATAAAATTATGATTTTATTTAAATAAACATACTAATTAATTCTTGTAAATTCCTCATATTTATTACAGTGATATATAATTAGATATCATTATAAAATTAATATATTATATATTTTTTAAAATAATCTTTAATTTACTTTAATTCAAAATTCTTCTTGAGTGATTATATTTTTATGAAATATATAAATTTATATTTTATTTTTATTTAAAGTTTATTTACAATGCACGCATGTTTTTAAATTTATACGTGTACATATAAACAATTGCTGTCGTTCAAAAGCGGCATTTAGGTTGTTATGCATCAAAGTCAACTGGTTTGGCTGTTTATTCATGTCATGAATACAAATGATAAACCATTTTGCTTATATAGAAACAAAATATTGAGTGATTGAATTGTATTTTAGTATTAATGATTAAAAATTATTTCTAAAACATATAAGATAAATTGTTTGTTTTTAATAAATCTTAAGAATGATAAATTTTAAGTCTCACTGTACAAGCAGACAATAAAATTCTATAAATAATAATTTCATAAAAATTTCACCATTATACAAAATATAATTCAAAGTTAATAAATCAGATAAAAATTTAAAAAAAATATAAACATAAAATTTTATATTAATACATCCTTAACACAAATTACATTCAATTCATAATAAAATTTGTTAAATTGTATTATCAATTGTTCAAGGTTTATTTTTTCCTATAATATGATTTTTTTTATTAATTTCTCACAATTACTCTTTAAGTATTTTTGTAACATGAATATTCTTTTGATAACAAATTACTTTAATTTACACATAATAATGTATAGTTACAAAGGTCATCCTATAATATTAACGTTTCTAATCTTAAAATACAATATCTAACTTATCAGGACTAAATAACTATAACAGAATATACTAGAAAATTTAGAATTAAGATTTTACATAGAAGAAATGAAAGACAATATTGTTTGAAATATGGATAATAGTTCTTCTTCTTGACCTTTTTCTTTCTTCTCTGATTATTATTTCAACAACTTATGTTATGTTGTCTCTTCATCTTTTTTTTTTTTTCTTTCATCTATCCTTCATATGTTTTTCTTGAGCATGTATGATAACCTTAACATTCATGTATTAAAAATATTTTGCTTATTATTGAGAATAGATATTAAATATATTTTACTTACTTTCATCTTTTACTAATAGTCATTCCACTTTATTAATCTTACATAGAGAATTTTTCCTCCTCCTATCTTTTTAGTAAAAATGTCCCTTCGTTGTTTTATCATTGACACAATAACATTTTTTAATTTAAATAATTTCTTCTTTTTAAAGTCTAAAAAATTTGACCAGATCTCTTTTATTTTCAGACACAAACTAACTACAGTAATAAAAACAGACATGTCAAACAATTACATTCATAATATATAATTAATCTCAAACCCAATCTTTATAAAACATGAATTGACATTACTGTTTTCTATAATGTGATGAAAGCATAGAAAACATTCAACTGTGAAAGCAAATAAAACATAGCTGGTATAGGAAGAAGAATGTGAGTGACAAGTTACTGTGAAAAAGAGAGAGCAGAGAGAGAGACATAAATAAGCCTCCTACATTAGAAAAAGAAAAAAACCAATTTTTGCAGAGGCAGTCGAACAAGACACGCACCCTAAACCGTGTCTAACGTGTCACCTTCTGAATTTGCATGCCATATTGTCTTTAACCTTCTCAATCCCCTATATACCCTCTCCACCTCACACCTCTGCTTTACCAACCTCTCTGCTCCTTCCCTCTTTTCTTGTGTCAACTGTGAGTGACAAGTTACGGGTTTCGTTTCACTGACATGGCCGTTGATCGCTCTCTTCGAAGCAAAACGGCGTGGTGTAGCGTCGTATTTTGGTCGTGGATGTTGGTGATGCTGATGAGAGCGCAGGGTGCAGGCGCGAGGCCGAACCGGAAGGAGCGGGACTCGGTCTTAAAGCTACCGGCAGAAGCGGTGGATGCTGACTCTGATGAAGTGGGAACGCGATGGGCGGTTCTCGTGGCTGGTTCAAATGGCTTCGGAAACTACAGGCATCAAGTGAGTTCATTTTGGCTTCCAAGTTTTTATTTTTCTTCTTCTCTTGTGTTTTGTGAGTTCCTCTGTTTTTAATGAATGGTTTGATTAAGTACAGGCAGATGTGTGCCATGCGTACCAGTTGCTGATAAAAGGTGGTCTGAAAGAAGAGAACATTGTGGTGTTTATGTACGATGACATAGCTACCCATGACTTGAATCCCAGACCTGGAATCATCATCAACCACCCTCAGGGACCAGATGTCTATGCTGGTGTTCCCAAGGTAATTTTTTTTTTCTTTTTTGGTTAATTTTCTAACGTACAATTTAAGCTAACATTTAATTATTTAAGTACTTAAAGTGGGATTACCTGCGTTGATGCTTAATTAATTCTGCTGCCATATTATATGATCATGATCTGGTTAAATTTCTAATTCTAAACCAACATGTCAAGCTTTTATATTTGTTTATCTTTAATTTGTTCTCTATTATTCAACAACTGCCAAATGTTTCAATGTTACTAGATTTCGAAATGGAAAACTTTTTTCTTTCAACCTTTCTTTTTTAAAATAAAGTGGTGCAATATGTCTGGGGATTTATGTGATACTTATATATTCGAAAAAAAAGCATATCCATTAAGCGATTTTTTTATGTCTTTGAATTACAGTATTACTATGTTAGCATTAATTTCCCACCTTTGGAAAGAAGAGAGGTATGTGAGATATGAATGGGAAAATAGGAAACAAATCCATACACACACAAAAAAAAGTGTAGAGAAAGTAGTATTTCTAAAACAAACCAAGCATGATCTAGCCCCAACCTAGTATCTGTTGGAAACAAAAGTTAAATCACGCATAATAAGATTTAACATTTATGTCATGGTCGGCTTGTGTGTTGGAGCATCTAGTCAGGTTGAAATTCTTTTTGGTGGAAAGGGACGTTGATATTATATACTTGACTCATGACTAAACTTTTTTTTATCTAAGAAGATAGAAAAAGAAAGACTTTCGTTGTTGGCAATTGAATTAATTAGAGTAATTGTAATGCTTCTTAGTGGAGTAACTTAAAATCTAATATATTTGATTTGATAAGTTAGACGGGAACACTGGTAATCGAAGCAATTATTGGGTTGTTGATAGACATTAGCGGGATGAGACGTTTGACGAATAAAATAGATGTGTAAAGTTTGCGTTCTCTATTGATGATATCTTTCGAATAGTAATATTTTAATGGTCAATTCATACGGCACTTGCTCCACGGTCAAAACAAAACAAATTAGTCATTATACTGACAAATAGAAAACTAATTGTTACCTTTGTTATTGTTTTTGGTGTAAATAGAAAAGGGCTTGTTACCTATGTTAATCGACAATTGCTTCTTTTGTGCTATGCTCTGTTCATTGAATTTGTCCCTTTGATGGGATGTGGTTTATTTTTTAATTTTTAGGATTACACTGGTGAGAATGTGACGGCCCAGAACTTCTTCGCCGTTATTCTTGGGGACAAGAGTAAAGTGAAGGGAGGAAGTGGCAAGGTGATTGATAGCAAACCTGAGGACAGAATATTTATATACTACTCTGATCATGGAGGTCCAGGAGTTCTTGGTGAGTTAAGCTTTTAATTTTTTTCCAGTTATTTTACTCCAATGGTTGAAGTATAAAATTCTGATCCTAAAGACCTTTTTTTTTTTTTTTTCTGTTTGTAATTATGAACATTCAGACTTCAGTCATTAAAATATATTACATGAACATAGTTGTATGAAATAAAATTATGTAAGGTGTAGAACTGCTCAAACCAGAACTATCTTTATATTAGATAAAGAGATTAACTGTAGCTTGGTATTTCTTATTTGATTGTAGGGATGCCAAACATGCCATACATCTATGCTTTGGATCTTATTGATGTCTTGAAGAAGAAACATGAATCTGGAGGCTACAAGGAGATGGTAAAAATTAATTTCTTTCGTATATCATGACTGGAAATGATGCCAATAACTTCAATTATGGTAAGTTATAAAGGAGTTACGATGTGGTCATGTAGGTCATATACGTGGAAGCATGTGAAAGTGGGAGCATGTTTGAGGGTCTAATGCCTAAGGATCTGAATATTTATGTCACAACTGCATCGAATGCACAAGAGAATAGTTGGGGAACTTATTGTCCTGGAATGGATCCTTCTCTACCTCCAGAATACATCACTTGTCTCGGGGATTTGTACAGCGTTGCTTGGATGGAGGACAGGTATAAAATATATTTTTCTGGTGTTAAAGTTTAACCCATGAACAATTGCTCGTAAAAGAAAAAGAAAAGTAGTACATTAGAAAGCAAATCAACACTAAATTTTAATGGGATAGTGTAGAGCATAGTCCAATCTACTATCCCTTTCTTCTGTTGCATTCAAGACAGGTTACATAGTTTAGATATGTCTTGACACTAGAATAGTATAAATGGGGGGAGTCCAAAAATATGTTATTTTTATTATTTTAAAAAAGTTAACTTTTTTTTTTAAATAAGAATATCTTTTATTATGTTAAAATTAAAATATATACGAGACCCTTATTTATTAAAAATAAAAGAAGAGGTTAGCTTTTATATTTTTCAAAAAAATTATATGTTTATATGTTAAAATAAAAATTTGTATACCTAAGTCTTCTTATTTATTATTTGTCATAAACCTAGTATTTTTTCACTTGAAGTCGTATACCTTACTCTCTTTAGTCAACGTCCCTTTGTTCCTTTGTCTTTGACAATGGAATTAAGTTGTACTGACCTGAATTTGAAGTGTTTTAATGACAAATGGGTTCATGATATTGGCACCCTAAACATTAACTTTCGCTCTGTTAGAATGGCAAAACTGACTTCCGCTGTTTAAATTTTCTGCAGTGAGACTCACAATCTGAAAAGAGAATCCGTAAAAGAACAATACAAATCGGTAAGAAGTTTTTGCATGAATTGCAATGCTGTTTATTTTCGATATTAGCTTTGGGGAAATGAAAAAAGAAAACAAAGTTTTTCTTGTGCAGGTAAAGCAACGTACTTCAAATCTTAACGACTATGCCATTGGTTCTCATGTGATGCAATATGGTGATACCAACATCACAGCTGAAAAGCTTTATTTATATCAAGGTTTTGATCCTTCCACTGTGAACTTCCCTCCACATAATGACATACTAGAAGCTAAAATGGAAGTTGTTAACCAGAGAGATGCAGAACTTTTCTTCATGTGGCAAATGGTATGGCTATCTTCCCCTCAAGTCATCATCTACTCCACCCTCAATAGATTTACTTTTCAGTAATCAAAATTCTTGCTCAAATACTATTATTATTGTAATAACATCTATTCACAAAATTGGTTTTCTTTTACAACAGTATCAGAGATCGAACCATCAGCCAGAAAAGAAGACAGACATCCTCAAACAGATTGCGGAGACAGTGAAGCATAGGAAACACTTAGATAGTAGCGTGGAATTGATTGGAGTTTTATTGTATGGTCCAGGAAAAGGTTCTTCTGTCCTACACTCCGTGAGGACTCCTGGTCTTCCCCTTGTTGATGACTGGACATGCTTAAAATCAATGGTAAGTATAAATAACTAAATCTTCTTGTTCCTGTTAACATTCATTGCACGTTTATATTATTTTTTCTTAAATAAATTTTCCTCTATCACTTCTTCCACACATGGATTGATCCATGCACAGATTGGACCAATCCCTGTCGAAGAATTGGATTTATTCTAAAGAAACATTAGTTTAAATATTATTATTATTATCAATTGTTATTAACTGATTACTGATATACAACTTGGGTTGCAGGTTCGGGTGTTTGAAACTCACTGTGGATCACTCACTCAGTATGGAATGAAACACATGCGAGCATTCGCCAACATTTGCAATAGTGGCGTTTCTGAGGCCTCCATGGAGGAGGCTTGTGTGGCAGCCTGTGGTGGCTATCACGCTGGCCAATTACATCCATCAAACACAGGATATAGTGCATGATTTTGGGCTGTACACACAAAGCCTTCAAAAAGCCTGGTTGATGATGTAATCCTCTGAATTGCATTCACAATACTGGTTTCTGCTGCTTGTGTCAAATTTGCTCTCTATATAGCTAGAGTAGACCAATAGCATACAAGTTATATTGGTCCTGTATATAAGTGTAATACCTTTTACATAATGAGTATAATATTAGTTGGTCTATTCCATGCTCTACTACTTTCTTCGTGAACTTCACTCCTTCAAATTCAGGAGATCCCTCTCATAATAGTTATTACTCTGATGTGTTGCTATCCTTTCATGAAATTGATCACAAACAACGTATGTCTAACTTCGTACAAGGTGGATTAGTAGTGATTTGTAAGGAAGCTTGAACTATATATTATTGAGTTTATATTTTCTCTGCAAATTGGTGTATTAGTGCTTCAATTGGCTCTATATTAGAATGTTCAACAACCAATGTCTTAGTTTTTATTTTAAATATAAAGCAATTGATAAAGGAGATGTTAATTAAATATTTATCTGGATTACTTATTAAAAAATACTTTGTTAAATTTTGGAAAAAAGACCGACTTTTTATGTTTCAGAGATTATAATTAATTTTTCCTGGCCTTGTTACTCACCAAATAAAAGTTTATAATGTTATGAGTTACATATTTCTAAAATACTAAAATGAGAATTTGAGCTCCTCCCCAGTGCTTTGACCTCAGTTCTTGATGTTTTCAAAAGAATCATCTTATTTTGGAGTGAACAAACCACCTTAGTAGTATTTAGACATATATGATATTTTATTAGTATAATTTTTATAACTTTTTCATGTTTAACATTTCATTCAATTCAACTAATGACTTCTTCATTGTCACTGTCAATATGAGTTTAATAACATAACTTTGTATTAAAGAAGAGTAGAGGCCTTGGGTACATTCTGTTAAAATCAGAATTCCATTGAAGTTATCAGAACATGGAGTTGAGAATATTAACTTTTCACTTGATGGAACAACAAATTATAAGGCGTCTGTGGTAGCTTGGGGTGGTGGCAATAATCTTCTATACTCTCTGGAACTCGGATACTCTGCAAGGTATGGTTATTACACCTGGATGATCGAACCCGTAAACTTTCTCTGCATCCTCCAATAGCTTTCCAAGAAGGGGGTGATTGAAGTGAGTAACTGGCACCAAAACACGTTGCTTTTCATCTTCGGATTCGCCCACACACACTGCCAAATGTCCCTTTGGTAAATCTATTGGGCCGTGTCCCAAATGAACATACTTGGGTTCCAACTTTGTTAGACACAATTTATTGGTTCCTTGTCCAAAACATCGCACCAATTTGAAGATTTCACAGATGGGATTCTTGTGTGATTTTCTGGTCATTCTCACAGTTGAAAGGGGAGAATTTCAAATGAGTGCTTACTCTTTTATTAGTTGATTATGGTCCTTTTTTAAAGACTGGAATAAAACAAAGTTGTTTTGTATTTGTTGAAGGACTGTGATTTACTTGGCATAGTAATCTTGTTCTTGTCATTACTATATGAACGATAATATAAAGGAAAAGCATTTTGGTCTGCACTTGAGAGTTGAGACAAAGAGTAAGTGCCAAGGTGGCGAATGGTCTTACTTTGTCTTTTATGGAAACATGGAAGATTTATCTTGTTAATGTTGAACAATTCTTGGTTTTTCTCGACCAGTATCTTTCCTTCGACATTGCCCAGAATGGTTATTCTTTACAAATTTGTAACCTGGGAAAAGATTAAGGAAGCAAGATATCGTCCTTTGAGATTATATGATATGATAACAAAGTATTAAAAAAATCAATTCATGGTGTTGTTTATTGAGAGATGGCCATGAACATGAGTTAGGTCTGATAAATTTTTTTGAACCTCAACTGCTTAAGAATACTTGGATTTTGGATTCATTTGCTTGAAAAAGAATTTGTTGGATCCGAATCAATTAAGGATGATGATTGAGTTCTATTAAGTGGGATCTTCTGTTAAATATTTAAAATATGTAAACTGAAAAGAAAAACAAAAAGTGGGAAAACAAATTAGAAGCATATAAAATTGAAATAAAATATAGCTTTATCTATATTAAAAACTAATTGCGCAAAAGTTTCTAAATATGCAAATTTTAATTTTAATTTTAATTTATGAACTATTTGTTTCATAATTTTAATTTCACTTGTCGATCTAACTCTAAAAATTGAAATACTGACATTAACAATAGGTTTTATTCCATCGATGAATAAAAATATATGACCATCTTTAATAAAAATTACATTAGTAAAAATATAAGCTGAAATATCTTGAATTTCAATTATTGATAAAACAATTATTTTTGGACAATTTTATCTTAGTTAATGGAGAGTTAAGTGGTAAAAATGATAGAAAGCATTTATAAATTATCTTTAATCTCAATTTTAAGTTATGATGAATACAAATTAAATTAAAAATATTATTAACAAATTCTCATATTTTTATACATTTTCATTTAGTTACTTAAAAAATAAAAAATAAAAACATGCATTTATGAGTGTTTTAAAGATATTATGAATAATTGTTATTAAAAAAGTCTGTGTGTTTTAATTCTTTAAATTTAGTTTCATTCAACATATTTATTTTTTCTCAACGAAAACACTGAGAAAGTTCTATTAATGATGTTGTTAATATAATATTTCATGTTAGTCATTTACTCAGCAACCTTAAACTAATAAAAAAAAAACTAGAATTTAGTTTTGAAAAAGTAAAAGACATTGATATCTGTAATAATTAGCCATCACGCCAACAACTATGCTGTGCATATATTTCCGTGCCAGAACAAGTTATTGACTGAGTGGTAGTCACTATGATACTAAAAAAACTTTATGAATGAATTTTGTGTATATTAATTTTTATTTGGAATTAAAATAATTGTTTAAATTTAAGTAAAGATAAAAATAATTTTTCCTTTAAAATAAAACATAAAGCTTCTCATTTTTAATCGATTGTTATGATTAGTTCAATGTATATTCGAGTGGGCTTGTTTTAATTATATCAACTAATGTAAGTTGAATTTTTTTATATTTTTATTTTCTAAACAAATTATAAAAATTCATCCAAACATTTTTACTTCAAGAATGGAATTTCAAAATCAAACTATTTTTTTTTTTATAAAAGACTGGTTTAATCAATTTCAACTTGTTTGTAGAAAATAGATTTAAAATTAGACCTAAAAATATACTTTATAAAACAAGTTTAAAATTAATTAATTTTCTGTTTTAAAATTACTATATTTTATAAAAAAAATTCTTTAATTATTTTGATCTTACAAAGTTCACATAAAATAAGAAATTAATTTTTTACAATTTCTTATAAAAAATTTATATAAAAAAATGACATAAAATATGAATAATTTTAATAATGAATTATATGTTGATTTATTTTGAAATTGATTAACTAATTTAGCTTTTAGTATGAATTAGATTTGCTTATGAACTTTTTTTTTACAACCCTAATACTAGTAGTGATGAAAATTTAGTTTGGTGGGTAGTTGTTTAATTGAAATCTTTATCGGCATGCATTGGGGGTGTTTGTTTAATTTAATTATGACTATAATATAAGTTTGTTTAGAAGAGGTGAAAGGTAAGAACCCTAAATTGAGTGCATTCATTATTGTAGACAAAACTCTTTCCCTTAGTGGAACAAACAGCACCAATGCACCAATGAGTACAATGTATATTCAGGTGCAAGTGCAACCAAAGCTAATTCCATTTTTAGTTGGTGACATTATATGCAATTAATGGAATCTATCTTACGTGTGCTAGCTCAATAATGCTCATAAATCTCTTCTCAAATTTATCATGCATAATAAAGTCCCTTTTAAACTCCTCTTATTTGTTTTTTTCTTCTTCTGAGGATTGCAGATAAATCTGTTCTCAAATTTATCATGCATAACAAACCTTCTAACTTTTGATACTATAATTATGTCATTTACATAAACCCTTTCTGGATATACTAAAAAAATGTGAGTATTAAACATTACATATACTTATAAAAGAAAAATGTTGAGTAGAAACATTACATACCTACAAACATATCATAAAACATGGCTATAAGTAAGTATACATCGACAATATTTATTTTAGTGATGGATTGATTTGTCAATATTTGTTTTAGTGATGAATTTGATACCATGAATATAAGTAGCATATATCTGTTCTCAAACAAACTACCTCTTTCAAACTTCACTATACCCCACTAGTTTTGCTTCATTTAATTTGCTACTCTGGATTACTAGAAAGAAAAATTGTCTGCACATACATCAGTTCTATAATCATATCCCAACAAGTTACTAAAGCTAAGATTCTTATGGAAGTATGTCTTAAAGAAAAATCCCATCATAATAAATTCCTTTCATTTGTGACCTTTTTTCTAGAAGACAAGCCTTGAACTTTTCCCCTTTTCTTTCTGATTTTCTAGCCTTTTTTTCCCTTAAGAAGCTCAACTAACTCCCATGTCTGGTTCTCCTTCACCATGACACTCATTCATCTATCTTTCTCCATATTTCTTCTAACTAGATATAATCTCTTGAAAGTTAGTTGGATCTCCAGTGCTAGTAAGAACTGCAAAAGATGTAAAATCTTCTAACATATATCTATTTGACGACTTAATAGTGCAACACTTTTTTTCATCTCTAACAAGTGTATATTATTGTTCTCTATGTAGGTTTATACCTCAGACTAGAACTTTTTTCCTTTTCACTGATTACTACTAGTTGTTCTATGTCCACTTGAAACTACCTTGGAGTTAAAGTTGGCTGCATCTATCACTAACACATTTGACTCAATTTTTTGCTACAACGTAGATTACTCATCAAATACTACGTCTTTGTTGATCATCATTTTCTTTGAGACTAGATCTCAGAAGTTAAACCTTTTCCACAACTTTGGATCAACTTTTGATTTCTCATCAGATATATACCTGCCCATACCTCTTTTGCAACCGTTTCATATCCAATGAAGGTTGTGGTGATCTATTGATGAGTAGTATGTCATACTCAGTCTCCACTTAAAGTCTTTAAAAATTCCAACATCCAGCCCCTGCCATCTTCCTTTTTGGCAATATACACATTCATTCTTTCTGCTACACCGTGTATGTGTGAATAGAAAAGTATCACTAATACTGTGTTCCTCATTGAATTTTTGAAACTGAATTGGTGTACTTTGAACCATTGTTAGATCTTAGATATTGTTCTTTTTTCCCGTTCGATTCTTCACCCCTACTTTCCACAACTTGAACGTGGTGCAAAAACTTTTCTTTAAAAAAAATACAAGCAATTTTTTCTAGAAATATAAGAGTAACAAAATATTTAGAACCGTTAAATGACAAATCTCTAACCATAGTTTGACATACATAAACATGCACACTATCAAGACTTCCCAATTGTGTACTTTACAACTTTAAACTCAACTGTAGACTATTTCCCACACACAAAACTTGAATAAAAATAACTTTGAAGCTACTAATAGCCTTCAACAAATTTCTCACAAGAAATTTTGTCATCCCATACTTGTTATAATGACCTAAGCATGATGGTGGAAATTATTGAACTATAACTTATGAGTTAAAAAGTAAGTTTAAATAATTCAAATAATTTAAAAAATTAAAAATAATTTAATTTTATTCAGATTGCAAAAATTATAATTAGTTTAATTCATCTAAACAATTACATAGTTCAATTCGGTTATATCGAACCATTTCTAAAATTTAATTCAATTTTATAGTAGTTCATTTAACATCATATACACTAACTTTACTTAGTCATTCTCATAGCCTCCTTGGTAACTCACATGGAGGAAAAAGATGTTCAAAATTCTCTTCATGCTGACCACAATGACAGCACATGGATACCAATATATATATATACTCTTATCCCCAAATTCTCATATAGGTTAGTAACCTGTTAAGAGCAAGCCTCCAAACTGTAAACAATCTTGATGGAGGAATATAAAGCTATATTTGATAAGGGAATATAGGTGTTGTGAGAATGATTTGATAAGAGTCGTACAGAACATTTACAAAAAAAAAGTTATCCTATTTGTATTATATTCATTAAATATAACATCATATTAGATTTGTGATCAAATAACATTTTAGTTTTTTCTTTAAACGAAATCCTATTCTTCTTACCACTTTATTGAATGTCGTCAAATTGTCCTTTACAACCACAGAAAATCCTTCTTCCATAACCAGCGATTTAGAGTCCTAAAAAGGTTCAAGCCACACAACTTTTTTTAAGTAGAATAGGGCAATGATCAATTGTTCTTCTCAAGCTCCATTAATGGTAACTTGGCTATTTCTCCACCCATTTCTCAATCAGAAATCTATCCAGACTGTCCAATTTTTTTCTGTTTTTCTTATACAAAAAAACTATATCCCAATTAAGGGTAGGTCTATCAATAAATTCAAGTTGAACATCTCAATGTCCCTCATTTTTAATGGCGCGCTGCCCCTTTTCTTACATCCATTATCTTCACTGCAATAAAAACAAAACTTTAGTAAACCTAAATTTGGAAATTTTGTTGGCATGATGTTCGATCAGGCTGAAGTTCTTATAAAAATATATTACCAGCTTTACAAACGTGGGATCTTAGCCAGAGGAATATAAAATAACAACCCCTAGGCTCTCTGTAATATATTATATATAACAAAGGTAAAACGGTAAGATCTACATTTCCATTTCAAATAGTAAGAAATAAGAAAAGGATAATGACGTACTCTCTCACACATTCTTTTGGAGTTTAAACTCAACTTATTTAAGCGCATATAAAAAGGTTCAAATGCAAAGTAAAAAAGGCATTCGATAATACACATATTTATTTTAATTTAGTTTACTTATAAAGAAACTTTAATTTATTTTAAAAAATTATTTATATATTTTGTTTACTTTTGGAGAAAGTAAAAATTTCTACAATTTTGTAAATGGTGTAGAAACACATTAATCGATTGAAATATAGAATAAACATTAAAAGAGTGTGAAAAAATGATGATGAGGAAAAGTTTATTGATAACCAACCAAGAGTGTATAGGATAAGCCAGGTAATGTTGGAGTAAGATGGCAGGTGAAGATGGTCATGTAGCAAAGGGATTGAGAGCTTTTTCCAATTTTTATAGAACGCTTTTTGAGGAGTTGCCCATCCCCAGTTGAACGTGGGGAACCGAAACAATAATGTGTCTATATCAGCAATCATTATCTATGACCCCCACTCTTTATCTCTGCTGTGCCTTCCACTTGTTCTTCCATTACTTTCGGGCTAATATCGTTTCATTTGTGGGGAAAGAAATAAAATCCAACATCCAAAATAATCTTCTGATATAAATGAGTAAGCATAACTACTTCTAGGAAAAAAAGAAGAAGGATGTTTGATGATAAAACTGATTAATTCTGATGTGTTATGTGTGAGTGTGCTTTCTTGAACCTAGTTGAGACTCAAAAACTTAAGAAATTATTAGGGTTTCAAAGAAAAGAAGGGTGAAAAGAGTAGATAATGGAGGTTGAATATAGATAGCGCGTAGCCATGGTGGCATGGTGGGGACAGGATGACACTTGGATAACGTCTGAGACTTTTGCTTCACTTCTTTGCTAGTTTCAACTTACAGACAAACCATTGTGCACTGTAAACTCTCTTACTTTAGCTTTTATCATACCCTTTAATTTCTTTTCTTTTGCCCTCCCCTTCTTTTCGCCTCCCACTTTAGCCGGAGGACTACAATGGCTTAACGTACCGGCATGCACAACCACCAAACACTTTGCACCACCTGTCATTCTCTCATGCTCTTCTTCCCACACTCCTAAATCTTATAATCTTCTTAATAACTTAACAACTAATTCAACACCCACATATACAGTGCATGTGTTTACTTTTCCCTCATACAATAACACTATTTATACATTTCAGTAACACATTTTCACTTCATTTTATTTATCTCATTATTTATATGTTTAGTTAAAAGAATTTACAGTCAGAGAACTCGATTGAAATATAAGTGTTATATTGTATTTAATCCATGAAAATGAAAGACATATAAAAAGGTTTATAATATAACTGAGGCATGTTATGGAAGCAAGTGAATTATATGTGTTGATGAGAGATAATAGAAGGGAACATTGGTGAAGCCGAGTTCGGCTTGGGAAGCAGAGCTGAGAGGTTTAGCTTAGCAGAGGCTCGAGTGAATTGATAAATAAGAATGTGATTTTTTAATGTTATCTTTATACCAGAAGGTGTATTTGGAGAGGTGTCACTGTCGTATTGCCTACGGTCGGTTTGTGGACCCTGCTCTCTCGAGGAAGCTTTAACAACAGATTTTATTTCTTTAATAATATAATGTAGAAAAGGAAAAAGAAATATAAACAGAGTCAGATTTTAAAAATAAGAAAATATTGCGGACCAACCAACCAGGGCTCGCGTGCTGTTTATGCAACTGAAAAAGAATTATTATTATTTTCCAAAACCTTAAAATGATGTACCACTTGTGTCTTACTAATTTATTTGCACTTTTTGAGGAGCACCAGCAGCAACTGCACCACTGCTTCTTTGAGCACCTCATTTTCACACAGAAGCAGCAGGGGCTAGCAAGATGTGGACCAACTAACTTTACGCAACACTTAGATTTCTTAAAGCCCTTACATATATTTTAATCAACACAAACAATTAACAAATCAATGGATGTACGCATTGGGAACACATAAACATATGTTTATATAAGAACGACAGTTTTAGGATAAATGTTCAATATTGTCAGACCACATTAAAAAAATCCTCAGTGTGCTAAATTGCTAATACATGTGCATGTTTTCAGTAACCTGTTAAATTAAACTTGAACACACCCACCGGGGAAAGAATATTAAGTTCTTTTTCAACGTATTTCGGATATATTAACTTTAATTAATTCTAATGAGTGAACTGGAAGTTTATGCTCACCTTTTGAAATCAATCGATCATTCTTAGCTCTTACTATTCATGATCAATTTGTTGTTGCTAATAAACGATTATTTAATGCAATGAGTCAATTCTTTTGGGAGAAAGCATCGTGACGCAAGTTGAAGAAGGGAAGAAATTAACCATATATTCCTGTATTACTGATATTATTACTAAATACACTAAGCATTTCTAACTCTGATTGTGTACACCAAGTGGCGTGGGTTGGACTAGCAAGCGGATTTGAAACATTCTCAACAGTAAAGATTAAAAAAGAATGGTTACAAATCTAGAGTGAATTTTTCTGATGTGAATTTGAATCCTCTTAATGTCACTTTTCATTCGTTGGACAACCTTAGAGAAATTTTTTATGTTCAAAATCTAGTACAGTAACTTCAATTGTTTGCGATTTGGATCATCTAGCTAGGTGGTCTTTTGTTGGTTCTTTTAACTGATAGAAATTAGTCAAGTAATTAGAATAGTTTTGAAGTAAAAACTGTTTGTAGTTTGGTTCTGTATACTTATTTTTTAAGTGGTCTTTTATGGGTAATCTCAACATGTTATTGCCATCTTATTGAAAATGTCTTCTTTATTTTGGTAAAAAAAACTGGATTGGAAAAATGAGGATAATGGGATTGTGTAACTTTTGGCGGGAGGGAGGATGTTATAGTTGCAACCATTAAGGGTCACCACTTAAACAAAGCAAAATAAAGACCTTAATCGATTGCTTATCATTATCATAATTTCTATTCATTATATATTTGAACATCTATGCATCTTAAAGAACCCCATTCCATTCGTCCTCAGGATTTGATCTTTCTTGCGTTTTCTCTTCTCCGGTCCCGGCCACCTCAAACATTAACACATCATTCTTTTTAGGTCTCTATCAGTTGCTGGTGGGTGGACTTAGACTTAGAGGTTGACATCTCTTTCTCTTTCTCTTTCTCTCTCATTCTCAAGCCGTTTTAGCGCCACCTTTTTATCACTCAGCTTACAGCAATCTAGCTCCAAAACCAATAAGAAGAGAGAGAGAGGAAGGGAGGGATTCAGGAATGCTTTATTAGGGTTCTCATATTTGCTTCCTTTCATTCACTTACTGCTCCTGAAACCTCTCCTTTTCCTTCCCTTTTCTCTCTTCTCTTTCTCAATAATCCTCGGGATCTGATCTCTTTCTCATCTTGCGGATAGCAACTACTACTAGATGCAGTTGGTGAAAGCAAAGCAGTTTGAGGACAAAGAAGAACGAGATTGAGTTCAATTCCCGAGGAAAACAATTAACTTTCTAATTTGCTTTTCTTGTCTGTTTTGTCTGCTTGTGTCTCCCTGCCTTTCTTTCAGTGATGTTTTTTTGTCTGGTTCTGTTGGATTTCCTTTGACCAAGTTACGACAAAAAAGGTTGTTGATGAAAGAGAGCTTGAACAACTTTCTCATCAACCATATATACCTCAAGATTTAGTGCTGCGAACCAAGTTTTTGTTTCATCAGATCCGCTCCGGAATTCTACTTGGACTCTATACATAGTCACATCTTCAGAGTGAGCAATATATCAAGGTTGTTCTTTGCCCTTATTTTTTTTAACATACTATCTTTATTTAGTGCTTATATAGTTCCGTACATCGATCTGTTATATCATGTATAGGGTTTGGCTTGCCTTTTAGTTCATGTTCTTTACTATATATTTATCATGTGAATGTTTCTAAACAATTAGCAGTGTTGAAATGTGGATCAATTGATATATTCTATGTTTTAACTTTTAACAAACAAGTGAGACAAGAAATGACAGACAAAGAAGCCCAAGTCAAATGGTAAAAGTCATAAAATATTTGACAAGACTGTGATCTGTGTTCGGTTGGTGATTGTATCTCATCGGCACCAACCTCCAAATCATGGTTTAACCCCCTCACGCCAGTCTTCTTTTTGGTTTTACACCTAACCATACAAGTCTATTTTGCATAAATATCCAAGTGTAAACTGAACAAACCACTGTTTCTGGTAATTGATGATGTTTTTTTAACCATAATCGCTTGAACAAGGAACTTATAAGTCGTGCTATTACGCCATTATGTAAATGTGACTCTTTGAGTGCTCTATCAACCTCTTTGTAGGCTGGAAAAGCTGAGTGTTTGGTGCTATAGCATACAACATCATTCACTACTTCATACCACCCCATAATTGCCTTGTAAAAAGTATGTCCTATTTGCCGTGTGCCACCGCCTAATTTAGTTTTTCTTCTTTAAGGAAAATGAGTCAACGTTTCACAAGGTAAAGTTCTGGAATATCTCCTATGGCTTCTTCGTGAAGCGATTACTCAGACCATCGACAGTTTTTTTTTTTTTTTTTTTCTTTTCACTTTTTATATCATTTCCATTATTCATTTTTATAACTTGAATTTGATGTGAGTGGATGCGGGAATATCTTCTTCAGTACTTAGTATTATTTCTTTTTCATTTAATTCTTCTTTTTTCTTCTGCTTTCTGAGTTCATTCCTTGGATCTAATTAATCAAACCCAGCTGGAAGCATCGCATTCGATGTTGAAAATATGAACTGTTGGGAAAGACGTGAAATTTCATGTATCATTGAAAATTTTGATGGCGTAATACTATACAGTGAAGTTGTTCAATTGTGGAGCAGATTTTTTGGACGAAGACTGGGGATGCTTAGTAGTATTTTCTCATTGTCCAAGTATGAATGAAGAATATTAATCCAATGCTGTTTCAATCACTAATGCTGGGTAATTATAAATTTGCAAAAGTTCCAACTTGGATATATACGTACAAATATAGGAGGATGAGATGTGGCCTTTGTCATCAATAGTTCTGTTAATTCAATAAACGTTTTTAGTCTGTCGCCTTTTTTATAGTACGAATAATTTTGTCAAATAAATATATAACATATATTGCACAGCAATTCAGTGGAAGAATTTAATTAACATGAATGTTTTCCGATACAATTTTGCAATTAATCCATATTGACTTTGTATTACTCGTTTTCTTGTCTCCTTTCTTTCAAAAGTTACAATGGACATGTCTTATAATTACCCAGTTTTTCTCTCTTGCTTGTGAATATACTGCCTTATCAGTAACTCAAATCTTCGACACGCGGTTACCTGAATTATGCATGAGTCTGACTAATTCTCTATTAATTATGGGTACAGCATAATTGTTTCCTCATCAATCTTGTTGCTTTATATAAACCGTTCATCAGATAGATATAGAAACAAAGCAATTGTTTTACGTAGAGTCTAAGTCATGAATTACTCTTCTTCATTTGCTTTGCTTTTCAACTTTACGTTTGTATTCTTTAACTCATTACTTTTTAATTTAGACTCGTTAAACCTTCATCTCCATTTGCTTATCTTGAACCGTCATTCAGCCTATCGGTACTCATGTTCTCCTCTTTTGCTGATTATTATAGAAAGCATGTCTGATTCTTGATCAAGTACTCTCCAGGAAACGATCAATGTATCATATATTGCTACCTGCATAGCATTGTTGCTTATTATCATTTCTGGACTGGTCAACTGAACCTTAAAGTATATATAAGTGGTAGCAATGTTAAACTTCATGTTTACAAGAGAGTTATTAATTTTTTTTTTTCAGATACAGGTTTTAATTCTTTGAGAGCGGAAGAAAATGAACACATTTTCACATGTACCTCCAGGCTTTCGGTTTCATCCGACCGATGAAGAGCTCGTAGGTTACTACCTTAGGAAGAAGGTAGCGTCTAAAAGGATTGATCTAGATGTCATCAAAGATGTGGATCTCTATAAAATTGAACCATGGGATCTCCAAGGTACGTAATTCTTACGAAGTTATAAATGACTAAGGCATTGTATATAAATAATACGTACATGTATTATATATAAGAACATATAATATGCAAATAGTGTAGACTGATAATGACATCTGTTACTATCATGTAAACAGAGTTATGCAAAATAGGAACAGATGAACAAAGTGACTGGTATTTCTTCAGTCATAAAGATAAGAAGTACCCAACTGGAACTCGAACAAATAGAGCTACAAAAGCAGGATTCTGGAAAGCCACAGGAAGAGACAAGGCAATATACTCTAAGCATTCCCTGATTGGCATGAGAAAGACTCTTGTGTTTTACAAAGGAAGAGCCCCGAACGGACAGAAATCTGATTGGATCATGCATGAGTACAGGCTAGAAACTAATGAAAATGGAACTCCTCCGGTAATTTGCTTTCAAATTCAAATTTAGTTTTCTTTATTTAGAGATAAATTTCTTTCTTCTTTTTTCTTTTACATTTTTTGTTTGGCTTCTAGATAAGTTACTGATTTATACTATTTTTAGTCAAATAATTTTTACTCATTGGTTGTTATAATTTTCATTTATTAATATATCACTTTTTAGGGGACTAAATAAAAATGTAAAGTTCTTATTAAATAATAAACTATTAGAACCAAAATTCAAATATATAAATATTATAGTAATCAAAATCTGGATTTTTTTTGTACTGCTTCACTTTATGCTGTCAAGTTCATATAGTTTCATCAATTATTATTTGAAATAGATATTGTTTTATAATATTTTCAAATATTTTGCGTGCTTGAAATCAAGAAAAACTGGTTAAATAATATATATATATATATATAGAGAGAGAGAGAGAGAGAGCGCTTTCTTACATATATTTTTAATTCTTATAAATATAAACCAAATAGTTTTAAATCATCATTTTTGTTAATGGTTTAAATTCTAAAAAATTTTAAAGATTTAAAAACTATTCTTATAATTATTTAATAATGAGGTGATACATATAAGCATATCATGTTAATTATTATTATTTTATGCATATCTAAATATGGTAAGATTATTTTAAATTAATATATAATTTTACTTATATATATCTAAATCTAAATGTTGGTAATTTCGAAATGTATCTTATATCTAGGGTGTGTAAGTGAGTTAATCCAATTTATTATGGATTGAACTAAAAATAAGATCAGTTCAATCTGTATTTATTTTTTTATGAGAAAAAAGTTTTATAATTCGATTTATCTATCATGAGTTAGTGAATTAAGTGAGTTAGTCTATTTAAATATAAGTTTTGTTTTTAATTTTTTAATTATTAAAACTAATAGAGATGAATTTATTTTCATACATAAATAAAATAAATTTTAAAAAAAAAATAGTCACAAACCAACCCACCACTAATCTATTTAAATTGTGAATTAAGTGAATCAGGTTGTTTTAACTCACCATTAAAACATAATTTTTTTTTAATTCAATCTGATTAGAACTGATGGTGATCCATATTAATTTTTGAATTACAATTAAAATTAACACTTCTATTCACATAAGTAATTATTGGATTTATTGCTAACATGTCAGGTATAAAGATTAAAATAACAGAAAAAATTAAAATATTAAAACCAAATTTACTTATATTTTATAAAGACTAGAAGTACTTCTGATATGTCTTCCCTCTTATACAAAATTCCTCTTATATAAAATTCTGACCTTATTACCTTAGCATTGCATCAACTTGCAAACACTTTAAATCTCACGAAATTTTAAAAATTAACTAGGTGCATGTGCTAATTGGATTTTTGTGAAAGTATTGAGGGAAATTGCTTAAGTTGACCTCAACTAGATTATGTGGACTTTATTTTGTTTATAATTAAATAAATATATTAATATAGAGTATTAAAAGTATTCTAACCTAGCATATAGATATATCAAAAGAATCTTGAATAAATTATTACTCCACTAATTTTAGAATAAAAGTGGTAGCTACTGTCTCAGATGAAAACTAGGACCAAACCTCACCTTTGGTTCAATCATAGAACTCTTCCATCTACTTGCTCCCTTCCCCAATGTTTGTCTAGCATTACCCTAAATACAAATAGAAAACTCATTTAAGTTCGGGTTAATAGTGGGATTTAGAATAATTTACATAAGATTTTAGATTCCAAACTTTGCTATCTCTATTCAAAATAAAATAAAAAGCATGAATCCAAATAGAAAGGATCATTTTATTTTATTCTAGCTTTCATAAAAATGCTACCGAATAGATTCAGTTGTCAGACGAATGTTAAAATTAAGATGTTTCCTTACCACCCATTTATGGATAAAGCATGTCATTACTTGGTTTTCCTTTCACCAAAATTGATACGCAACTGTTTCATACTCAATATCAAAGTTCTATAATGTATTCAAGAAGAATAATGTTAAACACAGACAACAATTTTCACAAGCAAGGACTCAAATTAATCTCTTACAACACTGATGTATTGTTTCTAGTTCTTTGGGACATTTCAAAGAAAATAATATTCTGCTTAAAGTTACATGCATTTTAATATCTAGTTCAATGGAATTGTTTCAGACAAAATCATATTCTGCTTAAATTTGCATGCATTTTCAACCACTTTGCAAAAAAAAATCATTCTTATTCATGTTAAGTTGCTATAAAATAATAGTATATTACCAATAATTGAGAACTCCAATTTAGTTAAACCAAAATTTGGCTCAGTTGGAGACCTTGTTTTGATTACTTAAGTATATATATTTTCTTAATTTCTACATACATTGTGGTTTTATTTGGAATTTTAGTTAAAAATGAATGAAGCCAGGTTTTAGTTATTAACTTTTTAAGCGTTCCAGGAAGAAGGCTGGGTTGTGTGTAGAGTGTTCAAGAAGCGAATGACTACAATGCAGAAAGTGGGAGAGTATGATCAGTCACCCTGTTGGTACGATGAGCAAGTTTCCTTCATGCAAGATCTTGAATCCCCCAGGCGCATTTCTCAGCCTTATGCATCATACCATCAGCACCACCCCTGCAAGCCTGAGCTCATGGAATTGCAATACAACAACATGCCCCACGATGCATTCCTCCAACTTCCACAACTTGAAAGCCCCAAAGTTACTCACTCAGCAGCCAGTTTGAGTTGCAGCTCAATTGTCCCTTTTGGTTATGAAAACAACAACAATGGAAGCACCTTGCAGTTCTCATCACTCACTCAGGAAGAACAGATACAATATTGCCACCAACAAAGTCAAAATTCCCTCTATTGTACCAATGATAATGCAGTTGACCAAGTCACAGATTGGCGAGTACTTGACAAATATGTTGCTTCTCAGCTCAGTCACAACCAAGATGTTTCCAAGGAGACCAGTTATTCTAATGCTCCTATCTTCCATGTGGCTGAACAAATTTCTATGGTTGCCAATGGATCCAAAAAGGAGCAAATTTCCCAGGAATATGCTTCAACATCTACCTCCAGTTGCCAGATTGACCTGTGGAAGTGAAATTATATATATATATATATATATATATATATATATATATCAACTAAAAGATATATGATGCATAATACTAATTATAGGAAGTACGTACAAGAATGTTGGAAAAAAAAGACCATAGTGTTTCTCCTGGTTGTTGTACATAATAAACCCAGATGTTTTATATATTATTAGTTGTTGAACCTCTGGAAGCTGGAGTATGGACTGAAATGTATCCATTAATTAGTTGCAATTCATAGTTGCAAAAGAATACTCCTATATATAGCAAACGAATTAGTGCTTTAAGGTCAACTCTACTCTCTACAGAGTGATCCATGGTGGGAAGAGTCCTGTGCATTAATGTTAAAAGTGATTTGTTCACTACCACTTAATTTTTCTTTTACAAAAGTTATATATGTATTCAGTTTGTACGTGAAACAGCCAATTACTTGGATCTATTAGAATTCGGAACTGTGAGAAGAATGAAGGTATTGAGACTCGAGAATCAAAACTATACATGCAAGCGTACAATTTCTGTATAGCATATATATAATAAGATTTAAAACTTTAAACACCAAGTTAAAGAGAGTAATCACTGACATTGGCTGAAAACCATTATCTATAAGCGCGCGTCTTCTTTCATTAGTTTTGTTCGTTCGAGTGGAGAGTCACACATCAAAATTTATAATGAGTGTATGCTTTTATAATTGGGAAATGCTAAATGACTCAAAAAGAATCAGACGAAAAGGAAACAAATAAATTTTATTTTAATTTTTTTATATTTTTTTTCTTTGTTTTTAAAGAGCCATTAGTAACCTTTTGTTTGGTTAGAAAGTTAACACATATTCTTTCACATCCACACTTTGTGTAGGAAAGACTTCGTAACATGGAGTAATGCTATTTACAATTACTCGGAAACGAGCTAAATAGCCTGCAAAAACTCGTATTTTGGTAAGCCATGCGAGTTTAAGGAAACTATCACAGAAGTTGGTAATAAGCTTTTGTTTCAGGGCTATGATGTACAAAAGCATATAAAAAATAAGATAGACATGTTTTGTGTATATGATTGGGTACTAATGGTTGAATTGCATTATTTTGTAAGAGCTATATTATTATTATTATTATTATTACAGACTTCTAAATAATATTTTTAAGCTTGTAAACTAATGAGTATTTAAGTTGATCGTACGAGGCAGGCCTAAGTTTTAAAAATAATATTTTTGAGTTAATCTTACGAGTCAGGCCTAAGTTTACCACTGTAATTATTGAGATTGTACATGTTTACCTAAACTCTCGATTATAACTCGCCAATAAATGTAAGATTACTTGTAAACGGAGTCATTCTATCAGAAGTCAAGTTTATACATTTTTTTTTTTAGGATTTGATAAATCTGATACCTTAACGCAAAAAACACATTAATTGTGTAGGAAGATTTCAAGGTGATTTCTTCTTCACATTGGAGTAGTTAGTTTAAAAGGATAGTGTTAGTGTCTCTGCATGTATCACAAACTACAGCGACACATAAGTTGTGGGATGATTCTAATCTAATTATTTTTTTCACATCATTTCTTATTATTCAAGAGAGTGATAGAAAAAAAAGAAAGATAAATGTAAATAAGATGAGTGATGTGATGGACAAAAACAAAAAGAGTTGTATAGTAAAATTACTTATGATGAGTGTAATAAGCGCGTGTTTCGGTTTTTGTCAAAGACGCACATGGAAGCTAGAGTGAGAAGTGTTAGACTCAATACAAATCAAATGGAGCAAAAATGTATACCCTAACATACACTAAGTTGTGTGAATATTGATGCATGTAGTACAAGAAGGGTTAGAACTGTTTTACCCTTTTTTAGTCAAAATTAATGGGGTAGTTTATTTTAAAATTACTAAAGTACTATATATATATATATATATATATATATATATATATATATATATATATATAAAGTAATCCTTAGGTTTGAATTTTTATTGCCTAAAACCAATATAACAATAATAACCAAGAGAAAATAATACATACACCTATATTGTGGTCCACTCAAAACGTTAAAGATATGTTATGTTGGTTAACTTAATCATATTATAATAATTTTTTATTAGTTTACCGTTAAAAAAAGCTTTACACTGATAATTAGAAAAGCTAAGCTAAAGAAAAATGTTTCATGCACACTTTCATACTAGTAGAGAGATGTTCATTTTCGCAGTGAGTAAGAAAAGAAAAGGAGAATGTCTTAAAAAATGTGATAAAAAGAGAGAAATCGTATCAAAATGTAGCTCTATCAGTCTTAAAAAAATAAAAACTATAGCTAAAAGGAAACTGGACTGTAACAGTCAGCGGAGATCCAATATGATCAATAAGTAGCTAATGAGAACGTTAATTAAGAACACAGTCTGGAAGCTATACCAAACTGTTATGGCATCGATAAAAGTTCAAGAGTTCAACTGTATAATTGAATGCAAAACTAAAACGAATATATGATCATATCAAAGTCTGGGAAATATACCAATTACAGGAACTCCTGAATCCAAAAATGCCGTTCTATATCAAACAAATATTACCTTAAATAAGAGTCAAATTTCGCTCCATTCTCAGGGCACGCATACCTGTGTATATACGAAGATCGCTCCTCAGCCTCTCTGCCAAAACACTCCTCCGTCTAAGACATGCATTTTCTTGGCATAACGTGCCACTTTGAGTACTCAGTGTGCAAGCTGTCAGACACGTCTCAAATGTTTCAACATAACCGGGTCGCAAGAAGAGTGATTAACTCATTCAAAAGTTCCACCAAGAGTGACGTGAGTTTTCAAAAGTTGTTGGTTTATATACCAATGTCAAATAAAATCTTAAACAACCAATCATATATGCGAATTATATTCAAGGACAACAAGTGGTTGTTTGTGTGGCTGTTATTGAAAATTGACGACAGGTAAAAATTCTTGTGTCGGAGTCAATTAAAGAAGCAAACGAAATTCCTTTCAAGTAATGGAACGACACAATGATTAGGCGTGCTCCCATAAACCTAATCATGATGCATGTTTCAACTCATAGTCAGAGTCTCATCACTTGCACAGAAAGAGAGGAGTGTGAAAGAGCTTAGCATGCTTGCCACAAGAATTCTCATATCATACTAGTGTGGATGAGGAGGGAGCACCGAAGCAGAACTTTATCAAGTGTTTCTTTCTTACTGGTTCTTACCTCATTAGGGTTTATCTTTTCATAATATTGCTTCACATGTTTTCTTGCGCACAATAGAGTAGATAGAGATAGACTAGGGTTCGCCCTGCAATTAAAGCCAAAACACCCAAGCCATGCGCGTTGATCACTGCCGTGTGTGGCTGAGTAAGTGGGATTATTAATATTTTGGTTATAGTACTTTGACCATGTTATTCAGCTCTATATGAAGGTAACAAAAGTAAACATCATTTTGTTTAGTTCCCCAACATTTTTAAACTCCCTCAGTTCCTTGCTAAGTAAAATAATAAATTCATTTTCATAAAATTTTGCTTATAAAAAGTTATTTAAACAAAAAGATAAACTAGTTAAAAAAATAAGAGAGAGAAGAAGAACGACATACTTATCGCTCATTATTTTTATTGGCAAAAAGAACAATTGCTGAATAATATAAGGTACAACGACTATCTAAACTTATATGCAAATAGAAATTACCACATCATTTTCATATACATAAGATTTGACGATCATAAAAAAAACCTTCGTCTTTATCGTTAACCATGATCATGATTAAATTTTATACATGATCATAATATAAATTTTTAAGCTTATAACAAACTAAATTCTCTTTTAAGTTACAGATTTAATTGATCCAAAGTTCATAATACACTTTAAATAATAGTAGTTATAGGACTCCCTACATTCTTAAATACTATTAGTCTTTTTTCAAAAAATTTAGTCCTTGAATATTTTAAAGTTTTTCTTGTCCATCAATGTCCTTTAATATGATCAAGACGACAAATTAATATTTTTCCATTTATATTATTATAAATTTTAATTAATTTTTTCTTTTATTTATTATTGTCAGTAGTCGAAAAATATGAGAATGTGTAGAGTGATTAACTATTTCAGTAAGTAAAAGTGAGAATATTTTAGTTTAAATATGTATTAATGAGTATTTCTTAATTACTGTATCATAAAGTCAAAATACTAGTATTTTGGAATAATGTAGGAGAAGTATTGATTGATGATATGCAAATTAATAAATATTTTTTTTTATAATTTACAAATAGATGAGACATGAATGATGAAGTTTTTAATTACAAATTTAGCTACAAAATATACTAACAAATATGCAAATTATTCTGTATTTTATCTTGTAAAATTGCATTTGAGACTTCAGAGGCTAAATCCTTGAATTAGTACAATAAATTATTATCATAGATAGGAATTGATGCATCTAGCCCCACACAGTTCCCGAAGTAAAGAAACCTTCTTCCTTAAGAAAACTAAATATTTTGTTAATATAAAAAAAAATAAGCTTTTTATGAAAAAAAAATAATTTAAAATTTTGAAATTATGATAAGTTCTATAATAAATTATAGAGTTGTTAGAATTCTAGACTATGTATTCTATATTTTAAAATGCAATTTGTACATTACAGGTATAAAACCCTTAAATTAGTAGATAGTCATACGAAGGAAATAGATACATCTAACAAGTTCAAACTTGGTCTTTTTGCAAGTCCTGCGTCAGGTTCGTCATCCTAAACACCACATCATGTTCATGAGTTTTGAGAAATCACCCACGGATAAGATAAAGGTGGTCTGGTTTTTCGTTGATTTGAGGCGTGTGTGTATATATATATATATATTCCTACCATCATTTTTCTAAGCCACTGAAAAAAGAATTAATTTTACAAATGATTGAGGAAGAAGGGGTCAAAATAAGTAATTACTATACGTAGATTACATCAATATTTGTAGTACATAGACAGTACTACGTACAAAATACTCAGAACCAGAAAGACAGGTGATATTATTTGTGGATCATGCTATGCATGCCAAATAATAGAGAAGACTTTGAGCCTTGAGGTGACGAAAGCTCCAATAAGAATTGGTGACAAACTTCAGGCCTAGCTAGGGCGTGGTCCCTTTACTTTCAAACAAGTAAAAAAACAGTGCAACCCCAAAACCATGAGCATGAAATTGTAATGCAAAGAGGGTACATTCCCTGTGTGACATGCTGGGAAAAAGCACACAAAGGAGACAAACAAGTAATTCACTGTTTATCATTGCTGTTTTACTCTTTTATGTTATTGGTAGTTTATAGATCCACTTGAAAGGCAAGAAGGCTTAGAAACCTCCTTCCTCAGAAAGAGGAGGTAAAAAAAATAGAAAGAAACAAAGGGTTTTGTAAAGACCAAGCAACATGATTGATGGTTAAGTAGGGTTGTTCAGATCTTGGGCTTGTGACATGTGAGAATAAGGGTATTCTTGACCACTGCATGTATCATTGC
The DNA here is from genome assembly GCA_016859785.1 of Macrotyloma uniflorum. Lineage (NCBI taxonomy): Eukaryota > Viridiplantae > Streptophyta > Magnoliopsida > Fabales > Fabaceae > Macrotyloma > Macrotyloma uniflorum. The sequence goes on from BDMB01000003.1 coordinate 1,175,927, forward strand.
GGGTTTTCATTGAATGATTCAATTTATGCAAAGGTACTTTCCGTGCAAGCTGGTCCTGCTGTTCAATAATCACCTTTGCCAAATAAGCCTGCATTCCACTACCTATTTCTTTATGCAAGATTTTCTTAAGAGAAATCCTATGTAAAAGAACATAAGAATAGAAGAGACTAATAATATGATAAAAGAAAAAAAAGTAAAAAATCATTCTTTTCTTTCACTCTTTTAAATCATATATAGATTAAATATAAGATTAAATTAATATATAAAAATAAATATAAATCTTATTTTATTAAATTAATTTTATGAGAATAAATTAAATTTAAAATCTTTTTATAATATCAAAATTTATCTTAACTCATTATCGGATTATTGTTGTCAGTCTACATTATGTATAAAAAATATAATTATATGTACAACCATATAAATATTTTTAGATTGTGATATCAATCAATTAAACATCATTTTAAATAAAAATTATTCTAAATTTTATGTTTAAAAAATATTTTAAATTTAACAAAATTATGATATATAACAATAGTTAAATAACAATATAAAAAAATGATATTATAGTTAAAACTTGTACGAAATATACAGCAATTTAGACAAATCGAAATATATTTTACATATATATAAGCACGTGTATTATATTTATAAAAATATATATATAATTTTTTAGTGTTGCGCAGGATAAGATAATAATTATTAATATTGAAGTGAAATAACATATTGCTATAAATTATTAATATTTATTTATCAATATAGAAATTTAAGACAGCTAATAACTGGTTTAGTTATACCCTTCTTTTTTACACTTATATAAACAAAGGATATAAAATAGTAAAAAAAATTGTTATAATAGTAATTAGAAAGATAAAAGTTATTGATTTTATGAAGGGTTATATCCTATTTTAATTATACTCTTTTTTATTGCACTTATCCTAAGCCATATATGTATCCTAAGCCATGTATGGGTTGAAATTATCCCTCAATAGCACCATAATAGAGTCAAACAAAGGTCTCACTCCAATATAAGCTTACTAAAGAGTGAGGCCCAATTTTTTGTGGATGGATGAATGTGGCTTTTGAATTGGATTTTATGGGCCAATCTCTCCGCTAGTATGTCAAGGCCTGTAATAAGACAGATTTTGAATTTAATACACTAGAACGGCTTCTTTTGCTATTGGACACGTTGATCCTGGTGCAGAACGCTTATTGATTTGTTACTTTTTCTTTTACTTCGTCAAATGGGGCTAAGCCCAAACATCATTATTTTTTGCTGATGTGCTCACAAATCCTACATATGAGATAATCATGATACTGGATTCCACTCCTACAGTGCAACTAATTCATTTCTCATTTCTTTGAATGCTACAATCTGAATAAACGTGAAAATATAGCATTGAAACACTTAAGAGAGGAAGTTTGATGAAAATAAATCATATCCAAAAATCATGGAAATCATGATTCATGATCATTAGGAATAATGAATCTTAGTTATGATTCATAAGATATTAATTTGAAGATACCTCTGCTTTTTACTATCAACTTAAGTCTCAATTTTATGTGGTGCACCATAGGAGGGGTTTGCAAATTCTTGTTGGTGTCATCTTTTGCATCTATTGTTGGTATCTCTTCCTTAACTTAGTGAGATTTGGATCTTCATTCAATAATATATGTACTATTAGTCTTTAACTACATATTTTCGCCATACATAGGAGGGACTTAAAGCCTTTTTAAACAACAAACTATATTATATTTTATATCAAATAAAGGTACTTTAAATCAAATATATTTATATCTTAACCTATTACAATTTCTTTAACCTATATGCACCAACGCTAAATTAAATTATGTTCAACAAATAAAAAACATGATAACTATAATATGTATTCAATTAAATGTTAAACCAGAATGTGGTGAAGAGAATAGGTATATTTTATATTATATTAGTAGTACAATTAATACATGTAACGTGTGTTGAAGAATAAAGATATATAAAAATGAAAACGAGTGTTTATTACTTTTATAAAAAAACGTACTGTGAGCACCGTCCTCTCTTTAAACTGTAATGTACTTGTGTCTGAGGGAAGGATGGAGGCAAACGGACACCACAGGCACAGGGCACTACTAATTGTAAGAAAAAAAGAAAAAAAAAAAAAGATAAAATAATAGTAATAAGAGCATAGCATGCACAAAACACAGCACAATGAATTTTCTACTTTATCGGTTTCTACACAACACATGATCTCTTTCTCTTTCTCTTTCTCTTTCTCTCTGATCTGAATGAACCTCATATCCTACATCTTCCATGAGTGCATGAGAGAAGAAGAGATTTGAAAGATCCTGATATCCCCACAACACAGCAACAAACAGCTCCTACCAGGCTTTTTTCAGACACTGCCTTTTCCTCCTTCGTACTTCTTTACACTCAATCAATATCTTAATTCTCAACATTATTATTATTATTATTTCACATAAAATTTAATATATCTTCATTCTTCATTCTTCATTCAATTCTATATTTACTTCTCATCTTTCATATATATATATATATGCCTCACCCTATCCTGTCTCCTACATATCCTTCATCTTTCGCCTGCTTTTTTCTCTTTAACCTTCTCTTTCATTTCATAACATCAAAAACATATAATAAAACCTTAATTCAAAAAATAAGAAAAAGAACAACTTTAAAACCTTTTTTTTTTTTAATTTGGTGAGGATTCTACGTCAATTAAAATAAAATATAAAGATCATCTTAAAAATTGAATTTGTAAATTCAGTTAGAGATTTAAACTTAAATATTAACTCATTATATAACCATTATTGTTGGACTTGTTAGTCTAATCTTACAAACTTCATGTTATAGGATTACGTTAGATTTAGACCTTAATATTACGATAATCTTTTAATTTTTTCTTTAATAAAAACATCATAATTTATATTTTTTTAAAAGTAAATGACTTTATTTTTAAATTAATTTTTTTTCAGTTATTTATAGCAAAAACTGAATTGAAACTATACATTAGTTGTTTAAAATTATCTTTATTGAAAATATTTTTATAAGTTTAAAAGGAATGAGCCTTATGTTTTGCTTAACACTTTATTAATTTTTCTTTATTTTAAAGTATTTTTCATTTAGAATATAAAAAAATATTTTCCCTATCTAATATTATATTTCTCCCTTTACACTAGTACTTTACATGAGTACTTAATAAGTTATTGAATCAATTCTTTACATGTAAGAAAAATCAGTATTCAACATCCATGGTCTAGTAATTATACATTAAGTTATTTTTATTTTTTTTATGGATGAATTATTAGTAATACTTCCACTTGTTTTCGTAAGAACCAAATTATATACATTTGGATTTATGCTTTTGTAAAATCAATCTATAATGTGACCTGTATTATTATTATTATTTTTTTTTTCACAAAAGTACTCTTAAGTTATCCTTTTTAATTTACTAAATAGTAACTGAAATACATATAATTTTTTGGACTTATAATTTTATTTTATAAAAGGTTATTTTGAAAATTCCAACAAAAATATTGGAAAAAGGAATAAAATTATGTCTCACTAATGTTAGAAGTAATTTAGAAAAACATATAAATTTAAGATAAATTAATTGATGTTGCTAACTAAATTAACTAACTTATTTATTCTTGATAAACTAGTGAGTTGAAAATTTAAAAAGAATCGGAAAATGAATATTACTTTTAAAAAAATAGGCAATTTAACCTTTTATTTATTTATTTATTTAAAGATAGTTATGTAAGTGTGATTATAAATTTATGTTAAATACTATATTATGCATGTTATATTTTTACCTACTTTTCTTTTCAAAGAATAAGTAAATAGAAAATAAAATTAACCTATCTTCACTTCTGTTTCCTTCTTGATTTAATTTAACTAACCTTTTTTTCCTCTAACTTTTTTTCGTTCTAATTCTTCTCATATCCAAGAATTGTTAAAATATACTTTTCATCTAAACAATAAAATAATATATATATATATATATATATATATATGAAAAAAGAAGTACAAAAACAAATATAGGAAAAAAATGTGTTTTTTTAACTCTTTAATTTGAGATAAAATAATAAAAAATAAAGAATAAAATAATATTTAGAAAACAATTTCTCTATTTTAATAGAGAAAGACGTGTTCATTGAAATGATAAATTTACTGTTATTGACCTATTGATTATATTCTAAAAATAAAGTTGTTTCACATAAATATATTCTATCTTATAATTTCGATTTTTAGTTAAATAAGAGAAATAATTAATTTAAAATATTTCGAATGCCGATCTATTTCTTCAAATTGAAGTAATTGCAAGTTACACATAAGCTTTCTTTAAATTTAAAGCTTTCATTACTTTAAATTAGGACATTATTCTAAGAAAAATAATGAATCTCAAATAAGAGAAAATAAGGTTTTTTATTTTATTTTATTCTCATTTTTATTTTTATTTAAATAAACTATTTTTTTACTTTTTTATTTTATTTTCTGCACATTGAAAACCAAGCATGTTGAAAGAGGAAAATTTTCTTCACGAGCATAAAAGATTTTCTCCGGTACATGCGCGTACGGTACATACAGAGCACTTTGGAACAAATGAATTAAGAGAATACATATAAATTACACACTGAGATACCCACTAGGGTTTCTTTTGGAAAATAAAAAAAAAAAATATATGTAAAAGCATTTCTATAGTCTGTAATTCCAATTAGGATGTGATTTCCGATAATTTACATAGTTTTAAGTTAAAATAATATCTTCACTGTTGTATAATCATAAAAAAAAAAAAACTTTAATAAGATAAGATTTACAGAAGAGTGATTAATAATTAAAAAAAAAATTGTTTTAAAATTTTAATCTAATAAATTTAAGTCAAATCAAATTCATCTAAGTGATTTTTTCGAATATTAAATTTATTATTTACCCACCTATAAATCTAAGCTAAAACAATGATATAATTTTTTTAATTCATAAAATTTTATGATGTAGTTATATATTTTTTTATCAATTTTATTATTTTTTTATTAATTTAAGTAACTACAGTAAAATATATTGTGTATAGAATTTTATAATGATATATAATGTCTGATTTCTTTGACAAAATAATGTACTATTATTTTTAAATTTTTTTTACATTCATATAAAAATTTATCCAATTAATTCAAACTAGACTAACTCATTTTTAATTGATTTGATGTAATTCAAATTATTTAAAGATTATTTGAAAAATATAAACAAATTAATTAGATTTTATTTTTGTTTAAATCAGATTGAAGATATCCTAATATACTTTATTCAACCCTAAATTTTAGCGTTAGTGTTGTTTATGGTCAAGTGTATCCAAAGATTGAAAGAAGTGGATATAAGAAGAAGTGAATAGTTTGTTTAAAAACCTGTGAACAGAAAAGAAGAGAAAGATGAGAGAGGAATTTTCTAAATAATGAAGAGGAGAAAGAAAAAGAGTGACACATGAAAAGATAATAAATATATAATAGTTAACATTCATAATTGATTAGGGATAAGTGTCTTTTTTTTTATATGATAATAATAATAAATAAAATTATTATACAGTATTTATACTTTAAAATAAAATAAATTATTTATAATAAATAAAAATATTAATTTATAATATTTTGTAGTGCTAAAAAATTGTCTTGTTGGGGATTTAGGTGGCTGGTGACCTTTGATTGAGAAAAGGTTTGGATTATTATAAGTTTGAAAAGGTTTGGTTTTTATTGATGGATAAACAAAGAGTATAAAAGATTTATCTTAAGTACAGTTTCTCTCATGTCATGCATGCTTAGTTAGGAGTGAAAGGTGAAGAGACGCGACCTTGGTTTGGTGGTTGAAGAGAGTTGTGGACTAATTAATTAAGTAGCTTCTGCTGAATTTTGACAAAACCCCACTGCCAAATGTGGCCAGTGCCTCTAAACTTCTGAACTCTGTACTCTCTACTCAGGTTTAATTGGTCACAAGCCCCTAATCTTACTCTACTTTCTAGCCTTACTATACCTTTTCTGCCACTACATCACCCTCCTTAATTGTCCAATTGGTACAAATAATTCCAACTTTATACCAACTTTTCGCCACCTACCTACCCACCCTTCATCTTTCTCTCTCCATCTAAAACATCCAAAATCAATCTATACAATTAAATCCCCATTTTCTTCTGCTTCCTGCATTTTCTTCTGTCTCCTCTTTACTAATTTTCATTCTCGGTATCAAACAAAGCATAGAAGGCTAGTGGTGAAAAAAATTGGAATAAAAAAGTATATTTTTTATGTCCGTTAAACAAAGAAATTTATGAATATATAAATTGATCATTTTCAGAAAAAGATATTATTACTTAAACATATAAGTATACCTTGAATATTTATATATAAAAATTGAAATAAGATTGTACATAAATAATTTAAAGAAAGGGTAGGTGTTTCCTATTGTTATTGCATTTTATAGAAAAATGTTCCCAGATTTTGCTCTCCTCATCCCCTGGCTGCTTTAGTAATGTCGTATGATGAAGAGGCAACAAGAATGACTTCTAACTCAATGGAAAGTTGGGAACAGCCCAAATGTTGACAAAACATGCAAGTACAATTTGAACTTGACTAGCTATTGCCACCAGTTATCAGTTATCACCGCGAGTACTAACAGTCAGATTCCAAATAATAGTAAAAGGAATAAAGAAGTGGAGCTAGATAGGAATAACTCACGGCATCAAACACACTTCTTAAATATTCAATTATCAACTTTTTTCTTCCAAACAAATCCTATTTTCACTACTTAATTAACTCATTTTCACTTTCTACTGCCTCTTTATTAATTATTATTATCATGCTGCAACACCATCCTAGATCAGGAAAAGAAGCAATTTTATGATTCAATATGTAACTAAAAAAGTTAAACGAGTATGCACGTATGGCGTTAACATTGTTTTATATTAAGAAAATGTTTCTTTTACAATAAAAGCGAGATAACTTTCACTATTCTCTTTGATTTTTGAAAAACATTTTTCTTTTCCCTCTCAAGATATTTAATGCTGCTTGCTGTTTGTTTCAAAGTTATACATTATTATATTTTCTCTGGCTTTTACGCTAATCATGAAAGAATTAGAAAAAGAAGAGAGAAAGTTTGGAATAAAAGAAATGATGTAATGAGCAAAACTTGGTAGAAAAATAATATTGAAAACAGAAAAAGACTAAATCTTCCGATCGATTTGAATTATATGGAATCATCTTAATGATATTGATATCTGATTGTAAAGGGCGAATAAAGGTCTCAACTTCCCCGTTAGGGACACATTTAATAATCTTGCACATAGAAAGCACTTGACCCATACCATATACAATGGATGATGACACGGTTGTCTTTTTTGGGATGAGGGAATCCCACAGGGCTTACATGAGCATCGATGGCGACGGTTCTGATCGGATCTCTCTCAGATCAATGGATCAAGATAGGAGTTAACAACCATCAATTTCACCAAATTTTGAAATGGCTTGATCTTATTACATTTTAGCAGAGTTATGCATACAATATACATAATTTTATTCTCCATATATTTCACTCCATTACACTATTTATTTTATTTTTTCATGTTTAATATATTTTATGTTTCTGAGATGCAAAGCAGAGGTGGTTTGTGAGGTTTGATGTGAAATTGAAATCACTTACATGAAAAGATTCTAACTCAATTAGCTAACATAAGTCAAAAGAAATAGAAATATAGGAAAGGACAAAGGTGGTAAGTAGCAAGAGGAAAGTCTGCTCGCTGAGATGTTTTTTTACTGACTTAAATGCGTATCAGTCTGTGTAAGGCCAGCGAGAGGGAGTTGTCAAATCACCAAAAGTAAACTTGTTTATCTCTTTTTCATAAATAATAATAATAATGTTGTTCTTATTATTATTATTATAATATGGTGTGCATGATGGTAGCTATTATGGAGTTTCTCTAGTTTCACTGGCTGTGGCTTGAATCATGCTTTGAGTGAGGAGCCCTAAGGAAGCGGAAGAGGAAGAGAAAGTGAGAAATAAGTATTAGGGCTCACTGGGTGGTGGAGTAGTGGGGTTTCATTCTCCTTTGTTCGGAAATTTAGGAAAATTGATTTTAAAATGAAAGTGTTTTTTTGAGAACGCACCACAAGACAAGACCCTCTTTAACTATTGAAAACAACAGGTGAGTGTGTGAAAGCTATATCACTCCATGCACACGTCCCTTTCTGGCTCCTCTCCCCCACATCTGCCGCTTCTCTCTCTCTCTTACACGCATACACATCGAAATGCCAACCACATATGTTTCTATGTTAATTATATAATAACTTCGCCATGTTCATGTACAAACAAATTAACCCCTCTTCCCCTGTACATAAATGATGATGATGAACTTGTGACTATCACATGAATCTATACATGATACATGCATGCATGCATTCATTCATAGCATCCATGTGAAGCTCTTGTGTGCTCTATAAACAAGAGCAATAAACAGAGAAAGAGAAGGGGTGAATTCTGTGCCTTTCCCTCTCTTGTATTATATCTATCAACCAGACCAGACCAAATAGATCAGCCTCTTTCCCTCTCACTCTTTCTCTGTCTCTCTGCACCTTTCTTTCACAACTCATAATCAAAAAAAGCATATCCAAGGTGTGGTGGTTAAGCTGTCCATCTATCAATCAATCAATCAATCAAGAGACCAATCATCAACCAAATATAATAGAACGAAAAAAGGGGGCTACCCAAAATGTCATCGTCTTCCACCACATTATCACTGGACCACCTCCCTCCTTCCGAACAGCTTTGTTATGTTCACTGCAATATTTGTGACACCGTCCTCGCTGTATGAACACATTTTACATTTTCTTACCCCCAAACTTCATTCCCACTTTTCCACCTCTAGGGTTTTTCTTCACCCAATGCCTGCTACCTCACCCACAACACGCTACTCCTCTTTTCTACTACTTTCTTTATCTTTCCTTCTCACCAAATTATGTATCATTTTCTCCATTGATCTTTCCCCCCTTTCATATTTCAGGTAAGTGTTCCCTGCACAAGCTTGTTCAAGACCGTTACTGTCCGATGCGGCCATTGCACTAACCTCCTGCCAGTGAACATGCGCGGGCTGCTTGTGCCGTCTCCCACTCAATTTCATTTGGGTCACTCTTTCTTCTCCCCATCCCATAACCTTCTGGTACTACTTATGTGAATCTATACATCACCATAGTTTTCTTTTTCTTTTCTTTTTTCTCATATTTAATCTTGTATGTTTGTTAAGTTAGTGTATATATGTTACAAAACTTTTACCCTCTTGTATAAAACAATTAGTTATTGATTTATGGACTAGGAGATAAAGAGGTAATATATTCCATTTCTGCAGGAGGAGATACCAAACCCCTCTCCAAATTTTCTCATGAACCAAACAAATTTAAGTGTTTCAAATGAGTTCTCTATGCCTGCTAGGACTGCAGCTGATGAGCTTCCACGGCCACCGATCATAAACAGACGTGAGATACAAAATCTACTCTTCTATTTTTTATTTTTTAGTTTTTATATTTATATGACTGAAAAGTAACTCAGATTTCTCTCCTTCAAAATTAAGATTCCCTTTCTTGTTCACCTATGATCTACCTTCAATAATGAAGTTATCTTTTAGATGAAAGCAACACTCGCGTAGTAAAACATACTGTAGTTTTTCAAAGGAAAATAAATCATGTCGTTGCTTTTATGGTCAATATTGACAGGACGAGTTCCTTTGGTAGAAGGAAAAGGGTCTTTTAAGGCTTCATCGCGACAGTGCCTAAACCCTTGTTTCCTAACGTACATTCCCTAAAAATATATCAATGATCCTAATAACTAATTAATGACAAGGTCTATGTAGAACACCATCACCCTAATTAAGCCTAGAAAAGATATTCAATATCTGGGGGAAGACTAATTAATGTAAAAGAACAGCAAATAGTATTACCTACTAGTTTTTCTGATTCTAGGGCACAGTCTGTGAGACGGTGTTTCATTTTATCAATAATATTTTAATTTCAGTTTGATTAATTTTTTGTTACAAGCACCGACAGAGATGAAGAAGAACATAGGTTAGTTTGGCGGTCATAAGTGGCAGAAAGAGAAAGACATATAGGGCAGTTTCTTCTCCCCCGGAATTATAGTTGCTTAAAACCTTTAACACTGAGTATCATAGATATGAATACAGACAGAGGCAGTGATGGCCCTTGCCACGGAAAATAGGGAATTTAAATAGGTAGATGAAATAGATAATGCAACTGTAAGTCAAAGGAAATGATTTTGATATATGACTGGGTGCTATTGTCCAGCTCCTGAGAAGAGACAGAGAGTCCCCTCCGCGTACAACCGCTTTATCAAGTGAGTATTCATTTTAAAGCATTCGTTATTATTATTTTTTTTTTTTTTAATTTTTGAACAACTTCATATTTATATATTAAATTTGTACTTTGTTGTTGTTAAAGGCTTTAAAGTTGAAGCAAATTTGAATGGTCCATGTATATTTCTGCAGGGACGAGATCCAACGCATCAAGTCTGTCAATCCCGATATAACTCACAGGGAAGCCTTCAGTGCAGCTGCCAAGAATGTATCATCCTTTTTCCTCCTGTTAAATAAATAAATAGAACAATGGGGTTCTTACGTACTAGGGTTTCAGAAAATTGAACGGTTAATCATATATATTTTCCCTCTCCAAATTTTGCATGCAAAGTTTCGTTTATTTATTTTAACATTGAAAGGGAATACGAGGGATGCTCCAATCCATTTACAATACAAAGTTTTGTTAATTATCTAAATATCTAACCTATACCGTTTATTCACAGAATTGTTGACATTTTTCACTATAAAAGGATGCATTTTTTTATACCAGTACACATGTTTTTAAGTAATTTTTTGAAGTACCTGGTAGTATTTTCTCCCCCTATTTCTAAAATGAAATAAATTAGTAAAAAGGTTTTTTAGTTCACTTTGAACTTCTTCTGATGTATGACGTGCTTTGTGTGTCAGTGGGCCCACTTCCCACACATCCACTTTGGTCTCATGCCTGATCAGACTGTGAAGAAGACAAATGTGTGCCAGCAGGTAAATTATCATGCACCCTCTTCTTGCAAAATGTTGCAGACAAAATAATGCATAACCCTGACTTTGATTTCTGAGTGTGTGGGTGTGTTTTTCTCTTTTGTCCAGGAAGGAGAAGAGGTTCTCATGAAAGATGGGTTTTATGCTTCAGCTAATGTTGGTGTCTCACCCTACTAATTCAGCAGTCTGTTTTCTCTTCAAGAAATGCAAGAACAAAAGTTTTCCAAGTTCATCAGCTCAGGAACTCTGATTCCTTAACTTAAATATGCATCTATTTGTGGCTCAACAGTGATTATGTTGATATAACTAAGGACTACTACTACACTATGACTAGCTCTTGGGATTATGCATGCATGTAGTTCTCTTATGATTAGACCTTAATTATTAACTTTCGTGCTCTTCAATTTCCCCAGTACTACTGCAGCTGATTTCTTATCTAATCAATAATTAATTAGCCATACTTTCTTCCAACAAGTATGCTCCTTTGTTTATTTTTCACACGCCTACGCTTACATATGTATTTTTTTCGTATACTTCAACATGTTAATTGATAAATTCTAAAGTCACCCTCCAAAAAATGAGGTGTAAGAAGGCAAAGAAAGATAAAGAGAAAAATTGACAAACATGATTAAAGATTGTGATTAAAAATGAGATGATACTGAGATAATTGAGTGTATGTGTATGAACATAATAGCTCAAGTTCTCTATATAAATTCATAGATGTTCTGGATCCAGTTAATTCGGATGGAAGACACAAAACATTTCTGATAAAGTGTGTCACTTGCATCATTAAGTTGAAAAAGATTATTAGATAATTAAGCTGTAAGTTGATTATTTCGGAGATATAGAACCAACACGTGGAAGAAAGTTAATTCTAGACACAAATTGCACGAGGTCTAACGTATCTCTCTCGAAAATTCTTTCTATAGAAGTAGTCCTCATCTCAGCATTTTAACGACCAAAAAGTCTATGACACAACCTGTTTCGGGAATTTTCTGTAATATTTATGCCAAAAGATCAATACTTTGCTATTACCCAAATGAGCAAAACAATTGACCATCTCTAGTCATTTAAAAAATTAATCTTAATGTTTGCTTCAAGTTAAATACAACTAGATTTATGCTAATGTAGTTAGTATAATGAGAGAAATAATCATAAAGTTTATTTATTTATTTAAAAAAGTTTATCATTACAAGGACCTAATGTAAGATACTAATAAAGATCTAAAGATATTGGGTTAAGTTCTCCAATAATGACACTATAATGGAAGAGAACCCTACGAGAGTCTAAAAAAGATATGAAATTCTTACTGAATCTTTTTTTGGTGGCTTTAATGTTTATGAAACTGGGTGTGGATGATCAAGTGTAGATGTTTTCCTTCTTCTGTATTTGATTTGGGTAGATTTACTATTTAGATATTCTGTACTTAATCAATTATCATTTTTTTATAGTTTAATTTATAGGCTGTTATATTATTATCTATCGGAATAAAAATATTTTTTATCTTTGAAATATATTGTGCTGGGAAAAAATCTTAACCCATGTTAAATATATAATAAAATAAATTTGGATTAGATTCTATAATTTTAAGTAAACTATAAAGTTATTTTTGGTAAAAAAAAATTATTTTAAAAGTAGTTTTGACATAATAAATACTATTTGAAAGTATTAATCAACTCATTTAATTAACTATATATTTGATTAGGCTATTTTACCTTTTAAATGTAAATTTTAAAAAATAAAAACTGGATAGATTTTAAAATTATAGATATAAATAAATCTTTTAAATAAATATTTTTCTATATGTAACTTTTAAAACATGATTTTATTTTTTTTATTTTAAAAAATTAAAGTTTCACTCCAATATCTTGTTTTAATTGGTGTATATTTTTTTAAAATCCAAATTACCCTTTAACTATATAATATACAAAATGACTCATGATAATGCTAAAAAATACATTTAAAACATGCACTTTTATATATATATATATATATATATATATATCACATAATCTATTTTTTTACAAAGATAATTGATTATTATGTGAGTATATTATAAAATGATATATTTTAGTGTTATATATAATCAATTAATGTGACAAACAATAATGTTCAGTTGATTAACAAGAAAAAAATTCTTAAATATTTTGGCGAATTGGAATGAATTAAAATCTTTAATTTAAAAAAAAAAAAACTAAAAAACAAACACATTAGAGAAACACTGTTATTTTTTATTTATAAAATCTTTTTTTTTTCATAATAATTATAATAGTAAAATAAATAATAATGATTATATTAATAATAATACAATTTTTCTTAATTTTTCTTAATAAAAAATCTATTTTATTTTTTCACTTATTTTTTTAATCAAATATCAATTCTTATATCTTTCTCTTTTATTTTTTTTACAATGAAAAAAAAATGAAAATTAAAAAGAAAATTATAATTTACTTATACTCTACTTTAAAATTAAAATTATTTTTAAAATAGAATTCTATTTATTTTTAAATTTAAATTAATTAAAAATGAAAATTATATATTTTAAAATGTGATTTCTTTTATTAGTAATTATTTTAAAACATCACTTTATCTATTATAAATTACATTTTAAAATATAATTTATTTATATTTTTAATTTTCTTAAAAATAATAATAATTTTAAAAAATTACTTGAAAACTCTAAAATCTTTATTTTTATATTATAAGCTAGTATATATATATATATATATATATATATATATATATTTACTCATGTATTCTCATGGATCACCTTTCTCTATTCCTCAGAATTGTTTTTTTTTGTTGCAAATTCGAAACATCAATGGCAGTCTAATAAAGCTAACAATCAAATCAACCAAGTCACCTGCTTTATAAGTCAAATCCAATTAATTTTTATTTTTATCTTTAAATTATGTCATACATGGTGATAACAAAAGAAATTAAGAAAGTAATAATTTTTTTCCAAAACTTTCTCATTTTCTTAAATAATAATTTTTAAAAATAAATAATAACTTATATGAAAATTAAGATTCATTTATAATATATGATGAATAGTAGTATTCTGGTTAAGAGAGAGCGAAGAGAAGAGAGAGTGAAGAAAGAAAAATGGAATTGAATGTGGGATCTAAAGACTGTGGATGTACAAGAAGAACTGTTTCCGTTATTTGTTTCTTACAAAAACCTCCAAAAGTTAGTACAGTCGAATCTGTTTGCACGAGCTTGCTAGCATGTCGGTACTGAACTTCGAAGTGCCGGTTCTATAGCTGCCAGATAAAACAATGATCCAAACAAACCAAACCAAAGAATGTGAAAATGAAGTCCATAGTTCAAATTTCACTCATATTTTACACATAAAATAACTTTTTACTATGAGAATTTTTTGCATTTCGGAATTGGGAGAGAAGTAAAACAGAGGAGTTGTTGGTATGCATTGGATTCGGTATGCATTGGATTCTACGTAAGAGTATATTGAATGAATGTTGATGGCCCAGGAAGAGAAGAGAGAAGGGAGAAGAGAATAATTAGATAGCACACACACAGTTGCAATTGTAATGAAGAAAAGGCACATCACATTCCACGAATGACTGCTAACAGTACTTCACTTTTTCTATTTTCCTAACAAAGCAAAATTGCACACTTTAGCTCCAACATCTTAACACGCTCAACTCTCAACTCTCTGCGCATGCATCTCAACTCAACTCTTTTTTTAGCCTAAAGCAAACCAACCAACTCCAATATAATTATATCAAAAGAAGAGAACTCAAATTACCACTTATTTTCTCCCAAAACTCCAACATATTCAACTATCCATCCATGCTTATTCACAAATGTTATATGCTTAGATTTCTATCTTCAATTCAAATCAAAACTTTCTAGTAGGTTTTAGGATAACATGTGTTAAGCTTTTTCAGATGGCTTCAAATGCATTTATCCTTTTTCTTAGTTTCTTTTAGTTATAGAGTTTTCCATAACAAATTCCTGTAGTACATATGAACATTATCCACATGAACATGCAGAAGAAATGAAAGTAGATGTAAGCATTGAACCAAGATACATGGAGCAACATGCAAGAAAACACAGAAAGTAGTGAGGTTAGGCATTTGGGGAACCCCATCTGGTGGGTGTTTGCTAGTCACCTACTTCTTTCCTACTTTTTCTTGTTTGAGGAGTATCATCATTCTTCTTCACCCTCATATCACATGTCTCTGCATAGTAGGATTCACATATAGTAGATATTGTCTTCAATTGTCAGAGACTCTTCTCTGCAACTCAGAACACTGTTTCCAACAATGAAACGTAGTAAACTTGTTAATTATGCACGGTTGACCAACATTTCAATTATTTGTTTTCATCTCTCTTTCTTTCTTTTTTTTTAAAAAAAAAAAAAAAAAAAAATCTATGTTTGCATGTGTGCAGAATATTGTAGAGAAAATATGTTTTTTTTTTTTTTTTTATTTCGTACTGATTCAACATCTCAACAATTTTCAAAATAAAGATTACAAGGAGACAGAACACACACTGTTCAACATAGAATGATAAATTGTAGTTTCTTATTTCCCAGCCTCATGTGTGTTATTCATAGATACTTTCTAAAATTTACAAAGTGAAAAAAGAATGATAACTTGTACTAGTTAGAAATTTATTCAAAATAGAGCAATTGATCAACATGAACAGAAAACTATGAAACAATTGCACTATCCACCAAAAAGTTTGAAATATTTGAAGTTCATGAATACATTGATCAAAATGCTACTTTAAAATGTTCATTAAAAATATTTTTTTTGAGTGGGAAAAGTAGTTGAAAATGTTGGAATCTAAGGATCTCACGTGTTTATTAGTTGGAGCTTTATTTGAATATAACATTGACAGGATCCATCCATTCATGGGATATGTGACACTTTTTCTCCAAATCTTCGCATGTGATTCATCAAAAGGATATTTCTTTTTTAATTAAACTATTTCTTAAAAATCAGGTTTTTAAGAATCAAATTTCTACAAAAATTTTAATTGAAATAAAATATTTTCAAATATCCTTATTTCAAAAATATCTTTGTTAAAATGGGAATACTGAGTTATTTAAATGAGTTTAGTGAAAATTAAAGTAATAATATTAATAGTAGTTTACAATAATTAAAAAAAATATTTTAAAATAATTTATTTTTATTAGAATCTATAACAATATATAAAGAATTTTTTTATATAATATTTTTTCATTTATATTTATTTTAGATTAAAATTATTTTACCCTTTTATCAAATAAATCACATAAATAAAAATATTTAATTATTTAAATTAAAATTAAATTCATAACAAGATCATATATTTAATATTTTCACTATTTTTTTCTTTTACTTTTTTACTTTTCTCTTTTTTTTTAAATATTTTTATTATTTTCTCTCTTCAACTTCCACTATTCTCTTTTCAACTTTTTTATTATTTTATTAACTGTTTTATCTGAATATGGGTGTTATTGTCAAATAGCAACTTAAACGCAATTCGTTGTTTGAAATTCGTTGAACTTAAAAAAATGCAGATTTACAAGACAATGCCTGTTTCTGCTAGTCTAAATAAAAGGAATATATTTTTTATATTTTTTAATAAGTGAAAATAGGTTTTAAATATTAATAAGAAAATTAAAATTAATTTTCTTTCCCCTCATTTAAATTTTAAAATTCTCTTTATTTTTATTTTAAATTTAAATTTTATTTATTTATTTTTTATAAAGCAAATACAAATGATCTCTTAAACTAACAAATGGGTTGGGCCTAAAAGATAATTCGTTGAAATTAACATCTCTTTTAATACCTCTAATCATATTAAAAAAAAGGTATGTTTTAGAACATTGTAATTTTTTTAAAATTTATTTTTAGTCTTTATATTTTAAATTGATAAATTTAATTACCTAACTTTTAAAAATATTTTATTTTAATCATTTTTATAATTAAATATAATATTTAATAATATTTTTTATCTTAATACAAATATTAAATATAATATTTAATAATATTTTTTTATCTTAATACAAATATTAAACATAATATTTAATAATATTTATTCACTTTCATAAAATTGATAAAAAAAATTAAATTCACATGTTTTTTTAAAATTTGAAAATTAATAACCTATTTTTAAAATATAGAAACCAAAACCAAATTTGATAAAAATTACATTATATATTAAAAAATAAAATAAAATGAGATAAATAAATAGTAATTATTTTTCAGAAAGAAGAACTTGAAAATTTTATTTACTTTATATAATTAAAATTATACCAAATAAATATTTTTAAATATATAAATATTAAAATTAAAATTATAAAAATTATTTATTATATATATAATTATACTTAGGATTTATGGTAAACAATGTATCCTCATAGAAGTTAATTTTACTTATTGATAATTTATTTAAAAATTATTGAAATTGAAGTTAATTTTAAAAATTGAAAATATAGATGGAAAGAGATAAAATGTTAGGAATTTTTTTTTAAAATAAGTATGTCAAATAGTGACTAAAAACTATGATTGAAAAGTTATAGTTCAAATGTACTTATTTTAGATCATTACTCTAATTTGTATAGACTGATGATTTGAAATAGTTATGTTGAAGAATAGTTTTTCTAGTTAACATTATTCATTGAGAACATTTTTATAGATTTTCGTAATCTTTTTTATCTCTTTTAAACTATCATTTTTCATGTCTTTAATTTTAATTTGATTGTCAATATTCGTTAAGAAAAAAAGTAGTAATTAAAATTAACATTTTATAAAGCACATTTTTTATTATAAATCTAAATATAATCTATATATTTATTATAAATTTTAATTATGTAAAATGAATATTTATTACAATACACAAATTAAAATAAATCTAAATTATTTTTAAAGTTTTCATGGTCAAGGTATTTATTGGCAATAAGAAGATGGTTATGAGCAAGGAAATGTTTTTGACAGTTGAATAATAAAAAACACAATTAATCAGAGTGAGTCAAAGTGTTGAGAAGATAGTTTAAAAACTATTTCGAAAAATGCAATTGTTATCATAAGTTGATTTTCTGCTGCAACAATTGGAGCCTAGATAGGATTTATTTTAACCAAAATGCTAAAATATAGAGTGGAAGTATTTGCTACAGGACTGTACTGCCGACAAGATCCGGAAATGTCGTCCACATTTTTTGGTTAATTTTTACGACCATGTTAAACATGGTCTTTTACTTTCCTGTTCTTTTTTAGGCAAAATCATGGTCATTTTCATACTTATACTTCTTTTTCTTGGGTCACAAGTTCAGATAAACTTTATCTATTGAGAGCTGAAATTGTGATTGAAAATTCATGAATTATCATCACTTCCAACTTGAGGGCAAAAAAACAAGCTGTAACGGTCCCTCAACGACAAAAATTAGCCATAACAAAAGTGAACAATATAGAGAAGAGTGAAATGATTTTTAAAGCTAAAATATAACATCTACCAAGCTCAAATCAATAAGGCGAATCCAGCTAAATTTGTCCATGCAAACGTACAAGAGAAAAAAATGTTCGTTTTGGTCGTGTCATTATGTCAATTTGTTGTTTCCCTTTTTTCTTGTTTTTTAAAGATATGCTAGCTAGATCATATCTGTAAAACAGCTAGAGAAGCATCTTCTGTTGGGTCCATACATCTTTGAGCTTGCATGGCTACAAATTACACAAATATAAAGATGAAAGGAGGAAATTGACCACGATGGAAATCTCGTCGGCAGGTAAAGTTACATGTATGGAGAGAGTGTGATTAATTGTCATTACTACATCAATTATAGGCATTAAAAGAATCACAATTCCCAATAAATTAAACTCGGAACCACAAGCATTAAGCTAATAGGAGGAAGAATACAAGTCAAAAACATTAATAATATAAACAAGACTTACAAAAAAACTAAAGAACTCAACCACAAACCTCACCCACAAGCCAAAAAGTCCACCAGCAAGCAACTAAGAGAGGATGATCCGGACTATGCTTTTTACTGGAATATGCGGATCCAGGCGCATATAATCAACCAGGTGAAAAACAACTTCAGTGTATTCCCATTGATTGATGATGCAGCAGAAGAAATAACTTGAGGCCTGAAGAAAAACAAAAAACAGTTGGCGTCAAATTTAGACCCATCCATAATCTAAGTTAATGGAAGAGAATGATTTGTAACATACTTCTGCAATTTACTGAGGGCACCACAGAAAAGGGCATTATCTGGAATGGGCAGCTCAGTCTTGTTAGTAACCTCTGGGTTGACAACCCTGACATATGTTTCTTGACCAAGGTACCATGAATCAAGGTTTTCTGTTCTGAGATTCCATACTCCTACGTTGTCAAGAGAAACCAAAATTGCTGTCCATGCTCCAGGGTAAACCTGAATGAGAGGCATTGAAAACAAAAAGAGGTGAGATTATATAACTTTTAGGAATCATAATAGAGCAGCAGTTATATTAAGGTACATGAAAGATGCCTGAAAATACTAGGTTCAATGATTCATTGAAATGGTTTAATACATACATTGTTAAACCATCTATATTTTGACCCACAACCATACAAATAAAAAGAAAAGTCAAATCATTAAACAATACTGAATGATAGCATCAGTTATGTTCAAGGCACTAGTATGTGAAAAACAAACTTTAGAAATGGAACTGATTAAGAAGCAATGATAGAGTCACAGATTACCCATATATTAATGGCATAACTCAATTCTACATTTCATCCTAGGTTATGAGTTCTGTATGAAAAAACTAGTATGTCAGTCAGTAACGTGCTAAACAGGAATTATTAGGTTTACAGTTGCAGCAAAAAAGTTCCAACGTTTCAATCAAATGCCTTGAAACAAAGACTTCACCAGGAACATGAGTGAGAATGTGAAATTATCAACATAAAAATTATGGAATTATATGAACAGCACAGAAGTTCAGGAGGAGTCAAACACACAATCTAAGATAAAATTATACCTGAGCTGTAGTACGAGCTATTCCATCCCACTTGTTATATGTGCCCCTGCTATTCTCAGACCAATCACCATAATCCATCCTGCAGCCAACATATCAAGTTGTGTTATTGGTTCCTGAAACATGGAATGGCACTTAAAAGGGAGGGAATTAGTCTGTACCCCACTACAAAAAATGCATATCCACTCATGTGATAGGTATGCATCTTAGTATCATTGTTCTGCAATATAACTTCCATAAATCCTCTATAAGTTCCATTAATGACTGATGTGTCTGCACGAGGTGGTCCGGTAATAGGCTTGGTGGGGAAATCAAGCTTGTATACTCCCTTTAATTTGTACTGGTCAGCAAGCCTGATCGGAGTGGAAGGATTGACAAAAGAGACTCCACTGACTGTTGCGCGCCTCTTCCCGTTAATTTTCTCTAGTGGTTTATTTTTTAGTACATATATCTCAGTCACATTGATGGAACCATATCTGAAAGACCCTTGTGGGTTAGGACGAGCACCACTTGCTGATACATTCCATCTACACAATTAACCACAGAAATGCAAGAGTGAGTGATGATAATTCTTTATTTCTCAAATTTGTAATCTAATCTACATATGTTATAGTGGAATTATCATTCAATAATAATATATTAAAGTTTGATATTTGCAACTAAAACACATTTAATGTATCATACATTTGAGACTCAACAAGTCTGAAAATTGATAACACATCTTAAAATTTCTTAACTACTCAAACTTCCAAAAACAATACAGAAAATCTCAATACCAAGGATAATTGTTGTTCAATTTGACAGTATCCTTCAAATTGATGTTTGAAGCATGAATAAATGAGTATATAAAATTGCATCACAGACCTGATGGATCTTGCTTGGTTCATTGAGTAAGTTTTATCAAATTGATCGTCAGGAGCCGGTGGGAGAGGACCACGGGCCTTCCCCTTGGAATTTGTATAGCGCAAGATAGCAACTCCAGTAACTCTTTGCCAACGTGATTCATTCACAAACCTGGCACTTGCTACAATGTAGTAATCTGTGCTTGCATTCTGGTCCATGGTTACCAGAAAAGAATAAGATTGTCCAACATGAATATCTAAGCTAGTGTAGTTTTGTTGCACCGTGTAAGACCCTTCTGTCTCTGCTAGAAGTAAGTTATGACTCTGGATCCTGAAATTCAGACTTGTTGATACTCCAACATTATGTACACGAAGTCGGTAAGTTTTTCCTGTTGTACATCATGTGGTGGCCATTAAAATCATTTAACAGGTAAATCATTATAAAAAATGCCATAACACCAGACCCAAAGTCATCCAAAGAAACAAATTATAATGCATACAGCTGTGTTAATCACAAGAAGCTTTTCTTTCCAATATGATAAACATCTAGAAAACAGTTGTAATCAAATTACCAAGTTGTGTTGGATAAACTTCTTCGTAAGTTAAGAAAAAGAAAAAGTAGGTAAAATAGATTTGTTTCTTCCCTAAACTAAAATTAACTTGTACATCATCTTTTGGAAGGTTAGATGAGAAAGTGTCTATAAAAGTTAAGTGTATAAGCTGATTGTAGCTTATGAGAAAAACTCAATTCATTTTATATTTTTCTCTTATTTTAGAAAGATTTATCCAACAAAACTTGCGCACACCACTACAAGAAGACAGACTTCGCTTGTTTTTCTCACAATTCAGACATGCGTATTAGTTAAGGATTCCATGTTTATATCCCTAACGAAGAATAACATTAGAGAAACTGCATAACAAATTTAAGTTCCCGCTTTATCGCGTAGGAATTAAATTTCTTCCAAGAACCTACCAGGATGGACTTCAATTGTTTCGTAATCAATGCCATCTGGAACAAGTGTATCGTTATATCGGTATGGGCCTTTGCCATTGATGAGAACACCATCCGGCATACCAAGATCTTTTCCATCATCAAGGGCCTTCCTCATATCCTACATTCCAAAGCAGAACCAGTAGCAAACAGTTTAAATCATGTTATTTCCTGCTCAAGTATGAATCGAATTGTAGCAGAAAGTCAGGAGTTTCCAAAAATTAAACTATCGCACTAACCGTATGGTTGCGGGTGTACCAATCTCCAATGAAAACGACAATGTCCCCATGTGGGGTATCAAAAGGAATAGGAATGATGTCTCGGTTGTTTATAATGAAACCCCCAAATCCACCAGCAGCTCTCTGAAGATGAAGGGAAGGGAAGTAGAAAAAGCTTCCAATCTGATCCTTGACCTGAAACTGGTAAGTCCAGTTCCACTTAGGAGGAATAGGACAATTCGTGCCAAGAACACCATCTTGCCACGAACTCCTCCTTTGCTGAATCCCAGACCTGTCTCATGAAAGTTCCATAAGTTAAGCTCAGTGAACCAAATCTAAGCTTAATATGAAGTTTTGAAACTGAACAAGCGAGCACAATACCAATGAATAAGGAGGCTCTCGTCCAATTTGTTACGAACATTGACAGCAACATTGTTGTTTGTGGTAACATTGATAGTAGGACCTGGGAATTTCTTGTTGATAGCAATGACCTGCAAAAACAATGCAGACAAGACATGAGGGCCAGCACCAAAATCCCATGACACTTTCTTCCTACCCACCTACTAAACTCTTACTAAGTCAAACAAACAAACACCTCATAACGGCATTCACACAAAAACCCTTCACAATTTCAAGTGTTAAAGTATCACATTACTATCTACCAGCGTCCCATGACGCAGATCTGCAAATAAAGCTTGGGGTTTTAAAAGAACAGCAAGAGAGAGAGAAAAAAAGAATAAAAACCTGCTGAGGAACTCCAAGAGGAGAGGCAGTGATGTAAGAGACCTCAAATTCGTAGGGAACAAATGGATCCGCAGCGGAAGAAAGGGTGAGAAGCAAGGAGAGGTTGATGAGAAAGAAGAAGAGAGCTGTAGAAGAAGACATTGTGTGGAACTTTGTGGTTTTTTTTTTTTTTTTTCCCTAAAGGACCCTCAAAAAGGATTTAGAGGCAAGCTGAGAGTAGCTTTTTCCTTTTCTCTGATTTTACATTATCAAGCGAAATTAGAAAGAAAGAAAGAAGATTTAGAGAGTGGTAGAGAGCAGAGAGAAGAGAGAAGAAGGCCTGAAATCCAGCAGCAGTTTGAGGTGTGGTGTGAAAAAAAAGTGAGTACGTAGTAGCCAGACACTGCAAGTAGCTGAATCAAAGATGACAGCCAGTAGCCAGTTCACACCTTCTCATTTGTTTGTTCGCTACTTCACTCACTCTTGTCTCTCCTAAATAATAATAATAATAATATACAAATTTAACTTAGCCATGCCATGGCCTCACAGTGCCACTGCAATTACATATTATTAGAGAAAATGTAAGAGTGGTCTAGAAGAAAAAATTAGTTTTAATATTTAATGATTATTAGAGATATAGATATAGAAGAGATCAAATAATAAGTATGTTTTATTAGGTGTATGAAAAAGTGAGGTATTTATTAAAAGAAGAGTGGTCAATAAAGTAATGTGGAAGTTCAACTATAACTTATTATTTAATATATCTATAATATCCTTTTTAAAATCTGACAAATTGATTTAAGCGCCCATTCTTTTGCATAAATATACAGAACCATAATAAAATTGTTCATATTTATAGCCGTTGTTGGCACTGCAGTGTTCTTTGTTGTGTGGGTGATGTAGTTCTTCTATAAATAAAGAAACGACATAGTATATATGCATTCACAATTTGTTTTATTCGATTATTAATTAATTAATAATTAATTAAATTTGGTGTTTGATGAGGGGTCACTTTCCGTTTTGGTTTGATAGTGGCAACGCCGTAAATTGCGTTACAACGGTCGGATCTCTGCAAAAAGCGCCACATGCTTGCCAGCCGGGAGCCATTCTACAAGTGGGGCCCACTACTCGAGGCCGTGTGGGGCCAACTCTCTGCTCCGCGTAATTACCGTATGATCCTCACTTTCTCGTTTTGACTTACCTCAACGGTCCCTGATCATCATCATGATGCACACCACGTGAGTCCAGCCACGTAAAGTGTTCGTTCAATCACACCCTCAATCCCTCTCAAACATTTTCTTTTATTCTTATTAAGGACAAATTTTGATTTTGACGCATTACACACCCTTTCCTTCCTTCTCTGCCAGTTAATTAGTTAAAAAACTCATAACGGTTTTGCTGCAAAGTAATAATATCTTTTCTGTCTTTGACTCATGCTAGGTTTATTAGACTAATTCTCCACACTACTATTTTACAATCTAAAAAGTTCTTCACTCTAATTTATCACACATTAAAATTCACTTTTGTTTTTCTTGATGGCAAATTTTATCACAAGAATTATTTTAGATAATGAAAGAAAAACACTGTCATTCTGTGTATTTTCGACAGAGATAAATAAAAGATTCAATTTGTTTTTCTTTTGAATGTGAAGTAGCCAAATAGGTAAGCATTAAAAATTGGAAAACGTGTCATGATTCAAGAGGTATACAAATTATTACTTCAGGCTCTAATAGATATATATATATATATAACCTTGTGGAAAGAACTAGGACCCTCCTGCAACTAACATCATGATGATCGTGAAGTGACCTATCTTTTTTCTAGTAACATGTGCAGAGTTAACTTGAAACATGAAAAAAAATATATGAAATTGGTCAAAATCTTCTTGTAAAAAAACATACATATGAGTGTTATAAAGAATAAGAAACCACCCATGAGTTATATAACTCGATTTAAGATTACTGATAAAGGTGACATTTCAACCAACACTGTCAGTTTTCTAGCCTAATCAGGTAAATTCACAAAAACAAATTGAGAAGAAGAAAGCTGACAGAGTCAATAATTCAGGAAAATTAGCCTGAATCTATAAACTGTTTATGTATTGCAAGACTGACAAAAAGATTTTATGCTTGTCCTTTTAATTAAAACCAGCTGGATGCTTGAATAATGTATCATTAGATGCACACCCTGTTGGATAATTAAAACTTGTTTACAAAAATTAATAAACAAAAAACCTTTATTCTATTTTTTCATTTCATTCTTATGCTCATTGTACCATTTTATTTCATTAATAATTAATATTAATAAAATATTTAATTATTACAAATATTATTTTCTATCAGCTTTTGTTTTAGATAAAATATTTAATTTTGTTTACTTAAACGATAGAACATTACTTAAAATAAATAAGAGTCGTTAATGTGGGAAACTGAGTTGGTAATTAACGGTGCAGCGGTGGATAGCATGTGGAGATAATTTTGTTGATGCTTTTCCTAACCAAGTACGTAAGTAATGTGTCTAAAGTCTAAACATTGAAACATGAAATAACATTTTTTAAATAATTTTGAAATACAAGTTTTGAAGGGTCATGTGATTGAAAAATGCTATTAAAAGCGTATTGAAATGGGACAACAGACTGTAAAGTTGGTGGTTGGGAATTATAATGCTATTCTACTCCCCCACTCCACATCATCCAAGGACCCTCACCAAAGCCTCGAGGACTCTTGAATTCAAAATATTAAAACATAATCTATCATAGTATTATATATGTGAACCAATTTGATCAATTTTCATAAATACACTCTTCATCTATTTGGTTCGAAGATCTCCATCATGGATATTCTTCAAGGATGTTTTCATAATAACAAAAACAACCATGAAAACAATATTTGACATGATGCTTAAGACAAGATACCACCAAGTACTTCAAGATGTTAAAAGGTCGATCTATAGTTAGAGTTATGTTAATTTTATACTCATCAATTTGATAATTAATCAAGTGGCTAATGAATTATATAAAAAAATTAATATTAGGAGATTTTTAGTAATAGAAAATAAATTTATGTTAGAAAATTTTTTCATATAAAGATTCATCTTAAGTTTGAATTCATCACCTACTTTTCATGATCAAGATGATATATACTTATGTGAAACTTATATCAGAAAATTTTTGATTACTTAATATCCTTATCTATTATTCTTTGTATGATTTAGAGTCTTTTACCTAATTTATATCAACTAGACAAATGAGATTTTGATATTATTATTAGATATTGAAGAAAAAGATTAACATTAAAAGATTTTTACCAATAAATAATATATTATAATTATATAAAAAATATATAATTTCATTTTTTACTTAAGAATTTATATTTTTTTAAGTGAATTTTCAGTTATTTTTAACTCTAATAAAAGTAAACTTAGCATATAAAACAAATGTTTTAAAAAATATACGCGTATTGAAATTGAGGACGAATTGATAAAATAAAGTACTGAAAATGACACCCAAATAGCAGGTTAACGGAGGAAGAAATTTTGGGGTGGCTTGGCCATTCATTTATTTCCCATAATTCAATAGATTCGTTGTTTATTTATCATCTAATAATAGTTGAAAATAAATATTGTTTTATAATTATATCTGATGGACCTCCATTGGAAATATAAAAATAATAATTGACAAAAAAGTTAATATAAAATATTTGACTGAACATGGAACAAAATACTAAACTCGAGGAGTTTCTGGCATAGAAGCTTCAATATGAATGTAGAAGAAGAGTGAAGTTGATGCATAACTTGTTATAAGTGTTGAACTGAACACAGTGAAGTTGATGCATAACTTGTTATAAGTGTTGAACTGAACACACCTTTCATAATAATTTAGGAACGTGAACTTCTGAGAATATACACTATGGACAATATCATATGTCCTTCCATTTTTATTCCAAGTGGATTTACTTATTAATTCTAGTATAAGAGAATTAATTTTCATTTTTATTATTTCTTTGTTTATAATTTAATAATCTAACTTGATTATTCATCTTAATTATTATATTTAAAAATAATAATAAAAATAGAATAATTCTCTTATAATTATTCTTGAAGTAAATTATTTATTTATTTATATATAATATAATATAATATAACATGTATATTACATTAATATATAAAGAAGTTTGAATGCTAACCTAAATTTGTATTTTTATTGAGAACAGTTTAATGGTGATTATTATTATTTAGAGTTTTTTCGATCCAGTTTCTAGAAAATTATTTTGTGAGAGTTAATAAATCTACTTAATAGAATAATAAATTTATAATCCTCCAATAACGTATATAAACTTCTTAATGAACTATTTACTTATAATTAATCCAACTTATCACATAACCAGTTTTAAATATTCACAATTTATTTAAAGATAGAAATTGAATATTTAATCATCGATTAATAAAATTTTAAAAATTATTATAATTATTGATTGATACGAATTCATAACAAATACTTTAATTTCATTAACTAACAATTAATTATTAATTATTAAATTACTATATTTAAATAAATTACACATATTTCATTAAACTTGTAAGTGGGCCAATTATATAAGAATTATTTCTCCGCTTTTTATTATTATAAGAAAAAAAATTATAAAAAGTATCTTTAATATAAGATACTTTATAATTTTAATAAATTTATTTTTTTAATTTTTATATTTCTATTAAAAAAATATTATATAAATTGTTGTTATATATATGTATATTATTAACTTATTTAATGATGATTAATGTGAGAAAAATGAAAAATGAATAAAAAGAATCGATAAAATTATATGAATTAATTATTTTTCTTTATTTATGTGATTTTATTCAAAGTTATAATAAGAACAAGAAGGACTAACTTATTGAAAGGTCCGTAGAAAATTATAAGTGTGATTAAGAACATTTACCAAGTATAATTCTCACAAAACAATTTTCCAGAAAGTGAAAAAAAAAAATTAACAATAATTAGGATTCTATCATCTTCAAATTATTTTCACTTGGATGCAAATTCATATTAATCATTACAAGAAAATTGATAAATATACACAAATTATTATTACTCACGGATTTTAATATGTGGGTATTATAACGTTTCCCATGGATTATTCCATAAGAAAAAAATATTTAATCATTGACGTTAATATTTATGGGTCAATTAAGACTATTAGGTATTTCATTACTTTTATATATCACTTTACTTTATATGGATTTGAATAGATAACTTTTTTTTTAGATAAATATATCTTTTTAAAAGCTTTTAGATCCTTTAAAATATTTTTTGAATTAAAAAGAGAACAGAAGATTAAACATGTAAAATCTTATAAGGAGGAGAGTATTATGGTGACTAAAATGAAACTAGAAGAAATTCAGGACTATTCGCTGGATTTTCTTGATGAATGTGGAATTGAGGCACTGGTTGTAGAAACCAAATCACACATTCTTATTTTTTACTTGCAAACATTTTAAATCAAACACATAATCTTTTATTATAATTTTTCGTAAATCAAATATAAATAATTTTAATTTGTGTTGGGACAAAAGCTTCTAAAAAGATTCTTAAGACCCAAATCAACATTTTTGGGAAATTGGATAAGATTATTAAAATTAAGTAATGGACAAATATGTTGCTATGATAGAATTCATAGTATGAAGCCCAAAAAATGGATGCACCCTTAAGGGCCATTACCCCTATCTATAGTGTGCTCTTTATCTTGTGCAACTTCATTGCCTTTTTCTTAAAAAATAGTAATATATAACAAAACTAGAGATAAAGTAAAATATAAGTCCGTTATATACATCTACAACATCGATTGTACATTTTTTTAATTAACAAAAATTAAATTCAAATATAAGCTTTTCAAAATTTAAATTTTAAAATTTAATAATTAATATTATTTTATTAAAAAATATATTTAATTACAAATATCTCATTATGTTTATTATTGACTGAAATACTAACAGTAATAGAATCAAAATTAAATTGTGTTTTTCTCTCGTCTTCTTTTTTTCAGAAAATTGTTTTGCTCTCTTTACTTTAAATTGTTAGATTATTTTCTTTGTATTTTAAAATCATATTAAAATTTATTTTTTCATACTTACATATAATATTTATCAAGTTTTTTATCATTATAAAATTGAACAAATAATTAAATTTAAGTATATATTTTTTAAGTTGAGGATTTCATCAAATTAAAAATATAAGAATTAAAACAAAGTTTACTTAAAAATTTTGGGATAAAAACACTTTTCCCTCTTAAATTAAACAGATAACAGTAGTTATTTTCGTTCATTTTTTTTTTTTTTAAGTTTATATTTTGATCCTAAAAAGAATAAACTTGATAATTATGTTTTGATATTTTTTAAAATTTTATTAATTTTTATATTATTTTACTAGTTTCTGTTTGGTCTATTCTTCAACATGATATATATAGGCCAAAAAAATTAATATATAAAATAACGTAAAAGATTTTTACACAGAGAATTGGAGAACATCAACATCATATTTTTCATATTTGTAAGAATCATTACACATGATATGATAAAATTACAATAAACTTCTGATAAAATTGGGCAAAAATGAAGGAATGGGCATTGAACAAGAACCCATAACTTAAATCTGGGTTTAAGGGAAGGTCATTACTGATAAGCACAGGTTGGCAACCCAAGATGTTTTCCAATCCTTTGTGGCTATAAGTCTTTTATCCCCAATTTGAATTTTTAACTCTTCTGATCTGGGTGGAATGGATATGGGCGTATAAATGCAGAATTCATTTGCCAAACTTTTAGTGAGGCTGTCACAGTGGCCTCAGTAGCAT
Source organism: Macrotyloma uniflorum (assembly GCA_016859785.1). Classification (NCBI taxonomy): domain Eukaryota; kingdom Viridiplantae; phylum Streptophyta; class Magnoliopsida; order Fabales; family Fabaceae; genus Macrotyloma; species Macrotyloma uniflorum. Next base: position 1,205,623 of record BDMB01000003.1, read on the forward strand.
TGTTGAACAAGAACAATCTAGCAGCTCCATAGATTGCCTTTGTTGGATAAACCCGAGATGTCACACACGTTCTTCCACCTTGAGCAAAGCTTTCAACAATAGAATGGTCCACCTAAATTAATTATCATCAACATTCATCAGTTATTCTTGTTTGTTTGTTATATGCCTAAGATATGTGCTTATCTGAGCATCAAAACAATAGAAAACTAAAAGGAACAACTCAATTACCAGCATCCTTAAAGAAAACTTTTCGTCTTTAAGTACTGGAACAGCGCTCCCAAAGATTTGCTTGCGAACATCATTTGCCTGAGAAGACCTACAAAAACAATGTAACAATGTAACCTTATTTTATGTCTCGGATTAAGCTACCTCAGTATGAATAACTTTCATGTTCAAAACTAACAGATAGAAGAAGTCCAATACCTTGATTGATCAGAGCAGAAGAAAGTCTTAAGATTTCCATTGCTTCCTTTAACTACATAGAAATACACAGGAGTATACTCAGAAAGCCCCTCATCTGCCAAAACCAGAAGACCAAAAGGTCCTAAGGCACCACGTTGTGCAGCTCCACCACTGGTGCTGCAAGTGAACTCCTCGTTGGATGGAGCTGTTTTCTCTAGGGATTCAGTGTCTATCTCAAACTCCGCAACAACGTCCAACTATTGCATTGGTAGACACAATGTCAAGTAATTGAGATTCACATTTATTCATGTATAGCTAAAATTCTACAGCTTTAGAAACTTGATATATATATATCATGAACACAAACCTGTGTGGCTGTTTCAATATCTAGTGACACCACTGACCCTGGTTTAGCCTCCAAATTTTTTAATTCATCACTTCTCAATCTCAAACTTTCCACCTCTGCAACAGGCATCTGAAGCAAGTTGCTGCCAGTCTTCTTATCAAGTCTCACAGTTCTTGGAATACTCTGTAAAATCAAAATTTAACAATGCTATATTACTAACTAATGATAAAATTAGAAAACACATTTACACATCGAAAAAATAAAAAAGAACAGTTTTTTAAATGTGTAAAAGGATTTTATACCTTGATTCAGTTACAAATTATCATATATGATAAGTTCACTCATATTTTTACGATATATCGTCATACTTATGATCAAGAGTCTGAAACTTCTAGGTGTATAAAAATTAAAATTTTATGTTATATATAAATATACCTGAACTGAAGCCCAGCCTTTAGCCACATCTGCATATTCACTGTCAGACTCTCCAATCCAACCCCACAAAATTCTTCTACCCTTATTCTGATCATAAAATGTCTTGGATGCGTAGAATATTCCATAGTCATACCTCAATCCAATACCAACATCATTATTAACATCATCCGGTGTGAACAAAACTTTGTTCTCGTCATAAGTCCCTATGGTATAGTAATCATGTCTGTCATCATCCAGGCTCACCTTCATGACATGCTTCACCTCAGCCCCATTAATAGAGGTATCCAATCCATTTTCAGTTTTCGTGGACACAGGGAAGAAGTCCACACACTCCCACATACCAGTTCCAGGGACAGCACGAAGCAACCCCTTCTTAAGCTCATAGGTCTTGAAGTCCTCGGTGTCATAAACCAAGGCAATGCCAGTTTTGTTAAGCTTGGACCCTATGGTGATGCGCCACTTTCCTTCAGAGGTGAGCCATGCAGTTGTAGGGTCACGAAAGTCCTTAGCACCAATGCCGGGTGGTGGGACCAAAACTGGGTTCCCAGGGTGTTTGATCCAATCCACAAGGAGAGGGTCAGAAGGGTCAGCAGGGTATGCAAGGTTTTGAACTTGCACTGACTCGTTGGTGGAACCTGTGTATAACATGATGATTTCACCATTAGGTAAGATGGTGGCTGAACCTGTCCACACACCTTTCTTGTCATACCATTGATCAGCCACCATTGCCAATGGAAGGTGAAGCCAATGGATCATGTCCCTTGACACCGCGTGTCCCCAAACTATGTCACCCCAAATTGCACCGTTCGGATTGTACTGGTAGAAAAAGTGATACCATCCCTTGTAGTACAAAGGACCTGAAATGCATAAAATGTATCCACCATGTCAAGAAGGTTCTCACTAAATGTTGAGGGTTCTAAAAGACATATCATATTGTGGAGGGGAGGAATAAAATGAAGTGAAATTATATTTTTGTTATTTTTGTTTAAATTTAAAAGGAAAAAGAATCAAATTCAATCACATTGCAAGAAAATAAAGAGATAAAATGAAGTGAAGTAAAATGAAACTAAATTCTGTTTAAATTAAATCATAAAAAGATAAGATAAAGGAAAATATGTTTTATTTATTCTCTTAGAAAAGATTTTAATAATAAAAAAATGATTTAATTTTATTCCATTTAGTTTCTTTTTTTATAAATTTCAACTGTATTGTACGTCGTCATCTTAATTCATTTTATGTTATTTAACTCGTTGTCAAATATTCAACCTTATGTAGGTCCCTTTTTAAACTTTGGTAATGCAAATTTCCAATTTTGTCGGAGTAGTAGATAATTTCTTGTTACTTTATTGCTGAACCATAATTTAACTCGGTCCCACTATTTATTAGTACGATCAAGGAGACAATTCCTTATTAAAAAAAAAAAAGAGATAATTCAACTCCAAAATATGCAAATTAGAAGAAAATTAGCAAGGAATTAAACAGAATTACGCAAACTTTAAGCAAAGGTAGAACTGTCATTACCATTAGGATCTGAATCAGAGCAAATCAGGTTCCCGCATCAGTCCAAACAACAGTCATGCAAAAAAAAAAGGGAGGAAATAGTTAGCTTCAGATAAAATACAAATACAGATACAAATGGTATAAACATTCACCAGTATTCACTATTTTTTTTTTTAATTCAAAGAAAACATTCCGACAAAACAGGATTTAACCGGATCAGAAACACTTTTTGAAAAGAAAATACGTTTTTTATTGGCTGAACTTTGATTAATTATTGACTTTATCACTTTTCATTAGTTTGATAAGACCCGTTTCTCCAAACGGAATCCTAATCATATTCCCTTTTCGTTTGAATACAAAATGACATCTCTAAAAGTGAATAACATAAAAAAATAGAGGTTTCAATGTACAAAATTTCAACCCTGGAGTCAAATTATTATATACGGTAGGAGATAATAATAAAATTAAATGTGTCACCTGAATATTGGTTAGGTAGAATAAAGCACAATAAAAACATGCGCAGAAAAACAAAAACAAAAAAGAGAAATTACCGTTCATCCAGTTTTTCTCTGGCTGGAAATGAAAAGAAGTTCTCTGCCAGGACAACATGCTATTGTCCCAAGGAAATGCTTCTGCAGATCCTCCTTCACCAGCGAATAACATGCCCGATGACTTCTCCGACACCCCGGAAGGAACACCCCTTGAAACAGGGTACCATTTGGGAGAAGGCACCGATGTGGGTCTGTGTTGTTCTTGTTCATGGTTGGATGTTGGCGTTGAGACTTGAGCATGAGGCACGTTGGAGGCTCTGTACCCTCCAAAGGCGACAAGGGAAGAGAGCAAGAGCAAGCCGCAAACGACCAGAAGAAGATCTTTGCGAGTGTTTATAGCCGCGTGAGAGGAAGTGGGTAACAACGGTTTGTGATGATCCATGGTGAGAAAGAGATCAAGAAAAGAAAGAAAGAAAGAAAAGAAAGAAAGAGAGAATAGGAAATTGGGTATGTTATGTTATGAGTTATTGGCATATACAGCATGCAAGGATTGGAAGTGTGCAGAAGCTAGCAGGTGACCTGTGAAGTGAATAAGGAGAGTTTGTGGGGAAGATGAGAGGATTTTGCCCACATTGGCACACTTTATAGGACTCGGATCCAGAATGTGAAGAAAACCAATAAAGACAGATTTTAAGGCTAAAAATACTTATGAAAAATAGTTATAAATTATTTCCTGATAGAATTTTCATATCCGAAAAAGATAGAACTTTAATATTTGTATGAAATTGAGTCTGATATCTTATTATTTGGACCACCTATTGAGTGTCGTGACATGAAACATGAACATTGTTGGATGAGGTGGATGGGACCCGGAGAAGAGGTTCGGACTCGGGCACTTATGTCTGGGACATCACATGCATAATTGGGTTAATGGTCCTACAATTTTCTAATTCAATGATTCCTGACTCTCTTTTGTTTTGTTCTTTGTCGAAGGTTGAGGGTGCCTAATTCACGATGGTAGTCTGGCAAATTTGGGAAAGAGTATTATACACTTTCATTTGGTATGTGTTTTAAAAACTCTCTGTATTTGGATTCATATTTATTTGGTAATATTTTTAATAACAGTATTTTGATTCATATTTAGATGTGATTCATCTTTAATCTTTTATCAAATACATATTTACAGATCTAATCTACCATTTAATATAATTATCACATATATTCTAATAATAAATTTAAATAAAAAATCTTAATAAATATAATTTAAAAAAAAAATTCTAATAACAATATAAATATATAATAAATTATAATTAAATTACAGTTCATTCACATTATTTATTTATCAAAATTATTATATTAATAAAATATTAAAAAATTATAATTATTTTAAAATAAATATATTATATTTATCTTTAAATATTATATTAAAACAATCTATTAAAATTTATAAATTATTTATTTACTTATAATTTTTATAACCACTCATATATAAAATATTTTTTACTTCTCTATATATTATGATATATAAATACTAATTTAAAAATTAATTTTCAAAATTTTCATAATATTTTTTAAAATTTCTTTCCAATACTATAAATTAAAATAGAAAAGAATTTAATATTTATTTATTTATATAAAATTATAATTATAATTCAAATTCAAAATTGAAGTTATTATTAATATTATTTTCTAACTTTTATTTTTTTAATTTTTATTTTTTAACTTTTATCTTTTCAATTCCATTTTTTATCTTTTCAATTTTTATCTTTATATAATTTCCTAACATTATTATTTTAATAATTTAATATTATTATTTTTCTAATCATATAATAATATTTTATTTTTTAAACTTAATTAAATATTTTAATCAAACTAAATAAATAATTAAATTGTATATATTTTCTAAAATTGAATAATTTAATAAGAAAAATATTTTTTTTTATAAAATTTCGATTCTCATATTTTTTATAGAAATATATATATATATATATATATATATTATTTTTTTTTCTGAAAACTTAGTTATATATTATTTTTACTGTAAATGTCATTTTCTAAAAGATAAATCATACATTATTAACATATTTTTCTAACTTTAAGTAATGAAGAAACTAGAATATTTTCTTCCTTTAAATATAAAGATAAAAAATTTCAATTAAACTTAAAAACAAAATTTATTAAATTAACACAATACTTTTATTTAGCATAATAAATTAAGAGAAAAAGTAAAGAATTATTGTAACTAATGGAATACAAACAATTTAAATCTAATGATTTAAATTAATTATGCTATTAGTCAATAAAATACCAAAATACATCTTTTATTATTTAAATAAGAAAAAGAAAGGTTAAAATAATCCATATTTTTTTCTTTATGTGATTTATTTTTCTTTATTCAAACGTATGGAATAAATCATATTTAATTTTGTTTTCCAATCTTTTTACATTTTAACTAAAAAAAGTTATAGATTTATAAAAAAAGAAAAAATTATTTATATATTATTCTTTAAAAAAGTTATAAAAAGATATTTTTATATTATTTTAAAAAATTATATAAAACACAGAAAAAAAAATTACATATAGAAAGAAACAAATAGTGGTTGGGAAAAAACAAAAACCATAAAAAGAGATTAATGTAAAAAGATAAAGCACATAAAGAAAAAAAAATTAGTTATAGGTATGTGTAATTTAACTTATCTTTTGAAGAAGTTCTAAAATATTCAAATATTATATAATATGAAAATGATAATAAAAATGTAAATAAAGATGAATGGACTTTATTTTAAATAAGGGTGTGTTTGAGTTTGTTAAAATTTTAGCTGTGTAAAATATTTTTAATATGTTGTCGTATTTTATTGACTAATAAAATATTAATTTAAATCATTAAATAATAAATCTAATAATTAAAAAATAATAGAAAAAATAGTTAAAGAAAAATAGTTGAAGAAAAATCTAGATCTAGTTATATATGAAGTGGAAATATAAATTTAAATTGAATTAAGTTTTTTTTAACTTTGATATTATTTAATATAATTTTATATTAAATTAAAGTTAGAATGCATAATATGTGTATAAATGTATTTTATGTAAATAAAAAAAATTAAAATATTTAAAAAATAAGAATAAATTTATTATTTTAGATAGTTACCTCTTTTAGTTTTGATGTAGTTTGTGCTCCTAAATTTTATAGATAAGTCTTTTTCTCTTGATATTATTTATGTTTTTAGATTTTGTCGAGATAAGTCTTTCTTTTTGTAGTTTGTATTCCAAAATTTTATCGATAAGTCTTTTGTTGATGTCCTTTTTTATATGAGATTTTGTTTTGAAATTTTGTTAGTCTACAATAGGGTGTATTTATAATTGCATTTTTTATATTTAAATTAATTAAATAGAATTAGAGATAGTAAATATATCAATTAATATTATTTATTTATAATATTATTTAATAATAGATTAAGTTAATGAATCTGAATTTATAAATTTAGTGAGTTTTTGAACTAACATATTTTACCTAACAGACTTAACTTACTATTTAACTTGTTGAGCTTTCTTCATTCATATATATATATATATATAAAGGTTTAATATGATTTGATAATGAAGCATAATACTTTTCAGATATGGCCCGAAGAATCTCGTGTATATGCTTTAACTTAATCTTTAATATAAATACAAATAATCTATATGATATAGGATTATAATTCATTTGTTAAATAAAAGAAGTTCAATTTTATATAAAATTATAAAAGCAAACACAACTCATACTAGTATTATTATTATTTTTTAATCATCTTAAATTAAGTTAATCCCTTTTACAGTATATACATATTTAAATTTCTATATTCAAAATAAATAAATAAGTCATTTTATATTATTTTATTTTAATCAATATAGATTAGGATGATAATGTAGAGGGAGTTATATAGGTTAGTTTATAAGTTTGTAATTAACAATGTAGGAAGGATGAAATATTTCAACCTACAATTTGCTTAGGTCAATCTCAAATAATTTATATTTTTTAGGTCAAATAACAAGATGAGACAATTGATCTCCATAAAAAAATATCACCTAATTCATATTTTTCTTAATATTTTTTCATTTTCTTTTTATTTTTTAATTATTTATATATTTTTTTTTAAATATAATTTTTCTCTTCTCGACATAATCCATTTATTTATTTTACCAAAATTTCTATTTTTTAAAAATCTTACAAGTATTATTTTTTATTTATTAGTTGAAACTTTTTAAAATTTAATAATAATTTTTAAGTTAACTTGTAATTTGAATAAGTAGAAATTTAAATGAATAATGAAGATACATTATAAAGTATGTTTGAAGAAAAAATTGAGAAAGATGTTAAAAAAGAAAAATAATATAAAATTATCGAAAATGAAAATAAAATAGATAGAATTAATATAGTTGCAGATATTTTATTAAGATTAGGTGGGTATGATAGAAAAATAAGAACAAACTTTAATAGTAGTTATAAAATATATGTAATTGAAAAAAATATATAATAATTTTTATTTAAATCGTGAAAAATAATAATAAATATTTTTTAAATCTTTCTTTAATGGTCAGAGATTTTTTCGAAGATCTCCATTATCATACTTATATCTAAATCTCCATTTAACAGGGATTTTAAATCTTTAAAAATATAGGAACAAATCTTACTGAAAATGTGGAAACAGTTATCTGTACTTCAAATTAAAATAATTTAATTTCATTTGAAACTATTTTTTATTTTATATTAATTATCATTGTTTAAATATATATATATATATATATATATATATGATAATAAGAAAGACAGTATAAAAAATAAAAATGGGATTTTTTCTAAAATTACATTTCATATTGTTGAAATGAAAAAATAATAATATTTTTTTAAAATCAAGACAAAATGATAACTAATTATTAATTTTTAACATTTTTTTTTTAGTTTTTTTATGAAATATATTAGAGATATTTGATATAGATATTAATATATCAATTTACTTAATTTAATTTAATATATATTACTATGATAATTATTAAAATGTATAATTGTTATTAAAAAAATTAAACTATTATTTTATTTATTTTTATTTTTAATTATTATATGAATCGATCTCATAGTTCACATACCCACAATCATATATAGAGTGAATTAAGAAAATGAACCTACAAGTTTGATGTGGCAGCTTCTCCCACTTTATTTTTTACACAAGAACAGTTAAATCGGGCAGATCTAAATCTTAAATATATATGTTGAGTCAATAAAACTGAATTCAATTTTAATTAGTGCTTTTGAAATCTAAAGAAAACAAATTATTTGATTTTATTATAATAGCATCTATCTATATTAAATAGAAATAAATTAATTAATTTATAAATAATTATTATTTTGAAACTCATTAAATTTAATAAATGTTCATATTTTCATGGGCCAATCCCATTTTTTTCTATTTTTGAATTTGAATTATTGTTGCTTATGATCATGCTACACGTTCAATTAATTATTTTACTATATAAGTTCAAGCTAAATTTTCTAATAAGACAGAGTGTAAAGGGTATAACTGTCATTTACTTCTCCATTGCCAGCCTACAGAATTTTGACGAAAACCCAACAATTCAATAAAAGTTGGAAGATCTTAACATTCCTTGCAAATACATAAAATTTACAACTTCTGTTCATAAAAAGTATAATTAAACTTTTACACGAAGAAAATGAAAAATCCATTTTGCAACAGTTTAAAGAAAGAGTGAGAATTTTTTTGTGAATTATAATAATGTAACGTAAGGGTGGTTGAGACAGTTAAGATAACAACCCTAGTCCTGGAAAGTACCAATAAATAATAGCTATGGACCATATAGCCCATAACCTATTAAAACCCAGAAAATAAATATGAAAGATTATACCAACTTAGCTAATAACATGCTGATAACGAAATCTACCAAACAATTCAACAAGATTCGTGTATCTAGAATATTCAAATTTTACTTTTCTAAAAAACCTAACTTTTTTTTTCCTTTTTTTCTCCTATCTCATTATATGTATCTGGTCGCAATTAAGTAACTGTAGACTGATAGAACTACAGTTACAGATATCAAGTCATATTTTCCTTTTCCAAAGTGTTTAGCTAGTACATTTACAAGATGAATAATTAGTCTCTATTCAATAATTTTATTATCTTTAGAAAATTTTTAATTTTTTTAATTGGATAGGTACCACTTTATTCCAAAAATTGACCAGGAAAAGGGTTATTGAGAAATATTTTAACATTATTGAAAAGGTTGTCTAACGAATTTTCTTGTATAATAACTGTTTTTTATTGAAAAACATTTAAATCATGTGAATAAGTAACTATTAAATGGTGACTTTATGTTGTATAATAATCGTATTTATTCAATATGATTTCATTTAACTTTTTCACTCGGCACTTTAACTTTAACACATCTCATTGGATTATACATTTGAGCGTCTGAGGGAGGTGATGTTTTGGCTTTACCAATAATTTGCATTCTTCTCATCAAACAATGACCAAACTAATGGGTTATGTATTGATTTATAATCTCTTATGTATAATATATAATAGGTTTAGTTATGATTTTTCTTTTGAATTTAAAGATAATTCTGATTTTGATCTCTCAAATTTTAAAAAATAAGAAAAATAAAATTTTAAAAATTAAAATTATATTTTACTAAATTTGAGAGATTGAACTATCTTTTTGTGTAAAGAATAATATAGATGATCTGAGAGTGTAATTGAAAGATAGTAAACAATAACTGGATGAGAAGTGTTACTAGTTGCTGAGTCAGATTGAGTGAGATGGTCCAACTTGTGGACATGAATGGCAAATGACTGCATTCAATAATGCAACTGCCATAAGCCAACACAGATTGCCGTGGCTTTTCTATTTACCAAACATTTTGGTGTCGGTTTTAGGCCACATGTGAAGGATCATCAATCATATTACCCTCATAATCTACACATAACGTGCTTCAAAATTTTCTATCATTTTCTTTTTCTTGTCTTTTTCGGTTGTGGCTTGTATTGTTTTCCTACCCCTATCCTCTCAAATAATGTTTCTCATTTCTTTTGTCAACAATAATGCTTCATTATTGATGATGCTACCAAAGAAATTAAGCAGACAAGACCTAAACCAGATCTTAACTTCGCTCTGCCTGCATTACGATGAATGATTATATGCCCTACCTACCTAGTTTAACGTAAATTTATTTCCCTGAAAGATGTAATTATGCATGTTTCCAGAATCCACGTGGAGCAAATGGGTGGTGCTGCAGATTCCACATGCTCCTTGGAAAATAGGATTTGATATGATTACATATATTCAATAATGTTTGATACAACCAATGAGTGAATTACTAGTTAATTTTGATCATATGGACCCTTCCCACTGCAAGCTAATCAGGACAATTTATCAGCACATAACCTGTTTGATTATGTTCAGTATTTATAGATACTGTTCACTATGGACACTGGTGTCAATTAAATTAACAATGTCTGGTCACCCTGAACCAACATCATATACATTGAATATGAGTTATGTTTTACTTTTTAAATTTACATGATGAATGATATATATATATATATATAGTGTTTGTTTGATAAATGAAAAGGAATAGTTGAAAGGTATTGGAAATTGAAAAAGTTAAGAACTGCATTAAACTGAAAGCTTGACAAATGATCTGATTAGGAGCGTGATGAATTTGATTAATCAATCCGTATTTGTGTGGCAGACTAATGTTTATTCTTCATGACTTTTATGATTAGGAGGCATCAATCAGTGAGTTGTCTAAATGAATGAAATCTGTGTACCAAGTACACTTTTTTAATATAACACTTCCAAATTGTCTGACGCGGATGAATAAGTCTCAAATTATAAGCAAGATCCACATAATATAAATTAGAAAATGTCAAATATAACTTAATTATGACTTTAAAAAGTTTAATAAAAATAAAATATATTTTTAATCTTTTCCATTAATCACTATAATAATAAATATTTTGTAGTCTTTAAATTTGATCAGAAATGCATGTTTTTAGTTCTAATTCAAACCTAAAAGTGCACATTTTTATAAATATAAAAACTAAAAGATTTTAATCTTGTATTCAGCATCAAATCAAGTTTTTTTAAGAATTCACATATCTATTTTATATTTAAAAAAAAATAGTACGTAACTCATAAATAGAACATAAGTCTTTTTATCTTTTTAAGAATCAAAGTCATATTCTATATATATAACTTGAATTTATCATTAGAAAAAAAAAAAATCAGTACTTGTCTCAGTTAAAAAACTTATATGTATGATTTTCATCTATCATAAAAAGTCAAGTGATATATATATATATATATATATATATATATTTATATCAATAAAAGATTCATTTATTTTAAAAATTAGAAATTTATTTTTATTTATTTATTTTATTACTTTTTTTAATTT